>VXAA01005269.1:18664-66796 GCA_013399115.1 Anseranas semipalmata | reverse complement strand
AAAAAAAGAGAGAGAGAGAAAAGAAAAAAAAGCTGCAGCTCAAAAGAAGAAAATAGGTAAAACCCAGCTTAAATCTGAAGAAAGGCAGTAAAAGCTTGGCCTCAGAACAAAGTCAAAGAGAAGAGGTTTCATAACTGTAAAGATTCAGAAAACCCAAAAAAGCCTGATTTGATGCTTTTATGATGGAACAGGCAAACCCTCCAGCAGTTCGTAATAGAGCATTTGATTCTGCTATGAATCTGATCTTTGCCTGAAGTATGGGACAGATTGTGAAAGCCAGGAAAAAACCACCACCAACAACAAAACCATAAAAAGATGGAAGAATTAATGCTGCTAGTTTCAGTATATTTCAAAGCAGTGCTGATCATTTCCTTAGCATGAAGCAGTTCTGTCAGTACCCTCTATTTCTGTGATAAGTACCCCACTGTAGTCCAAACCACAGCATGATCTAGTTTTTCATATATTCATGCATATTTTATACTTTTATGTAATTGATATGGGGTTAATTGGGGAATAGCCTCCTGTAATAAATTAGATCCATTAATTGCTATGGAGCACAGTCCAGAGTGCATGCCTCTTCCTGCTGAGATTGTAATCATTCATTTAGCAAACTTTTCTAATCTATTCATTATGTATTAACTGTTTAGAAACTCCTTATAAAACATTACCAAGCATTAGGTAAAATAAGGAATTCCTCAGGGCAGCAACACAAATACGGCACTTTAGGCGTAGCTATTTCCGAACCTTAAAATAGCAAACCACTGAGAAAGGGTGGGAAAGTGTGGGGTGGGAGTCACTACTGGGGCAGGGCAGGATGGCGTGAAGCAATGCCAGATCTGAAGGATTCCTGGCAGTGCTGGGATCCACAAGCTCTGTCCTCTAAGGCTCTCCTTGTTCCCTTCCCCAGCTGTCCATCTGCCCTTTCATTCCCCTTCTCCCTTCCCACAGAAATAGGAAAATTTGCTACTCTACTGGAAATCCGGAGGACACTTGTACTGCTTTTGGTAATTTTACTATGAGCGACTCAAAGATCAAATTCCTCCTTGTCTAGTCTGGCAAGACTGTTTCCCTCTAAAACAAAACAAAGCACAAACGTGCTCACACACAAATGTGCTCAAACACACAGAGGAAAAAAAAAAAAAACAACTTCTTGAAATATTTTCTAGTCAGAAAAATCATACAGAAATTGTCAAACTAAGCATTTGAAAGTGCAATGAATACTTGCAAATGCCACATTTAAAAAGCACATCCACTAACTTGTGTAGGTTATCTTTCTTTTCTTTTCTTTTTTTTGCATTATGACATTAATGTAATTCACATGACTTTGAAAAAGCATAAAATCTATTAAGATATGAATAATAACAATAAAGATATGAATAATACTTTGTCACCATTTCCTGTAATCCAGAATAGCACTGCTTTCAGAAGAAAATGTAAAGACATAAAGTACCATTTCTGACAAACACAATGATCTGGAGGTAGTTTCAGATTAGTTTGCAGAGATACGGCATACAGCTTTGAATTACATATATGGCAATTTAGTGCTTCAATTTAGTTGTGCTTTGTACTACAGTAATTCTATAGCCATTGTTTAAAAAAAAAAAAAGAGGAAATACTTTTTATTATTGAAGAAAGTCACAGTGTGAACTCAATATCAGCTCAAGGTAATATGCTGACTAATTATAAATCATAAGCAGGGACAGAAGGAGAACGTAAGGTGCAGGCAAAATTCTCTCAAGATTCCTTCATTTTTATAGAGAAGTGATTCGACTTGCTTTGATAAATTCCTAATGTAGTGTGGAAATGGGCTTACTAGACATACAGTGTATCATCTGGTTACCTGCCAAGGAACGTGAAACTCACTGGGAATCCTATTTGATGTCGATTTTGAAGTCCCAGTGAAACTAAACGCCTGTTAGCTTAAAGGGTCAAATAACTGAGCAGTGTCAACAGGATTTCACTTATTTTCATCACGGTATGCACTGGCTATTAAATTCTTTCTGTTCTGTGTGTGTGCATGGGCCCGAACACATGCACAAGTATTAGTTAATCCTTGCTGATTCCAAACAATCATGCTAATGGAGGGGCTTGCTAGTAGGATAAGAAGCCTTTAGCCTCCAGCTTTCAGCTGAAAGGCTGTCTGGGTTGATAGCAGTCAGAAGTCCTTTATCATTTGATGGCTACTAGATGAATGTCAATGAAAACAGTGAGTGAACCCTCTTTCTAAAACACAAATCAAGCTTATCAGTGAAGGGTAAGGAGGTTTCTTTTAAGGAGCTATATAGGATCAACATCCCAGAGTGCAGGGGTACTTGGAAAACACAGGGAGCAAAACATGCTTGCAGCTGCTGTCCTGTGAAGCACAGCCACGCTTTCTACATCTATTCACATCCTAGAGGCTCTGCTGTGCTGCTCTTCATGGTAAGGTGAAGGCGTGTTCATTTGATATTGGGCATTGAAGGCACATCTTGACCCCTTGGAATAAGCGTGTTCTGAGGCCTCCCTGGTATGGAGACGAGATGAAAAAGGACAGTCAGACAGGGAGAAGTGAGTAAAGCTCACCTGCCTCCTTTGCCACAGATTTCCTGTGTAGACCATGGGGTGTCTCATTGGGTTAGGTTCAGTTTACATCTGTTATGTGTATTAACATTTACATTTCAGATAACCAAGCAAATAGACTTCAGGGCCATGTTTCTCTAAAAGTTGTGTGAGAAGATTTGGTCCCTTCAGAGGTAAGAATCAAAAAATTTCTACCAGCTGTAAGAGGTCTGCTAGAAGTAACCAAAAGGAAACACCGAGCACAGTGGGACCCTCTTCTGCTTTTCTGTGGCTCAGTGACAGCTGCAAGGACAGGTCTCCCTTTTATAAAAGGGCTTGTCCTGATGAAGCGCAAAGTTGTACTGATACCTCCCAGGACTTAGGTGCCAAAGGCATCTAGTGAGAGTTGTCTCTTCCTAAGAGTTGTTCCTAAACAGGAACATACACGGACACAAACCTGACCGGCAAATGATAAAGGAGGCAGTGATGGGAACCAAACCTGTCCAGTCACACCAGTTGATGAGGGCATGTGAGAGTGTGAGAACGGTTATTCCAGCAGGGTTACATGATCAGGGATCTCGTCTCTTGTCTCCCAGCCTGGGAAGAGACTCCAGGTCCCAGGCACTGGGCTGGGGCCCAGTGGCTGGGCAGGAGCGGTGCTGGGCTGGAACGGCTGGAGGAGGTGACAGTGCTCTTTACATCGCTTAACATCTGGACTTTCTATAACAGCACTTCTGAGTTCACCCCTACCACACCTCAGTCAATTTTCTGTAGAAAAGGGATAAGAATACCTCTCTACCTCCCGGGGATGCTGTGTGCAGTGCTGTTGTGCAAAGCTCTAAATAGGAAGTCTTACATAGCATATAAGAACCTAATTTGTATATGTTTACAGTTGTGCTATGTAGACTTTTCAAACAGAGCTGCTGCTCTCTGCACTGATTTAGTTCATGAAAAAAATGTGAGAGTGAAGTGGTATGATTTCATGCATGTGTTAGACCATTACGCAATATTATACTTTAAAAACTTGGTTTGTAAGATGGATTCATGCACGCTTAGTTTGTGATTTTTTAAATGAGTACCCTTTTTGAAGATTTGTGGTTGTTCATACATTTTCTTTTGACCTCTACATACCAGTACACACTGAATTTAAAACCCTTGGAAAATCAGATGCTTAGATATTATAAAAACTCACTTTTGTTTTTAACTGTTCTTGCCTCTCTAAGGCTAAAGGTAAAACTTCCCTGAGCTCCCACAGGAGCAGAGTTTAAATTCAGAAGAGCAAATGGAAAAAAATCCACTCCACCTGGGGGTTGTTCTACAATATTTTTCTCACATGCCAAATGAATTTATCTTGTGTATAGCATGCATTATATAGCCTTCATGTACAACAGGTCAGCCAACGATAAAACTTGGAAGAAAAAAGAAAGGGGGTCTAGGAAATTCAGCAGAAGAAAAGACAGGAAAAAGACTCACATCAAACAGGTACAAAGGCTGGTGTTGCAACATCATTTTGAGAAGCCTTTTGGATAGTGGTAATTCATCTTCATCTGATGTGTTTGGTAGCAAATAAATTCATTTTATCTGCTTCTGATAGTGGCATTGATAGGGACACAAAACTGTTAATTTGCCTCTATGTCTGAGAACATTACTGTGAATTATTCCATAACCTGTGAATTATCCCATAGATTCCTTCAGGTAAGAAGTTGTCTTTATTACAACTAACTGTACCAAAAATAAAAGTTTCTCTTTTGAGCAGTTTCCAAGGATTTCTATCAGATCCTTTACATATTTGAGATGGTGATTCACACATTTGATGTTCAAATATTTAAAGTGATTTGAAATTCTTTAACGCTGCTTTACGTGTTACATTTTTTGAAGGAAATATCTGAGTGTGCTGGAAGAAACAACAGTGATCAAAATACTTTTGAATTTCTGTTTTGATTTATGAACCTTTGTCTACCAGAATAATCCCACTGGCACTTACTTATCCATGGATAATGCGAGAAATCAAATAATTTGTACACACGAGTGAGATGGGAATTTATGATGATTTTCAGCTGTACACAAATATGCACTTCATTAGCTCCTCTCTGCATTTATTTAATGGGGGGAAGGAAAACCCAGTTTATGCAAAGCACCTCTCTTCTGTAGCTTTCATTTTTATTTTCAGAAAGCTTGTGGCTGATGGGAAAATCAGAGTTATGTGAAAGGAAAAGAAAACTATAATATGATTCACAAAAAAAAAAAGTAGCAGGTATCCTCTTTTACATTGTCTCTGTAGAGGGAAGGCAATGAGAAATTTTTTGCAGGTCTATGCTGGATTTTAAGTTTTGCAGTCAACTTCCTGACTGGGTAGACTGTAGTGCTGATACTCATCACTAGATGGAAAACAGAAGGAAATACCATGTGTTTCCGCTGCGATAAAGTATGATGAGTATGTGACTGGGCTTCTCCTCTGCAGATATTTGTCCTTCTGGGGCAAAAAAAATCAGCAAGGTTCTGGCATACCACCACATCCCTTTCCTGACATCTCTCATGGAGAAAGCAGCCATTATGACATAACAGTGGGATCAAGCACAACCTCAGCAAGTTTGCAGATGACACCAAGCTGAGTGGTGCAGTTGATCCAACAGAAGGAAGGGATGCCATCCAAAGGGACCTGGACAAGCTTGAGAGGTGAGCCCACATGAACCTAAGGAGGTTCAACAAGGCCAAATGCAGGGTGCTGCACCTGGGTCGGGGCAATCCCAGACACAAATACAGCCTGGGGGAAGAACTCATTGAAAGCAGCCCTGCCAAGAAGGACTTGGGGGTTCTGGTGGACAAAAAGCTCGACATGAGCCAGCAGTGTGCGACTGCAGCCCAGAAGGCCAACTGTGTCCTGGGCTGCATCAGCAGAGGTGTGGCCAGCAGGCCGAGGGAGGTGATTGTCCCCCTCTGCTCTGCCCTTGTGAGGCCCCACTTGGAGTGCTGCATCCAGGTGTGGGGCCCCCAGCACAAGAAAGATGTGGACCTGTTAGACGGGGTCCAGAGGAGGGCCACAAAGATGATCAGAGGGCTGGAGCACCTCTCCTATGAAGAAAGGCTGAGAGAGCTGGGGATGTTCAGCCTGGAGAAGAGAAGGCTCTGGGGAGACCTCTTTGTGGCCTTTCAGTACTTAAAGGAGGCTTATAAAAAGATGGAGAGCGACTTTTTATGTAGGCAGATAGTGATAGGACAAGGAGAAACAGTTTTAAACTAAAAGAGGGTAGATTTAGATTAGATGTTAGGAGGAAATTCTTTACTATGAGGGCAGTAAGGCACTGGAACTGGTTGCCCAGAGGAGTTTTGGAGGCCCCATCCCTGGAGGTGTCCAAGACCAGGTTGGATGGAGCTGTGGGCAACCTGATCTAGTGGGTGGCATCCCTGCCCATGGCAGGAGGGTTGGAACTGGATGATCTTTAAGGTCCCTTCCAACCCAAGCCATTCTATGAATATCTGAAGAGGTATGTTTTTATCCTTCCTTCTGACAAAATATTCACAAAGTCACTCGCAATGGTTTGAAGATGATCTCAGTTATAGTGGCAGTAATAAGAGTACACCAATATGATGTATCTATTTCCTTCAGATGTAAGGGGTTGCCTCCTTGGATGGTAAAAATACTGGCAATTTCAGGTTTAATTTACCTCCTTGTTACCCTGAAGTAGTAGCCTCTAGAATGAGAGTCTAACTTGGAAGTTAGACTGGTCTCTAACCTCTATCACTTGTGTGTGAGAGTAGTAGACTTTAGGTCACTTCTGTAACACTGCCAATGGAGTGCTTACAAGCACAAAGTCAATACAATATTTAAAGAATTTTGAAAGATTCTGATTCCTGTTTCCTGTTGTCAATACACCTTTTTATTGCCACTGCATTATGCAGTCATCTTGCATGGGCTTCCTTATTGACATCAGAGCAATAGTCTCATAACCTGTTCTTCCCTTCTGCTGAACTAAGCAACCTCTCCTCCTAATCATCACAATCAGAGAATTAAATACCTCTCTGTCAGACCACTGCAACATATTCCAGGTGATTACTGATGGGGATGACCAGAAAACCCCTTCTGTTGCCTGTCTGACAGGAAGAGAAGATGAATGAATGACTATTAAACTTATCCTCCAACTTCTTGTTCCCTCTCAGCCTGCTTCTGGATGAAACACAGCACAGAATACAGGTCACTATAAAAATATCTGCAGTCATATAGTCCAGCCATAACCATGCAGGATTTAGCCTTGTATATGTTTTGCAGCTAAAAAAAAAAAAAACAAAACTTTTCCATCTCTTCAGATTGTACTTTGTGAAAGGAATGAGACATATTGAAAGATTGGTGGCTGGACTGTTTTTTGTATGTATAGAGTCATAAATTTGAAATGGAAAGGAATTATCCTCAGTGTTGGGCCATTCAGTCAACACCTTTTCTACTGCAGGGCTTTGTTTTCCTGTAGAACTCATTTATTTCTTCAGCAAAATTCTGAATAGCCTCAGACATGTCCTTTATATAATCACAGTTGTTTGTCAAATCCAGGAGGTTGATCAAACCTAGAAAAACTCTCAAAACATAAAGAATCGAAATACATTTTAGGATAACTATCCAAATATAAGACTCCACCACTTCAGAAGTCTGTGCTGGTTATCAGATTCTTGCATAATCCATAACTGGCAAAAGTTCAACTACTTTGGAAATCTTTTAAAATAACAGGAAAACTAAAGCCACATGCCATGATTCTATTGGTTTGAAACTAAAAGAGAGGAGATTTAGATTAGATATTAGGATGAAATTCTTCAATATGAGGGTGGTGAGGCCCTGGTTGCCCAGAGGAGCTGTGGGTGCCCCATCCCTGGCAGTGCCCAAGGCCAGGCTGGATGGGGCTTTGGGCAGCCTGGACTGGTGGGAGCGGTCCCTGCCCATGGCAGGGGGTTGGAACTGGATGGGCTTTAAGGTCCCTTCCAACCCAAACCATTCTATGATTCTATGATTCTATCCATTCCTGAGATTGCTCTTTATAGTCCTACAATCCATGAAGTATGTAATTCTTGCTCTGGGCTCAGTCACTGATTTGCTTATCCAAAAATATCTTTATCTTATTTTCCACTTTTTCTGTCATCATGTTATATTGTTTATGATATTCTATGATATATCCATAGCTGTTTGCATATGGCACTTGTAACTTTATAAGGAAGATCAGATTTACGGATACCTGGAAAGTTACCTTATCAAAATCCCTGTGAGACTGAGGGCGTTTTAAGTAGGACCAAGGAAAGTTTCTTTTTGAAAAGGATTCATATATAAAAGTCTACAAATCTTCCAGCCACCAAAACCATGCTGTTAATGAAAAGATCTTCAGGATGAAAAAAAAAAAAAAAAAAACCAACAATCCTCCTCTTTTCTTTTAAAGTTCGTTATTTAACATGAGCAATCATAAAACTGGAAGGCAGCTGTAGGAAATACAAGTTTAAGTACCTTGAAGCCAATGAGCTGAAAACGTTTTATGCAGTGGCCGCAAAAGTATCAACTCAGGCATATAAATTGTCTAAAATACACATTAAACAAGTGCTCTAAGTAGCCATATCCAGAGCAAGAACTGCAAGTTGGCTGAATTCAGGCAGAATGTGTAAGATTATAGATGAAGCACTTTGTAAAGTGTAAGAATCAATGAGTTAAGCAGTTAATGTACTGCTGGCCTCATGAATACGAAGTCTGGTCTGAAGAGGAGACTGGGAAGGGGGTGGATTAAATAAGCTTGATCGAGAAAGAAATTCACTAGGAATTACATACTCTGATATATTGAACCATGGAAATCAATAATGTACTACCCTGGCAATGAAGGCAACTGATAGAGTACTAGCAAAAACCTGGTCTAATTGAGTAAGCATTAAAACAAGCCTTGTTGGAGAGAAATGGATGGCAAGAGGTAGTAAGCAGCACAGAAATAAAAAGCTGAGGGAATAGGAAGGAAGTATGAAGCATTTTCTGGGCTGATTGTGAAACATGGCTGAGTGATAAAAGGGTCATCTGGCATGCTGAGAAGGCAAAAAGTGATCTGAGAATAGGAAGCTAATGAGCACCGTAGATCACACATGATAAGAAGATAAATGGAGGGGTGATAATACAGGCAGCTAGGGAGAGCATTAGCATAAAGAGGTGATAATAGTATGCGATTGGGGAAGGAGACTGTAAAAATCTGAAGATAAATCTGATAATAAACAAGTACCAATATACTTGACTGCAAAGAAAAAGAAGGAAAAATCCTTGTATGTGTACAGGGTTCAAAGAACTCAAGTATCTTGTGAAGACCACAGTGGTTCAACCCAGCAGGCCAAGGGAGGTGATTGTCCCCCTCTATTCCGCTCTCACGAGACCCCACCTGGAGCACTGCCTTCAGCTCTGGGGCCCCCAGCACAAGAAGGACACGGACCTGTTGGACTGAGTCCAGAGGAGGCCACGAGGATGCTCAGAGGCTGGAGCACCTCTGCTGTGAAGACAGGCTGAGGGAGTTGGGGTTGTTCAGCCTGGAGAAGAGAAGGCTCTGAGGAGACCTTATAGTGGCCTTCCAGTGCCTAAAGGGGGCTGCAGGAAAGCTGGGGAGGGACTCTTTGTCAGGGAGTGTAGTGACAGGACAAGGGGCAATGGCTTTAAACTAAAAGACGGTAGATTCAGATTAGGTATAAGGAAGAAATTCTTCACTATGATTCTATGAATATGGTAAACAGCTAAGTCAGGTCTTGCTTTAAGCACAAACGGGACATGCTATGAGCAGCATGTCTGTGACAAGCCATCATGTCAGAAACAAGCCACAGCTGGTTGATGGCTGGGAATATTAAGATTCCTTTGCAAGTTGGGCCAGGTGTGATCTCAGCTGCTCTGCAGCCACCGCAGATATAACCCTGTTCCTGCTGTTTTGACCATGGTAGCTGAACACAAAATTGCATACTAAAAGGCCAGTTGGTTAAAACTGTTATAAGTCCTTGCTGTATTTTGAATGCTAAGTCACTGTAAATTTGCTGTGTAAAATTTTTTCATACAATATTAAAAGTAACATGCCTTACATAAGAAATCCAAACAAATAAAAAATCACCACAACCCAACCGTTTTTACATTCCAGCAAACAAATGTTGAATCCCACTCATAAGAGAAATGAATGAATCACTTAAAAAAATAGAACTATTGGAAACAATCACTTAAGTCTGAATCAAACTTAAGATGGAAGTTTAATAAATTGTCTTGTAAAGTCAAATTTTATTTTCTCACATATGCATGACAACTGAGATTGAGATTCAAGGATAAAATAAATAAAGCCCTCAACTGCCACTCTAGTTACTGCCCCACAAAATCTGCAATGAATAGACCTGAAAATACATTCTTGCAAGCCAAGCAATACCTCCGGATGTATTAGCATTATTGCTTGTTGCTGTTGTTAGATTAGAGTAACCAAAACACACAGCTAGAGATAAAATTATCCTTCCTGCAGTGGTACTATCATTCATGGAGGTGAGATGAGAGCAGTGATTGAAATTCAAGCATTCCTCCTAACACTAAATCCATTCAAGATTATTAAATTCACAAAAGCTGATAGTGAAAGACAAACTACATTGGTTGGAGAAGAGATTATAACCTTTCTTCTGTGGCAAGCCATGTATTTCTTTACTCTAGCCGTGACACACAAAGCAGAATGACTGCTGACATACATGACTGTATGTCAGAAAAAATTCATCTGTTCCCCAGCTTATGACCTGATCATGCCCAGAGGTGCTCAGAAAGGTGGAGAGGATATGCGCATTGGCGTCGGTAATTGCTCTGGACCATGACTTCCATACATTGGCCAATATGGACTATGACTTCCATATGCTGACTTAGAAATTTGGCTACATACAAATGCACATGAAGTCATGAGTGGAATAATCCCGAGTTATCAGCACTGCTCTGATTTCCCTTACATTTTCAAAAGGTGTAACACTTTTCCCATTAAAATCATGGCAAAATTCTAAATAATGTTGATGGAAGAAAGGTTCGTCAAACAGTGTGTGTGTCTGAAAATATCCCCGTACTAAGAATGCTTTGCTAATTTTTTTTATCATTTTGTGAGTCATTGTTTAAGCACATAAACATGCAGGTAATAACCTGGTGTAACTTCCCAAAAGAACTGATCACCTGTAACCAGTGATCTGAAGAATAAATGGAGGAGAGTTACATCAGCAACAATTCAATTTCTGATTTTCTCAAACGTTCAGTGATGTTAAGTATGTCTCCCACGCACTCTGGCACCATTTGTTATTCACCAATAGCTTATCTTTTACAACAGTTGCAATTCATTCCAACGTTTATGCTTTCTTGCATGTGAAACAAATGTACAGATGTGCGAACATGGGTATATATATGCACTAACTCTTGAGACAACTTCAAGATGGGCTTCTGTTATAATTTGTATTGCAGTAGCCTTTAAGTATCCCAAAAGATATTGCAATCCCATTGCTACAAGCCTTTTGGAAGAAAGTGAACCTCCTCTGCCCTGGATGAGCTTCAGCTCTAAATAGAGACAAGTAAAAGGTGGGAGACAAAACTAGTGGAGATTTGCGAAATGCCAGTGAGAGCAGATAAGCAGGACTTCCCTGCTTTTCCTTTAGTACCTAAAAAATACAGTTTAAATTCAAAGCTACTATATCCCTTATAATCAATAGGTAGAGAAGAGCAAATCACATCTGAAATAGATGACAGGTAAAATGAACGGTCCCTTTGAAGTATTTAAGGCAATTACTTCAGAGACACCTGATGTACAGATTCCCCTTTGCGAAAGATTAATTCAACCCCAGCCTCCCAGTGTCCTAATCCAGCTGCCCCTCATGACATTTCTTTGGTTTTAGAGAGTTATCATAAGATGGTGAGTATTCTGTGAGCGTGAGCTCCCTCAGGTTGCTCCTTTAGCTGCAGCAAACGGGTCGTATCCAACTACATTCAGCTGGTGCCGTGGGATGGAGAATCTGCACAGGCTACTACAGTTCTTGACTGATTACCTTGCTAGGCTGATGGACGATATTTCTCACCCGCAGATAGACCAATTTCACTGAACATGCTCAAGTAATTTTCTGCAGAAACAGAGCTTGTATATGAGGATGTTGGTATACTTTATTTTTCTTTCCTTTATTAAACCCATATTTAATGCTAGAAAATCCCAGCCACTGGTGCGTGCCAGCTAATACTCAGAATCATTTCTGTGTGAGTGTTCGATCAGATATTGCCCACCAAAGCTATTAAAATCTCATTGATATCACTACAATCAGCATGCAGGGTTAGCAATGAGTCTAAGGCACTGGTGAACAATTAGAGCCTAAGGAACATATCTCTCCCTGCATTTCAAATTATGTTTTGGGGGTTATTCTGGTGACAGATGTAGAATCAGACTGATCTTCACCATCACAGCTATGCAAACCTGATGATGAACAACCAACATTGTATGGAAAAAAAACAGGAATGGAAGGCTTTGAGAATATATCTATGGGTCATTGACATGAAAACTAAAGGCTGCAAGAGCGATGTGCTGATGGATATTTTCCCATTTTCTGGCTAGACGGAGATTGTATTGCTTTGTTTTTTTAATTGGAAATTGGGTGTATTTTTCTACTCTTACAGTATATACCAGTATGTGTCAGACAAGGCAGAAGAGGTAAAATGATAATGACCTTGAAGGCAGAATTTCAATTTAGAGGTAGCTCTTTTCCACTTTAATGACTTCTACAGAAAGTGCAGACAATAGGATTTAATCATTCAGCACTGCTACCCATATAAAAGTGATGGCGACTTCTAAAGCAGTTCACTTCATAATGAAGTATCAGGAAAAGTATTTGTATGCAAGAGAAGACAGAGAAGCTGATGTAGCGCTGCAAAGTCAGAAGTCTTTTGCTCTCCAGAGGTAAATTCATAAAGATTGCCCTTCAGTAAACAGAGTAGTAAAGTGCTCTAACTCTGCCAACTTTTCACATTTGTGCTGCGAGTGACAGAAACTGATGAGATGCATTTGGTAATTAGGGATGCAATTTAAATTTTAGTAAGTTTATGAGCATTTGATGTTAAATGCCCTGAACACTGGCAATAGCCTGTCCTTCTGTGTGATTATGTCTTGAGTCTGATGGCATCTAAATCACCCACCATTCATCTACCACCTGGCCATATTTTACAGGTTTTCTCCACTAGTGAAAGCAACATACAAGAGCCTAGGGACTGCAAAAATATTCTAGTCTCCCAGTCATTGTAATTACTAAGCTGCTTTTTTAAACTATATAGTCAGGGCTAGTCTGCTCATGCAGTGCACATAGACTTCTGATTTCGACAGGAGGAGAAAGAGAAAAAAAGAAAAAAGGATTTGCAAACACGCCAAGTAAGGTGCCAGCCTTGTCAGCATTGAGGTTTTCATATTCAGTGCCTCTAGCTATTGTAAGAGGATTTTAAAGTCCAGACAGATATCGGGAGAAAGCTGTTTCAGGCAAACAGAGGTGAGCACAAAGAATGCATTTAGATCCACATATTCCATCCATAAGTGATAGGAAAAGGACCTGGCACTCCTGCCCTTCTAACCACTAGTGTTTCTCAACTTGTAGCTGTGGAAGTACACTTAAGTTGACATATATAAGTTACTGCATTAAAGCACAAAAGTGATAATTACTTATTATGGTGGCAGTCATTTAGAAAATCATTAAGTGGCACTCACTCTCTTAATTTGATTTATTATCCAGGGATAGTCGAGTCCTGTTTTTTACTGGTGGGTGGTGGGCAGAGTGAGAAGGAAAAAGAAAACAGTTTTGTGTGCAAGACTGTTACCAAGATTTCTTAGTGGTGGCAATTGTAAGAAAGAGCAATCACTTCACAAGCAAAACCCTAGCTGAAGTCAGTACAATCCTCAGATTTGGAGACAGTACGACTTCCCTCAGACATTGCCAATGAGCACTGAATCCAAACCTTCTGGCAGGCATCTAATCAAGCTAACTGAGCAACTCCCATAGCTGATACTATATGTTGAAGAAAATTCCACCTGATAAGAAGCACAGGAATCCTGACAGTCTCCAGCTTAGAAATCCCTACCTTCCTCACTGCTGAAAGGCATTTCATGGTTATACTATACTTGTCCTTCTTCTCCTGTTCCTTCCCTGAGCAGGAACGTTGACCATTGTAAGAAACATGAGACAATGGCACTGTTAAGGTTGCTGGAAACTGACCTGATGCAGGAGGGAAAGTCTTCAAACAGCGTGTTCTTGTTTTTCTCTTCAAATTGTGGCTTTTTATGTGGAATTCAATTTGCATTTATTAAAATGTTCACAACAGGTGAAAAGACAATAAAATGACAAAATATTCTGTTGCAGCTGTTGGCTCAATGTCAGGTCAGCTATTAAACTGTGAGGAGCCAATCAATACAGGTCTAGCATTACAATGAAAAAGGTGCTATCTGCTATGAATTTGCATTTATATGATCCCAGTGAGATGGAACAAATTTAGCTAAGGGTTAATCTTGATGCTTTCATCCCCTTCCAACTTTTTAATTGCTCTGAAATATGAAACTATTAGTCTTATTCAAGTCTGAGGCCAGAGACTACTCTCAGGAGTTGACCTCTATTTGTGTCATTTCATGTAACTTTGGAACACTCCAACAATTACATCATCATCTTTCTAGTTCCTTTTCCACATGTACTTGATGTCCTATTACATCATGGTTGGAAGACATTTGTAATGTGATTATTCTAATTAAGCCTACAGATTTTCCTTTCAAGATGGATCATTTCTGCAGCTGAACTATGCTAGTGCCACTTGCCTTGGAGTGCTGACCTCCCGGAAAACGCTGTAACCTGCTAGCTTCTGCCTTTTCACAGAAGATTTAAGTCATCCCATATGCAAGATGGCACCTTTCAGAGACCCAATAGCAACCTTTGGTTACCAAACCTGTTTGGTTTGCCTTCTTGTTCCTGTCTTTTCTTGGATGAGTCTGGGCAACAAGACATCAGTCTGAAGCTATTATTGTAAGTTTGGAAAACAGAGGTGAGAAGGAAAGTGATGCTAGCAAATACAATTGAGAGGAAGTTTGGTAGCTTCATTGAATTTATTGTATTCTTAATTTATTTTGCAACAAAGAAATACCAAGGATTGGGACACAGCCTATTTATTCAGACAGTTAGCACCTCTTTTAAAATAGGAAGAGGATCTGATACTGGCAACCTCAGCAAGTCCAGCCTATCATTTAGAGTAGGTTTGCCAAACACGACGTAAGATGCAAATAACTATATAAACAAAAAATGCTTTTTTTTGCCAGAACAAAACTAAAAATGGAACCTATTCTGAGTTCCTCCAGGTCACTGGCAAACTTATTGGGTGTAACAGTCTGATGTCACTGTTCATGCTGTTTATCATGACAGGTAGGCTAAGTAGGACACCTCACAAAGTAATTGAGGTAACAAGCCAGGTAGATGCCACCCCCTCTAGCAGAACATAACAGCGAAACCTTCATCACAGTTTGACCTAACAGGATTTGACATTGTCGCACGCTTGCTTCAGCACTTCTCAATCTAGTGCCATACAACACAAGAGATTGTCATTGCACTGCCCAGAGATTTGAGTTGGGTTGTCATAGTCATAGGGCTAATTCCCTGCTATCGCACTGCTGCTGGGCTCAAAAGATAATGTTAATGTTCAGCTGGACCTCATAGTGGTGATAAGGGCCAGTTCAGCTGTCCCAAACACTTATACAACTGGGAAAGCAAAAGAGAAAGATTCTGTGGGCCTTAGGATTTGGACTCATGGGTCTTCAGTGCTTGTATTTGCCTACACAACACTAACTCCCAAACGAGACTCTCACAAGAAACATAGCTTAGCTTTGTAGGTAGTAGGACTAAGTTTCAATCCTCCGAAATAGAGCAATACCAGTAACCTGAGAGAACCATCTCATAACATCGATCCTTGCGTGCTTTAAGCCAGCATTATGGTGAAGAGCCCAGTTTCCCTTGATGCATCATCCTGAAGCTTCTTTCTGTCTTTCATCTTAACACGACATTTAGAGATAACATGCCTTTCAGGCCTGAATCCTGCTCTCCCTTTCTACAACAAAAGAGAGAAAAGTATTAAATCCACAATTCAAAGGATTTTTCACAGCCTTTGCCAGCGGAGGATGCCACTCATTGGAAAATGCTGAACTCAACAAGTCAAGAGGAAGCTCAACCTATGTTCATTTGTCTATCAAAAACAAAAGAAAGGGGATAAGTTTTGGCTACCAATCCCCTCTGGAAGTTGTGCTGACAATGAGCTCGTGCTTCTGCATGTTGAGAGGAAACAAGAACATTGCCAGCAAACCGCTGACAGCTCCTCTGCAGGGAACAGTCCTGCAGCGTCTGGAGGAGCATGCTCTTATATCTGTAGGCATTTGTATTCTCCAGTACTAATGTTTATGTCTCTCCCCCTACAGTGCGTGGCTCCAGTCATTTATAAATGGTTTCACAAGAGAAAATCATACATATATATATATGAATATATGCACTTGAAAATGTGTTTTCTAATGTGTGTGAAAGCATTACAGAAATTCCCCTTCTTGCAGAGATGAAAATGACAGGTCATATCTACACTTCAGTTCCTCTTCCCCTTACCCCACTCATATTTTAATATTAATTTCCAGCAATGAAGAAGGATATAACAAACCACTGCAATGTATATTATCTTCCATGCATTAACTTTATGTTTTTTTTATTCAGAGACTTATTAGAAAAAGGCATAACATTCCTTACTCTTTCCTGCTGTGATAAGAGCTGCTTACCAGCTCAGAGCCAAACTTTAAATCTTCTTTGATGAAATACATTGCTCATCTACCTGACTGTTTTACTAGGTTGGGTTTTCTGCTTCATATTCCCTTGCACAAAGTAACCTGCTTGCATGCACACTTCTCTAATGTGCATTTTTCAGTTGCCACTAAAAAGTGTCATTTCACTGAGTTGTGTGAGAGGGTTATAGTGAGGGAATGCCATGTAACGAAAGAATAAGGACAGACAAAGCAAACAAAGCACTTATATATGTAAGTGCAGATGAGGCAGGGACAAATTTTGTTTGTTTGTTTCTTTCTTTTCCTCCATGGAACAGTAAGGATTTTGCAAAGAGATGTTTGTGAAATACAGGCCTGATAAGAGAAATGAGAAAAAAGAAAAATGCATTGAATACATCTCATGCCCTTTTCATTACTAAAAGAAAAGGAAGAAAAAAACCATAAGTAAAAGAAGAATGAAATAATCTAAGCACAAAAAATCATGCAAGTGTACCCAATGACTAGGATGAGACTGGTGCCTAAAATGGGACACTGGGCAAAGTACAGTACATTGCAAATGCACAGCCTGATGTTGGAAATACTGAAGCATCCATCTAAATAATAATGTAAGAACAGAACCTAAGTTACCAGTTGATGGCACACATACTGCCATCGTTCAAACCAAAATGTGAAATGGGGAACACACACAGGATGTACAAAAAGATCATGAATCAACATGAAATTCATGATTATGTTATCCACGTTGGTGCAAAAACATTATTACATGTAAAGGAAAGACTGTCTCCTACTAGAGAAATGTTGATGATTTTTTCAGTTACACACACAGATAATATGATGCAGTCTAACATCCACAGTTTAATGGTACAGTGACAGAGGGAATCATTTTGCTTACCAGAGGATTCCAGATGAAATAAGGAGTTGAGAGAGATATTTGCCTAATATTCATGAATAACTCATTTTGACAGTACTTGCTGATGTATCGGTTCAAGCGTACCACGCCAACCCATCACTATGCACAGTCAATGGGTTAGCAGGACAAACAACCCGCCTTTAATCATTTACAACACTGCGTGTTTTGATTCTGGATTCCCTAGCTACTAATACGTTTCTCACAGTGGGGTAGAATGGATGTTCTCAGTTTGCTGAACTGTAAAATCAAATAGATTATATGTATGTATGAAAAATTAGAGATATCCAAATTTTGATTTTTATGTGTGCAATGCAGAATCTCATTATATATTAGTAGACTTAAATAATACATTATTATGCATAAATACTGAGGTTTTTGAAGACTTTTCTAAATGCTGCAAAATTTTGAGTTAAATTATTTTTTTTATTTTTTATTTTTTGGAAAAGGCATTTTGCAGTAGTGTAGGATATAGTGAATTCACTGTGTTATGGTAGGAGAAAAGGGGGTGTTGCAGAAAAGATCCCTTAATGCCCCTCTCTCTCCCAGTAAGAGAGTCTCAACTCCTTTCAAATCTTTCAACGGCATATACACACTCCATAATTCCATTTCCACAGGTAACATTTACGTTGAGTAGCTGAAAAAATTGCTATTTCCATAAGACTTCATCATCTAAGCAGAACTATAATTTTATTGTCAAAGGAGCTGAAGAGTACACGGTACATCAAGAATAAAATATAAGGTTAAAGATAGTATTTCCTTAGGCTGTTAAAAGACAGAGAAATGGATTAGGTGCCACGGCTAATCCTACAAGGTAAAAGGAGGACATATGACCAATGTGTCTTCTCTTATCCTTATTTTATGCTTATAGCAGATCAGGATCTTCCTCAAATACTGTTTTTAGCTGTGGTCAGGATTTCATTAAGGTCATAGATTAGTTTATCTAAATCATCATCAGACATCTCCAGGAAAGCTCAGTGTCTCATAAAACAAGTGTTGAATTGCAACACTAACAGAAAACTGTCTGTTACAATACACAAAGTAGTCAGATCACCAGTTTCCCCTTTGCCAGGTTTTAAGACTATGTTTTCATGTTACTTTAAATAGTTTTGGTATTTTCATCTATTATTTACAGATTTTATATACCACTAGGGGAACATATATATATATTCTCAATTAAATATAAACCTATAGCCCTCCTTTTCTCCAGCTAGCTTAGTAAGAACAAAATGTGATTAACTTCTTTGGATACCAGAAAGTTTAGTTTATTCTCAGAACTAAAATTGCCCAAACAGCAAAAGAAATTTGAAGTCACATTGTACCACGGAATAATACTGAAGACACCTGGAACTGGTGGACAGCATTTACGCATGTCTTGACTCCAAGCTATCTTAAAATGGTGAAATTACTTATACATTTTTATATTTTAATCAAAGCATAGGAGATCAAAGACTACTCAGTTTGACATAAGAACTTGCCACAAACTCACGTGTCTGACTCCTGTCATAGTGGGCTACCGAGCTTACAAAAAACGATTAAAAAAGAATAAAAACATTGTTAGTAGTGTGCAGTGCAAATGCCTTCATCCAGTAAGAAGCAAATGGAGACCAATAAAAGATTTTACATAGCTCACAGATGACTAACTTACAGTCACAGCTGATCTCTGGTAGTGTTTTGTACTTCCATCACCTGTATGCTCTAACCTCTCCAGTCCCCTAAATGGCATAATGTGCCACTGCAAATACTGCGTCCCATAATAGGTCTGAAAAGGCTCCCTTGAACATAGTGAAATAGAGTCATGTTCACCTTCCTTGGAGGACGGAAAAAAAAAAATCAAGCTGAAGAGTTTTATGCAAAAAGAGGTATTTGTGTACCACTCCTCAGTGAATACAAAAAAGCTATACCGAGATACAAAAAGGATTGTAAAGAGATATAAACAAGAACAGCGAAAACGTGCACAAAAGCTCACTGGTTATCTCCCTCTACCACCTCATGCCCCTGATGCAAAAGAGCTGTAAAGTTGTTACTTGGGAATGTCAAGAAACACATGAATTTTAGAAGAAAACCTTAAAAACTCTATATAATTTGAAATGTACTGTGTCTTTACTGAGATGCCTAATGGTATAGATACATCAGTAATAGCTCCAACACAGTAATAGACGTGATATTTCTACCATTGGCAGAATCACAGAGATACATGTCTCTGCATGGAGGTCAATACATGCTTCATAAAGATGCTGTGCAAGCATGTATATAAACATACAGTCTGTGGTTTGTTAGTTTGCTCTGTAAGCAGCTATCTTGTATAAGCAGACAAGACATTCCTTTTATTTTCTAATACTGATGCATGAGCATCCGCATCAGGGATGTATAACCTGGCAGCCAGGTACCAGTAGACACCCAGACAGAGGTACACGCTGGGAAGCATCAAATAATTTTCCCCGTGCACTTTTCAGGGAAGATAAGATCAACAGAAAGATTAAAGTGGTGGAAGTGACGGTAACAAAAAAGTTTATTATTAGCAATGCCCCAAAATAATGACTTTTCCTACTTCCCGGTGTACTAGTCTAAGTGATTTTCAGTGATCCTATTGCTTTCTAGTCTCTCCTCTTGATAGTCAGCGTAATTCCCTTTGCCACACCACTGTGTCTAACCAATACCCCAAAAAGAGACTAATAAAAGTCATCCACTTTTGATTATCGATTTGCGTTCTTCTGCAGTTTGCATAGCTTAAAGATGCTGCCCTCAAGGAGGAGAGCAGCTGCTGGGAGATACTAGATATTGGGAACTGGTTGAACTTCAGCTTAGATGGAGGCTTCAGGCTCTACAAAGTATGCTGCCTTTAAAACATAGTTTCCAAGAATATTTTGAGAAAATCCCCAATAGCAGCCTGTAGATTTATACAGATTAAGAAATTTAAAATTTGTGCCGTGGACTTGTGGGAACTCCTGCTGCAGCATACAGATGGCCCATTGAAATACTGCGGTGCTGAGCTTACACAGCGTGCACTTGTGAAATGCTAACTCCTGTCACATTCATTTAAAAAAACTCAACAACCTGTGTGCTGCGTTTTGATAATCACATCTGAAATGTCACAGTGTGGGCAACTGCCCTGTAATACATCACTTTTCTGTTTAGTCAGAAAGTGATAAAAAGGGCACAGGAAAATAATAGATGATATGCTTCATTTTTAACACTTCTTTATGGAGAAAAAGAAGCTGTAAGGCCTTCCAAGCCATCTGTTATCTGTACGTGTCAGATTGTTACAGATGAGCGACAGTTTACTTTTTAATACCAGAAGAAGTTTATAGGAATTCTGAGCAAAGTTCAGTTCAAAACATATGGTAGTTTCCATAACGCACCTGCTTTAATGTTCAGTGCTCATTACTTTGTGGATTTAATAGTTTGCTCATTATTAGTCTTTTTAGCCTCAAGCATAAGCATCAGATGTGTTTTAACTAAAGCTGTGCAAGTCAAAATGATTCAATTTTGAATGAAAACAAATTACACATTTTACTTAACAAATAAATGAAAATTTAATATGCTAGGCTTTTAGATAATATTTTCTAATAGTACAGTTTTCTTCAAGTGGCATACCATTCATATTGAACAGGAAAATACGTTTTTACATGTAAATAATACAGCTATATTATATATTCAGCAAAGCTAATGCATTCAGCTTTCCTAATCCATTAACAAAAGAACATTATTGTGTTCTACCCTGGATGCAAGTATGCAGTAATGTTTGGAAACTATAAAACTTAAAACTTAAGAAATATTGTCAAGTTGAAATTTGTAACTAACTTTCAGACTAATTGCCTTTTTTGTAATTAATAGGTGATTTGTCGAGTTTGGTTTCATTTAGTTTCTATTCGCTATCCTGTTATTTTTATTTTTACATCTGGCTTCCAAGGGAGAAGGTATAAATGTCACTGGAGAGCTTTTATGTATAATCAAACTGCCCATGAACCTGTTGGTCTTTGTTACGGGAAGACAGATCTGGCTGTGGGCTTCAGCAGAGGTCTCCTTCCCAGGCTGCTGGAGCCAAGCTGGCAGAACCAGAGAGCCAGAAGATTCCTCCCCTGCCTGTACGATGCACAGGCCTGCTGCGGTTCTCATCTTCAGGTCTAGCCAGCAAAGCTGAGCACGTACTCTAAAGATGCAAAAGCACACGCATAAAACACACATGGCCAGCCACACAGATTAGCGGAGAGCAGAGCACCGCCTTTACTGGCACTAACATTATCACGAGGCACCACCACACACACGAGCAACACATCCAGGACTGGAGCTTGCTAGCAAGAGATGGTTACCTTGGTACCGGTCCCTTTTAATTCCCACTTAATTGTCTGAAGTTTGGCCATTTCTCTCAAAACACTCTTTTAACTGCCTAAGAGATCTGTCCATTCCTTGTGGTGCTACCTGTAACGTCTATCAGCTTCTCACTTTACCACATCTTCTATGATCATAAAGTTGAGGTTCAATCCTTCCAATCTCAACCATTCTGTGATTCTGTTATTTATTTTACACCATGTAGTACTGTACCTGTATTTCTCATCTCTTTACAATATTCCCTGAACAAGAGAGAAACTAAGAAATGTTCGATTTGCTCATTGATTAGAATTCTTCTAAAGGTTTCCAACCTTAAATCTGTCATTAAATTACAAGTTGTTTCTACAACTTAGATTAATGGGATTTTTAAATGTGTTAAAACTGAAATCAGGTTAACATTTTAAATGAAATGCAAAACTTGGCATGGATATCACTGTTAAGAAAAAAGTTTGTAATTGAAAATACTACAGTGATGCTAACAAATCTTATTATCAGTAACTATCTCAACTTATTCCTGTTTTAGTACAGGGCAAGTTATCCTCTAAAAAGTTTTCTGCCCATTGATTGAAGAGGGAGTCCAGAAAACTTGGTCTTTTAACTTTTAGGTAGTTGCTCTAATGTGTGGTGAGATTATTTCCAACCTTAGAATAGAAAGTTGCTTTGTACCTACACATTATCTATTCATACTCTCCTCCTCATCAAACATTTTCCTGCCCCTCATCTCTAGTTATTTTGTCTTCTGACAGGAACCACTACCAAACTCATTTCTCACCAGTAAACCCCTCCACATTCTCTCACATAAGGTATTGTAGGTGTTATCTCCTTCTGTAAACTCTTTCAGCACAGAAATCAACTAGTCGTTACTTGTAAAATCTCTATGTATTTTATGCATACACACATGCTTAGAAATCATAAAATCTTTAAAGTAAAAAAACCAAAAGTCCTATTTGTCAGGGGCTTTTGGAGGACAGCTGGTCCAGCTCCTCGTTCAAATCAGGGCCAATTTGGAAGGGCCATAATTGCAAAGATATTCAAATATTTAAGAGATATTCACTCAAAAAAAAAAAAGTTCTCACAGACTAACAGAAGCCCTTTACAACACTATGAATTTAAGATTCTGAATCCCTCCAGCAGGTAGTCATTCTGGCAAAGTAGTTCTAGCACCCACAGTAATTTCTGCTAGGCAATGTATCCCACTGATTCAGCAGTGGCACAGATGAATCTTCTGCAGTCGCTGTAGTATTCTAGAAACACATCAAATGTTCCTTTTAGCTGCCCTAGATAATGATTAATTATCTGACCTACCTTTGTCCGTTCATACAGTGTCCCCACATATGGGAGCGCAGAACCAAGCAAGCAGGTGTACATTTTCAAGAAAATTTAAGGTCAAAATTCAAATTTGACATTGCCAGACCAACTTTCTGTCTTGCTTTTATACATATATGGAAGGAAATGCTATATCCAATTTACCTTTTACATTGGATTAAAACCTAAAAATGAGAAAATTTTGCACACAAACCAGGAAGAAATTGTTACAGCTGTATAAAGCAGGTGGAGAGGCACACTGTGGGCGATTACCAATACAATAATGTCTCTAAACCATTATGTTCCTGCACAAGAATGCTCACTAACTGTGCTTAGAAAAGAATAATAATAAAGCAAATAATTTTGTCCTTCTGTTAGCAAGGAAAAAGACATCCATTCCACCACCTTGAGCAATTATGAATGAGCAGTAAGGAATAGTTAGCGGTCCATTTTCAGCATCATACCTGGTGGTTTCCATTACTTACATTGTTACTGCTCCCAGGAGATGCATAACTGGTTGTCTAATTGGTTAGGTAATGCTTTGAAGAATCACTTATTAAGCAGAAAATATGCCAATGGTAATCCTATGCCCACAAAAAAACAATTTAAAAATTCTACCAGAAAAAAAAAGCAATTACATAACTGTCTCCAAATTGCCGTCATTTGTTATTCCCATCAAAAAAATCGGTTCTTTCATGAAAATGCCCTAAAAAGTGTTTGCACCTCAACCTGCTATCTGTGCAAATGTTTATATAGTGACCAGAGCTGTACATGCAAGCAACTGTAAGACAACTGTACATTTGACATACAGCTTTTAGATTGCTGGCCAAATACCGCAGAGAATGAAACAAAGACTCTTTAGGTATTTGGCTCAAACTGTCACGGCTGTAGCATACAGATATTTCTTGAATGCCGTCAGAAAGCCCAAGCTAATTATATATATTATAGGTAGTACTGGCATTTGTGAAATAGTAGACAAGTGCCACCAGCACCTGATGCTGAAAGGGAGAAATTCTTCTCTATTTCCTCAGCACCATTCACTGTACAGTTACATACACTGGAGGTCATGACAGTCTGAAGATATAGAACATCTTCATGGCAGTACCTCCGTTAAATGTAGAATTACATGCACAAATGTATTTGTATCAGACAAATTTGGAAGAGTTAATTTGAGCAAAGTAGCTGGTTTACATTTCAGCTAATCTTTCTTGGCTCTCCATTTATTCAAGGGAAGAAGAGCTACTCTAAGGGAACAAGTCACTTTGTCTTACTGCAGTGTAGGAATTCCTTTTTCTGTCATGGAAGGTAAATGGCACTTGGAGGGACTATTCAAATACAGATTTCTACACAGCTGAGACTTGTACCCACCTCCAGTTTAGCAAATAAGGAGACAGCAGTGAAACAGAAGACTCAGGATCAAGTCCCTACTTCAATCTTTAATTTAGTTGAAAAAAAAAAAAAAAAACAACAAAACTTACTTTTGAATGCCAGGAAGCTCTAAGTTTGATACCCATAAATCCCAGGTTAATGGGACAGCATTTCACAGAGTTCCTGCAGGAGCTGCACTGTGGTATACTATGAAACTAAAAACTTTGGCAAAAAGGTATTGCAGTTAGGGGAATGGTTGGTGCATTTCTGATGCAGTGAAGTATTCACTAACTTGAAAGATCATTCTAACCTCTCACAGGCAAAGTTTAATCTCATACATACAACAGATTTTAGATGAACTCATGCCTTTCTGCATTAGAAAACTCAGATTTTGGTGTGCAATGTTCAACCCCACCAACTTCTAAGACTTTATTTGTTTTGATAAAACATTAAAAAAAAGCTTAAGCCTGTATTCTGTCAGAATTGTTTCTGAACTCAGAGCATCTTGGTTGTCACGCATCTTCTGTCTGGTTGGCAAGACCTCAGAAAGCCCTTTGAAGAACTTAGTCAAAGTGTTGGACTATTTTCATATGCATTTTTATCAAGGCTAGCAGAGAAATAAGATACGTAGACTACCTGAAGGATTCTTGCCCATCTTGCTTCCAAATAGTGGCTATGCAATGGAATATTTTGCTTGTTTTGGGGGGTGTCTTTTGGAGGAGGGAGAGTGTCAAATACAGCAAGAAGCACACCACTTGCCAGGTAAGGGAACAGACAGCACCTGTGTGCCGTTCAGCATGTAGTTTATCACTTCAGGTCAACATGATAACAGAGAACCACCTACCAGCTTCATATGTAGGTAGCTCATATTAGTGAGCTAAGCGTGTTTGCCCCTCTCAGATCAGACAAGGGCATAAGAAGATTTGAAGCCTTGCAGAATTCACTTCTTTAAGGAAATGAAAGAACTGCAGATATTTCTTGAAGTCCTCTCTCTGCTTTTGCAAAACCCTTCCTCAAGTATTTTCAATATTGTACAGACATCATTTTAGCAGCAGAACATTTTAGATTAGCTGTTTGAAGAAGACTCGAGAAATTCAGGAACTTACGAAATACTCTGAGAGATAGGCCAGCCAACTACTTTCTGAAGTGTTGCAGCACCTTGTAGTCAAATATTTTTCCTGTTAGATAATATTACAGATTATATCCGTATTTCAAATTCAACACCAAGGTGCCTTCTGCTGAGCTTGCTCTGTGATGACATACTTCCTTGAGACATTAGTCTTTACACTGTTCGCAATTAATCAATCCTAGTTATTCTGGCCAGCAGTGAGGGACTACGCTTGGTCATCGTTCCTACGCAGTACAGAGCTGTGATGGTCAACTTCTGTCCTAACTGAAACAGCTTACTCTACTGCACTGTGCTACGAAACACAGCGCAATCTGTTAGAAATTAAGGCAGTGATCATGCCATGTAGTGCAACTATTACCCGAGCTATGACCGTGATCTGGATTGAGTAACCTGTTGGATAAATATACCATTTCACTACGGTAGAATATTTTAATAATGAAATGAGCATACTCTCCAATATCAAACTAATCGAGGTCATTATTACTTTTCTCTGTTGAATTCCCTAACACGGAGTGGCAGGACAAGAAGGACATATTGTGCAAAGACATTTATTCCAACCATACGAGTACATATGTGGATCAAGCATGAGATGTCTAAACAACTAAATAGTAGAGAGATACACATAAAGTGTTGTTTTGTTTGTTTTTAATTTAAGATCACAGATCCAGCAGTAGATGTCTTGCAGAAAACTGAGCAACCGTCTGGTCTGTGCTGGTATTATCAGTAGTAGGTAGGATTCACTTTCACGTAATTTTAAATAAATGCAAGCAAATGATGCATCACAATTTAGGATAGACATAAAACAGGACATGAAAAAATGGAGGTAGCTACGTAGCTAGCTGTTCTGTATGGCCAAACTCTGCAGAACAAGCAGAAATCCAACAGGGAGACATTCTCCTGAACTGCATCTTCACGATGGGCCCCCCTACAGAACCATAGGAGTCCCACTGTAATTGACTACGCAAATTACTAAACTGGAAGTACAAAGCCAACTTTTAGTACAGACAACAAAAGCTTTTGTCTTAGCTTTCATGAGAATCAGAGCACACCTTAGGTGAATATTTCTGTGTTTATTTCCTCTGCAGGGTTTATAATAAAATCCCTGCCTTCCAAAGTGTAAAAGTATTATTTAATCTTTCGAGGGTATTAAAATTCAAAGCAAACTCCACATTCACGTTTGCACAGTAAAGAACCTAAAGAACTAGTCTGAAGTATTCTCCTGCTGACGCTCCTATGCTGTGAGATTCTATAATGTACTGAAGTGGATATTTTTGTACTCTAATCGTCAACACAGGTGTGCACCACTGACATCAGTATTCTTCAGCCTTACTTACTGTTTGCCTTTGGTTCAGCTGAAATATAATTATAGCCAGAAAAAAATACTCAGGAAAAGGAAGAGAATTTTATTTGTTTATTAAATGAGATGCACATTTTGGAACAAAAATGGGAATTTGTGCAGAGTCTTACTACTTGTATTAGTCTAATATGAGAGAGAGGTAAAGCACAACTTTCCTACTTTTTTTTTTTTAATGTTTGAAGGAGAATAGCAAGCTATTATAGGTCAGCTGGTTGTAATACTTCACACCTGACTGTAAAATTGCTTAGCCTCAAACACTTCTCATCCTGAAACTGAGAATATCAACAGAGCTTGGTATCAAACAACTCCACACTTCTAAAAAAAAAAAAAAAATCCATCTATCCATTTTAGTGTCAAAAAGGGAAACCGAGCTCTTTGCCAATACCATCATCAACTGGCATGCTGACCAGAGACACATTTCACTCAGTTATCACCACACTTAAAATCCCCTGAATTTTGAGGTTTTGATTACGCTGTCTGTGATCTGTTCTCTCTGAGAACAAGAGGAAGAGATGCATCACAGATTAATGGGATTGAGGGGATTCAAGAGATCTTGCTGTTTATCCTCCTGCAAAGCAGAATCAGCTAAACCTACATTCTTCTTCACAGATATCTGTCTAACCTGTTCTCAAAAGCATCCAAAGTTGAAGAAGTGTTTCCTGGTTAGGCTACACATTTTCTAACACTTCATTATACTAGTTCTTCATTTTTAGTGCTTCACCCTGGCTCTGCAATTACCTACTGAGTTTGCCTAGCCACCAAGTTAACTCACTGCTTTGCGATCAATGCCTGATGAGCAGAGAAAACCTTCTTCTGTGTGGCCACATAGAGAAGATACTATACTTATACCACTCCACCCTATTAACTCTCTTCTTAGAGCACAGAAACATCTATGTGACCAGACTGCATCAGACCAAAGAGCCATCTACCATGTTTTGTTTCCAATATAGCATTCAGTAACACCAGGGATTAGGAAAAAAAAAATCTTGTAAAAACAGAATATGGAGAGACTTCCCTTATGTTATTCCTGAAAAGTCCAGCAACCTGGACCAGTAGTGTGAAGACTCCTGACATTAGTTTCAAGGTTATATATATACATATATATATACACATATATATATACACACACACACACACATATATATATATTATATATTTCTCTCTCTTTCTATTTAACTTGTTCATGCTTTTGGCTTTCCTAACATCAAATGAAAGGAATTCCGCAGTTTAGTTATTCATCACATGAAAAAAAGAAAGTTGAATAATCATCTCACCTTTTATTGTACTGTTGGTGATTCTATACTCATTTATCACCATATTCTATGGTGACTTCTATACTCATTTATCATGTTTTAAATTTTAACATCTTTAGGTTGTTCTGTTCTTCCCCAAAGTTAGTGGTTTCCAGACCGCTATTCAGCCCCAGACTGAAACATTCCGTGCCCTTCCTGAAATTCAGTGCCCCAAACCAGAATGTTATCACACAGGGTAAGTCTAAACAGTTTGCTGGCTGCTCCCCCTTCCCAGATTTTTGTGTCTCATTATCTGTGTGTCAAAGTAAAACTGTGCATCTATTTGTAGTGAATTGTATCCTTAAACATTTTCAGATTGTATCTCATAATTGTCAAAATTCATTTGGATTTGCACTTCTTTCAATGTACCTGCAGCCATGAAAATGTAATGACCATAGGTTATGGTCTATGTTTTTAAAAAAAAAAAAACACCCTAAACCTGACTCCACTATTAACTGATATCAAATCCAAGAACTCCAGGAACCATCTCTTAATATATCCTTCCATTTTGGCAATGAATCTCTGATAACTACTCAGTATGTTTTTTTCAGGTCCAGTTTGTATCCATCTCAGCTCATTTCAGATGATATTTAGGGTATGGATCCGTAGGCTGCTTATGAGAATGTCAGGTGAAAAGATTTACTAAATCATTATCTTGACTTACTAAAAGGTGGAAACCTCTGCTAATATCATAACTGCTGTTTCAGACACTCTCCTCTCTCTACAGCACTTGCGAGCGTGTTGTAGAACAAAAATGGATCAATTGACCTAAATCCTGTTCATCTCTTTGTTTTCTTGTTAGTGATATAAATAGCTTATTTGTTCTAGGGTGTTTTTTTTTTTTTTTTTGAGAACTAAACTGCATTTGACCAAACTGCATCTCCCAAGACCCCTTCCCCCCAACAACTTTTTAAATATGGACCACAACTCATCTCTTTACCAATCCTCCAGCACCTTATCTATTCCCCCAAACCTTAAGTAAGCACTTCAGAGATCATTGGCACCTCTTAAGTACCTAGAATGAAGTTTATTGGGCACAGATGTTTAAAACCCTCCAAATTACAATTAGAAAGTGTTAATGTGTTCTGTGCTGAGGGCTTGTGTGCTTCTCAGTGCCTGGCTGTGTATAACAGTCCAACGATGGGTTTCCCTCCCTTCCCCCTGCCAGAATTAAGATAGATCAGGAAAAAAGGGGAAAGCGCTTCAGCCACATCAGCATATCCATCTGCTATTTTCCCCTCTTCTGAGTACTAGCTAGACACTTCACTGTTTTTTTTTTTTTTTTTTTTTTTTTTTCCAATAGTACCAATCTACTTGCTGCTATTGATGTCCCCTGGTGACTACATCTCATTTTGTGCTTTGGCTTTTCTCACTGGCTATTAATCAGGTTTTTATGCTCTCCTGTCGCTTGTCCAAAATGACTGTACATGTAGACATGCAGCGTACTGGAGTACTTGTTACAGGTTTCTTTGTTCTCAGCTCCACACAAGACAGCATAGCTGGCCAGAAACTATTTTACAATTAAAAAGTCAGAATAAAAACAAATTTTGGACATTTCAGTTTCAGAATAAAACCTAATATGTAATTTTTATTCTAATACCTCTGGGGAAAAAAATTGCCTTTTCAGCCTTTACTGTTTAAATCTATTTTGATTGTATTCCTAGCTATCTCCTACAGAATGAGAAATAATTTAATGATTTAGTATTAGAACCTTAAACAAAACATTTTGACATCAGAACAAGTGGTGTATTTATTTTAACCCACAAACACTTTGAATTCATACTTCCCCAGAAAAAAAAAAAATCACAAGTTATAACTTTTCTCAGACATTAAAATGACTGGTTGCAATTGCTTAATAAAGATGTAAGCACTTGGCAATAAGGTACCTTTGGAGGCCAAAAATATCCCTCCCTGCTTCCTCCCTCCCATAGATTCATATAGCATGGAGAAAAAAATAAAAGTAAACTTTAGGGAAAATTAAAATTAGCTTTCATACAAAAAATATTTTTTAGATGAAGAATTAATTCTTAGATTTAAGCTTGTAGTGTTGTTAGCATGCACAGAATCATAAGAAAAGGACAAGGGAACAGCATCCCACCATTGTACAACCCAGAGCTTACTTCTGTCCCCAAAACTACATGTAGTAGTCGTCCATCCCAGGGGCGATACCAGATGACTGGGTAAGGGGTAAGGAGTAATAAGGAGGATGTATCAGAGGTGTGGTGTCCTTAGAAGACCATCTTGTACTGACAAAAAGATAGCCAAGGCAGTAAATGGTAAGGATATAAAATTACAAGTGGCAAGGAGAAGATGAATAGGGAAAGACTGATGGCAGCTCTTCCATGCAAGAACTAATGACCACAGATTAACCGAGGTTAACAGGAGGGAGACAAACAAACCAGGAGGAGGTGGTTTTATGTGCATTTATCCAAGCTGCAAAATGCCTTCCAAAGAAGGCTACAGAATTCACAAGTTTCCAAAGACTCAGACAGAGATTGGACAAGGCTATGAACAAAAAGTTTGGTGAGGATTACTACAGATACAGAGACCACTAGTTTCTCAGGCTTGAGTTAAAAAATGGCTGCAAGCAGAGAGAACATTTGGGAGCACCATATGATAGCTTGGTTCTTATACCTTTCCCGTAACTTTTGGCTGAAACATGATGCTGAGGTAAGTAGAAAATATCCTTTTAGGCAGATATCTAAAGTGATGCATTTCCCCCAAGTTAAGCTATTATATGACTACAAAACTCTATATTCTGTACTTAGGTTTACAACTATTACTTGTTATTGCATTATATTTATGCATCTCTGACACACGAATACCCTTCATCTTTCAAGCTTCTTTTTTCCCTCTGAAAACACAGCTTTGTTAAGCACCGGTACTATAACATTTGATCTCTTACATATTACTTCTTGGCTCCATGTGCTAACTACCCTTATAAGCCACCAATGTAGAATTTATTTCCAGCACTTCTCCGTTCCTTCAAATGTATTAATGGTCAAGGAGTAGTTCTGGGAAGCTTGTTTTCCTAGTTTCACATTTCAGTTTGGGATTTTCTTATGATTAATAATAACCTGTAAGGTCTAATTTAAGCTTTACTCATGACTGGGACAGTAATAACATCTTTTTCTCCAGCATATTTCCTGACTTCTAATAAGGTGATTAGATAATCGTATGACCTTTCTTGTAGGGAAGACATGCGTATGGTCTCTGGCTGCTACACAGTTGCCTAGTTACACAAAGCCTGTAGGAACATCTTGCCTTTAACACCTCTACTAAATTTCCTTGAAAAAGGAAGAATCCAAAAATTATTAATTCAAAGCAAGAGTACAGGCATGTCTGGTTCCTTTAGAAAATCAAACCCAAACCCACGTGAATTAGTAACTGCTGCAGTACACAGCAAAGATTTATCTTCAATACTGGAAAGTGCTTAAATGTAAGGTAGAAAGAATGTACACTTAACATTTCATAGAAATACCCAACCGTACATTGTGTGCTAAAGAACAGTCTTTGCTTTGAAATTATTTTATTTACTATTTAATAAACAGAACTTTTCTCATTATTAATATATACATACTTTTGTGTCAATAAGCTAGTAGTTCCTGCATAACTTTTTCTCCAAATTCCCATTTTTGTCCTGAAAAAACGAGAACCAAACCCAATAAAACCAGATTTTATTCCCATGCCTCCAGCATTTCCAGAGCTTTACATCTCAACTTGGACTGATGCAAGGAGAAAATTCACTGCACTGCTAAAACACATTGCAAATGCAAATTTTCCATCCGACAGCCTTCTCTAACTTCTACAGGAAGGTGTTTATGATAAGAATAAACAAAACTTATCCCATTCACTTTTTGTGTCTACTCATATCAACAAAGAGAATAAGAAAGAATCACTCCTAAGCACTCCCCCACCAAAAAACAAAACACCACACCCCTCTATTAATTTACTGCAGTGCAAATGCACTGCAAATTAATACATAAAGAGGTGTCTGCTTGGTTGTTTGTTGCTTGTTGTTTTTTTTCCCCATTATGACTGCTGTGGAACAGTTTATTATGAATGGGTCTTCAAAACATACACCAGATGGCACAACTTTGCTTGCACAGCAAGAAAGCCACAGGCCCATCTTAAACAGCAGGGCTTTATTCTACCCCATATTGCCACAACCTTAAGTTTTTGTCTTAGCAATCTTATTAGATATTTTTATCCACTGCTTAGGTAAATAGCAAATAGTAAGAATGAACTGCATGTTTTCTCTAAAAAGAGAAAATCCTTTTCTTCATACTACCCATCTTTCTAGGTCATCTCCCCAGCTATCGCTCATTAAGAATTAGATTTTATGCCACATGCACACCTATATTGCAATGCAACTTTACAATGACATGCATTATAGCTCTCCTTGAACAGAACCCCAGAAGAAACCCTTTGTAGAAACTCAAACTCTCAAATGATTGGGATTAGTCTAAACAGGGATGCAAACAGAGCACAGAAACGATGAGGGAAGATGCCTTTCTGAAGATACAACCCTTCCACCTCAGGTCACCGCAGAAGAAAGCTTCATGAGCAGAGAACATGATGAAGGCTTTCTTCCTTGGCCTGTGAGTGCACCATTGCCAACTTATCCCTGTGTAAGACCTGATGGAGTTTCCGCATGCTGTTGGTACTCCTACTGTATTTGTCCAAATCCTCTTCCCACTCCCTTCCCCTCCCCAGGTTCTTTACTAACACAAAGGGGAAGTGTCATGTGCTGTAATATAGGCCATGGGTGATCCCCACTATTTATTCAGCAGTATTTTTCTTCAGAGTTGTACAGTCTAATTTTCACTCTCCCAATGCTGGCAGAAATACACCAACAAGCTCAAAAGATATGCGCAAAGGGACAGAACCTGCGTACACAGGCAGACGTTACCTTCACACACTAGACATACAAAAGCAATACCAATAATCTAATGCAAAATGCAAGCAAGCCTCTCTGGTACATGTTAGAATATTAGTCCACTGTCTAAAAAAGCCTTTTCTGGTTTAAAACAGTGAACTAGAAAGTAACATATCTGCACTCACTTAGCAAGACATCAATAGGGATTTTTTTTTTTCCCCCCTTTTTCACCATAACTAATCCAGTCAAACTTCATTTGACTTTGATTTTAAAAAGCAGCTTTGACTTAGTTGTCTACTGATCCTCTATTTTTAAATGTTTTTATCTAGAAAAAATACATTAATATTTACTTCTTACCATGTCATTAATAGCCCAGTTTTGCTGGATTTCAGTGGAATAACATGACGAGTATGAAAGCATTTTTAATTTAGGTCCCCACTTGTTTCAGCTTATATTTGCTCTATGCTATGAAGAACAGTACATTTACATTCTGATCTACCCGATTAATAAGACAGTTTCCATCCTGCATCTCTTTTGTCAGTAATTCCAAATTATTTACTTAATTACTTCAACTGGAACTTGGCTAACTCCCTCTCCCACTTCCACTCCCTTCCCAAAGCTCCAGAAAACCATTCTGATGGTGATGCACACAAAGCGCACTCATAAAAGAAGCCTTTCAGCTCCTATTCTAAATATGTTATGTATTAAAATATGGCATCTTGAAGTAAAATCCTGGAATTTAATCTACTCTTTCTTTTGGTTGCCATCTGGACACCTCTCACTTTAAAGAATTCTAGTAGATATAACAGTGTATGGAGAAAATCTTCTAAGGATTTCAGATCTTCTTAAACATATGTATTATACCACTGCTTCTGATTTTTGGTGCTTAAGATGCTCAGTCTATAGCTGAACATCTACCAAGAGATTAGTGGGATTGTGCTGAATATCCATCACCATTATTCCTGAAATAGAAGTTATGTAAAAGGAAAGCTTTTGTTTTCCTGCTTGTATATGAAACTGAGAAGCCTGCAATCCATCAGTTGATAATACAGGATGGGGAAAAACTGAGTTTCTCTCAAACTAAGGTTTATTATTACAAATTATTTGATTAGGAAATGCATGCCAACAGTTTGATAAATGCTATTTCATTCTCTGCCTATTCCCCCTAATACTCAGCAGAAGAGTATTTATTGGATACCGTCTGTATCAATGCATTTAAGAAATATCCTAAAGAAGTCTCAAACTTGCTGAATATTTTCCATTTCAGCTATTTTCAGAGAGGGATGAAAAGGAAGTCTTCTCAGTTTGAGAAAAATTGAGATCAATAGTGAATGCTTTTTTAAACTTTTTATAGGGAACATTAACCTGAAATACCTATCCTTCAATTTTCTGACTTTCAAAGGTGTGATTTGTGGATATATTTTGTTTTTCTCTCTGAGAAATGCATTAAACAAACAAGCATGGGATGGGAGCACTGTTTCCCATTACTTACTGGTTTAGCAAGCCACTGAGCCAAGGGTGATCCTGCTTCAGTGTTGGTGCTTTCACACTTATATTTCGATTAGCATCAATGCTACTCTCCTTGCATAATTTTGGAGAAGTAATTTAAGCCCTGACTCATTTCCCATGTGTAAAATGAAAACAAATTTGTTTGCAAACCATACATTTTCAACTATGTTAATATTATTTTTGGCACAAGAAACATTCTCATTATGCCTTGAACAATCCAACTTTGGCTATTACACAGTACTATAGTATACAGACAAAGAAATTTCTTTAAATATTTATTTCAACATATATAATCTTGATAGTTTGCAAATTTAATCAGCTTCTTAAAGATATTTATATAACCTAAAATATGACTATGTATAGCTATATTTACACAATTGTTTTGGATTCTAATTCCCCCCGATTCATTTAGTTTGGACAGGTTTATAATCTTTGCTATTTATCTATCCTTGCACTTAACCCTTGGCAAACCTGTATCTGCTGAACACCCAGAGAGTGCCCTACCAACCAGGAAATGGGTTGTTCTAGTATGGATTTACAATGAGAGATCCTCAAGGGAGGCATCCATCCAAACTGGCACATCTCCTTGGAAAGTTCCAGCTATCCCATACCACAGGCTGTTTAGTGACATGAAATATTGTCAGAAAATGTCACATAACTCTAGTGAATGCTCCTTAGAAACTAGGGAAATATTTTTTCCTTCTCCTAATTAATTGACTCTTTGCATACATGCTGTAATTAGAAGAGTTTCAGCATCCTTGCTAGTGTTTTAAAACAGATTTCATTTTCCCTTTAAAAAAAGGGTGGGGGTAGTTAGCATCATTCTGACATTTGACAAGGGGTGTAAGCTCAGCCATTAGAGACAGACACTGAGAAAGAAGATCGTTTACTAAAATGTTTACTATCCCCCGCTCCCCTGACATGATGCTGGTACCTTCTGTGCTCATAGAATATAATCAGAGCATTTTTTTTTTTTTTTTTTTAAAGCTTCTCTACTTCACACACCAAGAGCCTACCTTGCCTGATCATACTTTTGGGCGGATACGTTGCATCCCAAACATCACCTACAGCAGGGCATGGCTGCCCTCACCACGTGTCTGCTGACAGAGGAGGTTCTCATTGCAGCGCCAGGCTGCGGTGCTTTACAATCTCTCTCCAGATCCCCAGCCAGCAAGGTTGTGCCCTCAGTACTTTGGCCCCAGGTTAGGGGAAGATTCAGCCTTCCCATCTGCAATTCACTCGAGTCTGCTTGGCATGATAGGAGAAAGAACAAGAAAGAATCACTGTCATTATTTTTAAGCAACACAAAATATCACTGGGAGCAAGCGTGTTTGGTTTCTCAGCTGTAACACGCATTACCAGGAGCTCTGAGCTACGATAGTTTTCACTTGTGTTTTCTTTCCCAACCTCCCCTTCTTCTAATGAGACCATTTAATGCTAGTTAATGGAAGGTGGAAAAAGCCTGCCACTTGACATATTTAACACTGAAGACAAAATAAACTCTGCAGTAGTGGCTTAAAGAGCTGACTTGCTACTTGCTTGTCTACTTCTTGCCACCTGAAAACCGTTTCCTGTTTTCACCCTACTTCTGGAAAATTTCTCTTATAAAAGGATACAAATTGGACACTAATTAATTGTTCTTTCTAGCAAAAGAGCTCACTCGTATTTTCATGTTCGGGGTTCACTTAGGAGAAGCGAGGTGGCACCTGTGGCACTACCACACTCAGCTGAACCCATACTATTAACACAGTAAATTCCGGAGCAGCAGGGTTAGCTGGGCTCCTGCCAGACCAAGTTCCTAAAGTGAAAGGTGAGGGCATTTAGATTAGCCTCGCTCACCATGCCTGGAGTCTCCTACCCACAGCAGCTATTCAGATCATATTTTTTTGAGTCAGAAGGGAGAGGCAGAAAGTTCAGGTGTCAAGTCAGGTGAGGAATGATTTTTCTAGGCTGTGAACATTTTCTTAGTCTGCAGAGAGATTAATTTAGGGTCTTCCGAGGTCAAAATGCCTATTTCAGAAGAGGCACATAAAGCACTTACCGCAATGTGGGGCACACATATTACAGCCCACTCTCTGCCCCATTTACTGCCAGAGGCTTGAAGCAGTCTTCCCTACCCCAGGTGAGTGCTGTAACCACCAGGACAGCAGCAAGTCTTTCACGGCATGCACAGAATATCCTTACTAGCTGAGGCAGGGAGTATTTGAGAGCGAAATTTCTAGTTGAAACAAGAAGGAAGGCATTCTATTCAGCTATTTATCTGAAGCTGTCTGAAGGAACATTAAAGTTCCTAAGTATAGGCCATTTAAGGCCTATATTTCAGAGCACTCAATAGCTTAGTGATAAGGACACACACTGGATTTTCAAACTTGAAACTTGGCCCAAATCACTACAGAACGGACTTCAGACTAGCTCTTCCTAGCCTAAGCAAATGTGCATTTCAAACCAGCTATGTAGGTCCCTTCCAACTACTCTATAAATTCTATAGCTTGTTATTCCAGTACTGAATATCCCTCTTTTCCTTCATCTGAATGATCTTGCAGTTTGCTCCTCTTTACAACTCCCCAGCCCCAATACTATTTTAAAGAAAAAAAGAGGAATAGATTAATAAACATTTTGGGATAAAATGCAATTCACAAGAAGATTTTCAACTAGTTGTATGCAGATACATAAAGATAAATACAGATACAATGCTCATAGCTGAGCATATGGCAGTCTCTTTTAAATACCTGATGAATAGAGAAGTGTGCTTCTCCACTCTGAAGAGAGTATTGGTGCCTTTCTTTGATTTCCAAAGATGAAATATGTTCCTCTGCCTCTTGCTGTTTGCCAAATCAGCTTGACAGTGTGTATAAATAACTCGTAGCTATAATACTTTATACAACTCCGTATTCTCTTGCTCAGAACTGCGCTCACAAGAAGAGCATACACTAGCTAGTAGTGTTTGAACTGCCAGAAACTACATAGTAGTAAGAGATCCAAGAATCTACCTTATGATATCTTTAGGCTGGGATTTGGTAAAACCCTGTAAGGTAACATTAGGCAAGAGAGACTGAGAGTCGATGGCTCATCACTCACTTGTTTCAGCACTATGACGAAGGAAATATCTATCGTTTCATTTGCCAAGAAAAAAAATAAGTTAGTAGTTAATTTACACATATCGTCATAACTTCAGGTGAAAGACTTATAGCCTGGTGAAGAAAAGGAGATAAACTTTTTTCTTTTACTGAGCACAACCACCTATAGAATTTCTTCCATATATGTATTTTTAAGTGTCTGAGCTTCATTCCCTCTTTTTCATGAGATACTGTAAATCCAGATTTTTCTGGCATATGCTCATCCATATTAGCTGTTATTTTCATCTCTTTATTTACAGTCATCTACAGTATAATTTCAAGTTGTTCTTGGTTCTCAATAATCTAAAACTCCATCCTCAAAACATGACAAAAGCATTTGGCATTTTTGGTTTACAAACTCCCTTAACTCTTCAGGAATCAAACATTTCAACTGGACAGTTGACTACCATTCCATACGAATTTACAAATTAAAACTCACGTTTCATTTCCCTGACACCATCTCTTTTCAGACCATTGCCACTTTTCAAATACCTTTTTATTTCTTCCTTTCATCTTTTAGGTCTCCTCTTTTGCCCATTCCTATAGGCAGCCTTCTATTGCTTACCTTTATTCACTTTGTGATTTACCCACAGAAAGATTCTCCTCCTTCTCCAGAGGAATCTAGAAGCACGTTTGAGATTTAGATTAATTGTTAATAACATGTACATACAGACTCAGAAATGTAGAAATGTCTCAGTTCTCTAAAATGTGGACAAAGTATAACCACTTCTAGTTTTAGCACTTATATGATAATCTCTTAGAATAAGCAAGCCCTGTATTATTCCCGAGACAAGCTAGCAGGAGGACGCCCCCTTGAATAATGCTAATGCTCAGTGCTGGATGCTGTTCCATATTCGGTATTTGTTTCATGGGATGAATACTGATTGAAATTGATAGGAGTCTTCATTCACAACATGCAGATTAATTGTGTGGCAATTCCATCCTTCTGTTCAGCTCAAAGAATCTGGCAAACTAGTTATCTGGCAACACTGGGATGCACCCACCTCTGCAATAGAAATGAGACAGTAGAGGGTGGGAGTCTTGAGAAACCAAGTACTTTGAGGGAACATATTTTTATATAGAAAAGTGTCACTGAGACACTATTATCTAGCTGGAGAAGGAACCTTGTTTCTTTTATTTGACTTTTCCCAAAAACTCCAGAGCAGTCAATACTTTTGCTTGACTCATTCCCAGCAGAAGGAAGAAAGAACTTCTACCCAAATCCGAGTATTCTGGAATCTAATTTAAGAAGTTTAATTCTGAGGTTAGCAAAGTATGCAATTCTGAAACAGTAATCCACATTAACAGGATATCTATTCATCAGAGAGAAGTATATATTGGACTTAACAGGGATCAGAAATTATTACAGAGAAGTGAGTAGAACAATTTTTAGTGTTTAATATGAATGTTAATTGTTGGATTTCTGTTTAATCTTCCCTGTTTCAGGTACCAAGTGGGCTGAGCAGACACTCTAAGAAAGTAGAGGCCAAGAAATACATAACTTCTTCATCCAGTCCTAAGAACCATACTATTAGTTCTTTGAACTACATTAATTATTGTAAAAGAAAAACTCCACTCTTTCATGGTCACCAGGAGCTTTCTGAATCCTTTGACATGGAAGTATCGTAATTAGTAGCATATCATCAGATTAAGCCACACAACAGTAAGCTGAACTCTCCCAGGCTCTTTCCCTGGTAGCATCCAATACTCAAAGGAAGGCTAGATAATTAAGAGAGAGAGAAAAGAATTACTGAAGCAAACATGTCCTTTCTAAATCAAGTCAGAGATTACCAATAACTTCATTCCTATTTCAATAACAGTAAACAGTGGAACACTTATCTGCAGAGACACACAGGTGAATGAGACTATTTTAACAAACATGCAGACTAGAAGATGGTGCTTTTAAGTGGACATATCTTGGAGTCAAGAGCCAAAAAGCCTTTCTTGCAGCTGGTGATGACAGAAAGTGAACATATGGAGCAAGAGAGGAGAAAAATGCAGGTGGAATGAAGAACATTTGGAAAGCTAAATCATATCACAAGTAATTTATCAAATTTTCAATCAGTGTGCCCTTCCTGCAATGACTTGTGGATGTGAATCTTGAAAACTTGTTAGAAAAGAGGGAGAGGGGGCAACAGGAAAAAAATAAAACCACCACCAACAACAAAGAGAAGTTACTAGAGACTGAGAACTAACAGAAAACAGGAATACTACTTTCTGTCCAACCTAGGAGTAAGTTGTTATGTTTCTGACCACCATGAATTTTTAAAACTTAAAAGGCAAAAGCCACAATCCATTGCTTCTGCTGTCTGAGAAAGATTCGCTTTACTGGACGAAGTATTAGTGAGCCCATGACACACATACACACACAAACAATTCAGGACACCATTCAAAAGAGAAATGTTATACAGTAAAAACAATCTAAGTATGCCTATAATTGATGTTACAGTAAAATTAAATGAATGTTATGTCCTAATTGTAAACCAGACACAGCAAGTAGACTACCTTTCAGGAACAAATAAATAAAAAAAGACAATACAAAAGGGCAAAACTAATTCATCAGGGCTGATACATTCGGAGAAAGTATCAAGCACGAAGCACATAGATCATACATAGACAAAGAACAGCTCGGAGTTAATTACTTTTGCTAGTGTTCAGGAAGAATTTGATCTCTGGCAGAGATTCCCTAAGCTTCTTGTACCTATCAAATGTAAAGCAAGGTCAGCACTCTGCATTACTGCACTCCAAGGAAGATTAAGTGGAAGGTCCTAAATTATACACAGCAGGTACCAATATGAAAGCATCAGTTACCACAAATCAGCCAATGCAAGATAATTTGCTGGAGGACAGAGCTGCTTCTGACAGGACCTCCAGCAGTAAGAGGACCCAAACAAGCATTTGGCTTGCCTGACTACATTTATTTTCAACTCTGGCTGGTCCTAGAACTTCAAGGACTTGGCTGTGGGACTAACGCGAATTTGAAATGAGCTAAGCACTCACTGTTCACGCATCTCAGTGAGAGATACTGGGATGAAATCCAGTCCACTACTGGCTAACAGGGAGGCTAAGTGACCACCATGGAAATTAATACTTACCTTCTGGATGGGCTACTGCATGAGATGCATTCTGCTACTCATGCTCATCATCCTTCTGTAAAGTGCCAGTGTATTTAGATGGAAAACTGTGGGATACTCTGCAGCAGGTCTACATAGACAGGCATAACAGAGAGGCAGGAGAAACCAACATAAGGTTGTAAAAGAACTTGCATTTTGAATAACCATCCCAAGAACCAGAAGCCAGGAAGTCAGCATTCTTGCTACTACATTGAACATCTTCATAATTAGATGTGAATATTTTATATAAATAACACAATCTTTTTGAATATCTTTTCTAAATAGAGTTAAAAGTTCTAGATGTGCATCTGCCAAAGACCATGAAAACAACTTTATGTGGTATAGCAACAAAGAAGTTGTAATTTATCCCTTCTATCGATCACTGCAATTCATGAATCACCATGGCAGATAGCAAAATATTGACCGCAAAGAAGGGAACATCTCAAGTCCCCAGCACTATCTTTTCAGTATCAACAAACTTCAGATGACTCACAACTTACATAGACTGAGAATCCTGGTTTAAAAAAAAAAAAAAAGTGTAAATACACATACACTCTAAGTATTGATCATTTTAAGAGTAACATTCCACTGCTATGCTACTGGAATAATTCATAAATTGGGAAAAAAAAAAAAGACTTAACAGCTCCAGAATTTAACAATAACCTAGCAGCAGAACTAACCCATTCAAGCAACAAGAAAATTTTGCAAGCCGTATTTACTGATATGTGATTTAATACCTTACAGATTATCTAAAACTTTCAGGACAAAAGGTCCAAAGAAAAGGTGGTGATATTTATCTTGGAATTTTCATAATGAAGTATATATATCCATATGGCATAGGAATGCCTAGAGTCCAATAACTCTTGGAAAGAAATGATAACTGCTCTAAAGGGCATCATTAACAATCATATTTCCTTAACCTTAGAGCTACATTATATAGACATTTACAGATCTATTGGGAAACTCCAGGATATGGATTTAAATGCAGCACCAGATAGATGGTAGCTGGATTTGAAGAAGGCAGATTTGCTCTTTATAGCTTGCTAATTCCTTTTAGTTCTGCAGACGTGGAATACCCATGAGGAGTTAGCATTTCACAGTCATGCTTTGATACTTAGAAATTGATCAGTAAAAATTATCTCCCTCCTCCACCAAAAAAAATACATATTTAGAAGGCAATAAAAGTGTAAAAACAGGACTCAGGGTATTCATTACAAATATGAGTATATTAAGCACAGCAAATTGTTAGCTACCAGCATAAAAATCAATTTCTGTTTGTTATGAGACAAATCCATAAAATTATTGTGAAAAGCTTTCATGCAACTTTAAACATTTATTGGCTAGGGCAACTTCAAGATAAAAACGTTTTCATTAGGGGGCAAAAAAATGACTCCATCACTTTGTTATAGAGCAGCACAATCTGCTTGTTCATCACATGCTGATCATTAGAGCAAAGACAACGCAGACCTATTACTGTGGTAACAGGTGCAACATCAAACTTGCATAATTTTTCTCCTCCCAGTCCCCTTCTTTCACTGAGTTGAGTTTAGGGAGTTTGCAGTTAAAGGAACCCTACGAAAGACGACATCCCAAAAGGGAACATGATCTGAGAATGCAGCTAATGAAACAAACAAATGAAAAGTAGTAGTTATCCCAGGTTAATTGAAAGAAGAATCAGAGGCAGTTCTCAGAAGTGTGTCTTGGCAGCTGCCCATTTAAATTCAATCATTAATTTTGATTAATACCCAGGGACTGTTCCTTCTATAGCAGAAGTGACTAATTTGAATGTTTAAGTGGAAAACGGCCACTTGTTTTAAAACATCTTTGCTGGCTAATGGTATTCAGACAGTGAAGTATACAAAAGAGAAGACAGCAACTTTTGTAAATAGAGGTTATAGGCCAAGTTCTGCTTGCTTTCATTTATTATGTTAAACCTCTTGGATCTGTTTGCATGAGGAAAGTGGAAAATATTGGGCTCTAAATCAGCGCAAAGCACACAATTACTTAATCCCACCCTGTAGAGTCATACATGGCAATGACAGAGTGAGTCTTGTGAAATACCAGAGAATATCTTTGCTACTTCAAAAGAACAAAAAATGCTGAATCATAATCTATGCTTGTAGAAGATTTAGTAGAAATGTGAACTAAAGTAAAGCCTTTTAGCGATCCCCATTTTCTGGTTGGCAAATCTAATGACCAGATAGCTTTCCAAAGGCAATAATATTGATCTGGGCAATGCAGCATCAGTAAATTAAAATCAGCTTTTAAAAATTTTCTTCATGCCAACTGTATATGAGGTATATGCACCAAAAGATCACAGACCAGCTATTCAAAAGGAAATTTAGAATCAGTGCCGCAGAAGAAAAAGTACAAGGGTATATGGCAAAGATTCAAAAAGCTTAGAGATGCTACTTGTTTCAAAAGAAATCATGTCTCAAAGTTCAAGACCAGGCATTCTAGTCTTGTATTTCTCGCTAGGCACTTAAAAATTATCAGGACGTATTGCTGGTTAACACCACTAAGTAGATGTGGGCTATAGGGTTTAACTGCAGAAGAAGCTAGTAAACTCACAAGTTTTTTTCCTTTTTAATTTATTTAGCTAGTAGTGTTTCATGATAAAAACTGCAATTCTGAATCAGTTCCATGTTCTCCCTTTTGGCATTCAAGGTAAGCAAACAAATGAGTGAATGCTTTAAGAAGAGAGCCACCCCACACCCAAGTGAAATTCTTTCAGACTCCTGTGCAGTGGAGTCTCCCTTTACAAGTCTATCCTCCACCTATTCTGAAGGGAAAACAAAAGACGCTCATGTTCTGTCTCAGAAGAGTCATTACTATCTGGTTGACAGCAAGACAATATTAACTTCAAATGCTAGTTTCTAGGCCTGGAAAATCTCAAAGGAAAGAGTGGAGAGGTGTTGAGAGGGACCAATCCATCTATTCCTAACTGTAACTATTTGGAAATGGGATTGAAAACTTGGATCCACTGGAAGTTTTCTTGTTGTATTTTCCTATTTCTTATTTGTGAGAGAGATACGTACTGCCTAAAGTCTCCAAAATATGTCCTTGGAGACAGTGGAAGGAAAAAAAAGTCTGCAAGATATCAATGCTTTGTGATTCAAACTTGTCCTGCAAAGACAGTGCAAAATGCCTGGAGTTCATAGTTAAAGAAAGGTGCAGTCACTCTTTATCCAGTTATCACAAACAAAACGGTCTTGGAGAGGCAATTTTACTTAATTTATTTTGAATCAACAGACTTTTGATTACTGAGTCAGGTACTGAGGAAAAAAATAAACACACAAAACAAAAAACCCACCCACCCCACAATTAAGCAGACACACAGGGAAATACCACCTCCCCAGCCTTCACTACAGCACCTCTGCTCTCCCCTCCCTGGCCTCACTTCATTGTTCTTGCCACCTCAGCCTGCCCTAATCCCCTTGGTGTGCTGCCAGGCAGTGCAGCAGGCTGGGGGCAGTGCATAAGGGTTGGTTTCTGCCCCTTCCCTGCTTCTTACTTGTCCTCTACTACTCCTTACTTCTAAATTGTTTTCTTCTGCTCTAGTGTGGGTCACCCAAAGGCCACAGTCCCTTAGGAGTGTCCCTGCTACAGGACAGCTCCTCCATGTCCCACATTTATCCTCTGAGGTATTCCTGCTCCAGCATGAAGCAACTCCTTGCATGACTGCATCTCCAGCTATGTACCAACATCATCTCTTTCCACGACTTCTTCATTCCCCTCAGCCATCTTGTGTTCCTCCTCCCCCTACCAGCTCCCCCTCTTTCTTAAATATGTTTGAGCAGAGAAACTGTGTTCTCCTCTGAGTGGCTGACACTTTTGCACACAATGGGGTCTTTACATTGGATTCAGAGACTGGTACACAGCAGTTCATGGCTTCCTCTCATACAGGAGAACCTTGGAGCACACTGCAGCCAAAACCCCTCGAATTTATGCCTGAAACAGCAGGAAAAGCAGACTGACTCAGACATGCAAGAAGGCACGGCTCCAAACAACTTCCTGCTATCAGAACCTTTGCACAATTCTTTGGTACTGTGTGAGAGCATCTTATAGTCCTTTGCCTCAGTTGGGTGTTAGTATTTCTAACCTTACACAGCTACCTTTTTTCCTGGAAGGTCACAGGAAGTTCATTATCTAGGAGATCTCTTCCCCACAAAGAAGTCTGGTTGAAGTGAGATTCAAATGCATTCTAAAGCTATTGTGGGATGGAACAGAGTTTAAGACACATGAAGCCAGAATTACAGCAGATTTGGATCTCTTAAAGTTGTAGCGTTACACTTCCTAAGAAATAAAGCTTATGTTACCATTAATTCCAACTCCTTAGTGAATTCTTATCTTGTTGCCCATTTTCACCTGCATTTATCAGAAGGGTTAATTCTGAAATAAAATAAAATAAAGATAATACAAGTTTCTTGGAAAGATGGTAGAAGCAATAGACCTTTTTAATGCTCTGATAGAAACATTGGTATGAGCTCATGCCTTTACAGAACACACAAACTGTCCTAACAACTGCATATGAAATAGGTTCCCTTCGTTTCGCTCTTGAAGGAAACAATGGGTGTTGACCTTAAAATGGGTTCTCTTAACTGAACATTGAAATACAAACAGACACTGAAAATAGCCCAAAGGATATTTAGAGTTGACCCTGGAAATCAATAAGCAAACTTTAACACTAACCTTGAGTTCTGAAAATGCCTGGATAATCACAGAATATCCCGAGTTGGAAGGGACCCATAAGGATCATCGAGTCCAACTCCTGGCACTGCACAGGTCTACCCAAAATTTTAGACCATGTGACTAAGTGCACAGTCCAAACACCTCTTAAATTCAGACAGGCTTGGTGCAGTGACTACTTCCCTGGGGAGCCTGTTCCAGTGTGCAACCACCCTCTCAGTGAAGAACCTCTTCCTAATGTCCAACCTAAACCTCCCCTGCCTCAGCTTGACACCATTGCCGCGGGTTCTATCACTGGTGATTAAGGAGAATAGGTCAGCGCCTGGCCTTCCACTCCCCCTCGCAAGGAAGAACCCTTTGCACTTTTTCGTCTTTAGTAAGTGGATTGTGTCATAACCAGCAATAGAATACAATCAAGTAAGTAATTTCCAGAATTCAGGGGTACTCATTTTAATTCTTTCCACCTCTTCCCCTCATAACTCAATCTAGCTATTTTACACTTCAATTTGCTTACCAGGATCACTTTGTATTTTTATGTTACGGAGTTAAGTAAACATTTCTTGGAAGGTCTTAAGGACCTGCCACAGCAGACCAGGTTGCTACTCTGCTCTTTCCTAACCCAAATTATTTCGTTAATTAATTATACAGATAATAGGAGAAGAGGGAGAACATGGGATTAACAAAACTAAGTTATTTTTATTTTGTTTTTTGATTCTTTCAGACATAACACATACACAAAAGCAAAACTAAGTAATCTCATCATAAACAGATCCATAAAATGGAGTAGTTTGGATATTTTAGAAAAAAGATATATGCCCCAGAGAAGGGGCGATTCAGAAAAAGCAGATGTGAAAATGCTACACCATACTTGCAATATGCTTTAACTCTTTCTCCAAGAGAATTCATCAGTGACAGGATGAAAGTGGTAGAATTAACATCTAGTTTGCCAAAGGAAAACAGAAGCAAAATAAAAGGGTAGCCCTAGGAAAGATGAAACTAATCAAATTAGTACAGAGGGATCAATGTATGATTTGTAGAAACACGAACACTGAACAGATGCGAAGTTATAGGGAATTAGACACATGGCTCCTCCCAGCCTGGGAAATGGTGATACGCTTGTACAAAGAGCAGCAGGCATGAAGGATTGGAAGTCTTCGTGCTTGGCTGTTAATGTCACTTGTTCAAAATGCCCACAGGGACGTTCTCTCATAATTTGTAATTTCTGTGTAAGTGGTTGTAGTCTGTACAGGTTTTTTTTTTTTTCCTCTCTCCCCATCTATTTTGCAGTACTAAAGGAAATCACTCACATTGCTTTAACCATTTTGATTGATTTGTATTTGTCAGTTTTAGTCATCATTTCACCTATTTTCCAAGGTAAAAGCACCTTGACATTATTTGCTAATGCTCATAAGACTATCTCCCAGGTCACCTTAAAATAACAAAACATCCCCAGTTATCCTAAACCTGCCTGTAGACATCCAATAATCACTCACTTCTCACCACCTTCTGCTCAAGGTACAAAGTGTTTATCATTAAAACTGTGTACTTAAAACTATACAAAACCACAGCACTCCATTTCAAGCATTTTTCTCCATAAGAGAAGAGGAAACAATAGGTACACAGTCAACGTTAATTATGTTGCTTAAACTATGAGAAGGCACTTGGATACAAGAGTTATCAGCACAGTCAGGGAACTTAAACAGAAAAGAAACCAAGCTTCCAACTCATGATTTACACCTACAACGGTTACTCATGCAGCAGAAAATGCCTTCAAAGTTTCTATTATTCCCTCATATATGAGGAACTAGACTTTATACAATCATCTAGGAACTATATCATGACAATTTCAAATAGGAATAGCATTATAGCATACCTAAAAAAGTCTTACTATTTGTACATTAAGTATTTTGTATACTACACACACACCTGTGACACTCTTCCTCCAGGCCAGACCTCTTTATATAGGAGTGTCTTGGTGAAGAGCTCAACCCAACAGGCTCAATTAACTCATTTAGGCTCATTTAGGAAAGACATTCTATGAACACTAGATAAAAAAAAAAAAAAAAAAACATTCTCAGAGTCAATCAAAATGAGGAGGACTCTGAGGAGCATACATATATAGAATACAGGTTGATGCTTAGCTTAATATTTGAAAACAAAGTATTTGCACTTAAACACAAGTATGAAATGATGTAGTAACAGCAAGAAAGGCATTGCAGCTAGTATATCCTGACCAAAAATTATCTGAAGATGGAATGCATTTTGACAGCAGTGTAGTAAGTTTAGCTTCAAATCATGTTCCTTATATTCTGTATGTCTTCAAAGAGTATTTGATACTAACTTAACTAACTTTGAAGCAGGCCTAATGCTGACCTAAGGAAAACACATTCACCCTTATCTACGCCCCCGTGGTCTTTGTTCTGACAGCACTCTTATCCTGCAGTATTACCCTCAACGCTAACAGAACAGGACACACTGCCTCTGCTGTTCTCAGTCCCTTCTGCATAATCTGGAATAATTTAGCTTTCCCCAAAGATTTCTGACACTGTTGAAGTGTGTAGCTTGTTTTATACTTTTTAGCTAGAATTTAGCACATTAACTATGGTTACTATTAATTTTGTAGTGCAGAGATGAGAGCATTACAAGATGGTAGCACCCCGAGAAACAAGACAGGTGTACACAGACAAAATAAGATGTTTCTTCTGTTTGACCTTTTCTTTTCATACCATGAAATGGGCAGATGCCTTTTCTGCTTTTGCTCTTACCTATTTGTAAGTTGCCTTCCAGATTTCCCCC
>VXAA01005269.1:1991-13639 GCA_013399115.1 Anseranas semipalmata | reverse complement strand
AAGCAATTAAGTTAAGTAGAGCACTAATTTGTTACTTTAATAAGCCAGTCTGCTACACACACCACAGCTTATAATAGCGTAGCCTCAAATAAACCAGGGACATCTATTGCTGAGAATTAAAGACACTTCATTATGCTTAGCCCTTGGTTAACTTTGCTTCTTCAACAGGCTGAAAGTAACACGCAGGTTTTTTTTTTTTCCCCCCCTTTCTAATACAAGGGCCTCCTTAATATTTACTATAATTATTGCTGCTTACATTTTTAATGATGGTATTTACATGCAAGTCCATGTCATAAAGCTCAAGCTGCCATTTAAATAATTCTACAAATGGTACTTTGTCACAGCTGTGGCTCCTTTTCTTTTCTTTATCAAAAGCAAAGTCAGAAGTCACCTCAATCTTCAATTCAAGGCTTTCTTTTTTAAACAAACAAAAAAACTAAAAAAAAACCATCACCACCAAAAAAGGATTGGAGGCTCTAGACTGATGAGCCTTTGATGGATTTTCTCTCTGTTCCGATCTCCCTCTAATGCAAAAAGAAACAAACAAAACCTTATTTCTACAGACATTATTTATGAGCAAGGTTCCCAAGTCAGTGGTTGTGACTATTTTGGTACCAGACTAATCATTTCACCATGCTCATGATTTTTACATTCTCAGTACAAAGAAACAGATACAATACCCTGGAAAAAGGTTACCATTTAAATATCCAAATAAAGTCTAACACAGCAGCAAAATATCAGCCAAATAAGCAATGAGCAATCAATTTGTAAGCCATGCTTAGCCCATCAAAAGATTAACCAATGACAGGAAGCAATGCCAATTGTTTACAGTGGATATTGGGAAGAGTAAATCCTTGATGCTGAAGATTTAGTTTTTTTTTTTAAATCAATTTATATAGTTTATTAAAGTGACACCAGACACATAGCTGAACACAATTCTAAGTTTTTCCTGCTCATTTCTGCTGTGCATTAGATAAACTCTTCAGAAATGTGTTGTTATATGAAACAACTAAAAGAGCAAAGCTGAGGCTAAGAGCTGTGGCTGAACCTCAGGCACCCAGACAAGCTTCAGATAGGCAGGCAGAACAAAACACTGCTCGCTATTGTGATACGTCTTTGATTCCACCATCCATTTTTGGTTCAAATCCATCACACACTAGTGATAAAATGCATTTTATAAGAAAGAATATTAAGAACAGCTATTATACAGGTCCCCTGAAGAATGGAAATTTACCCTCAAACTCTGTTAAGGTCTTAAAATATCTTTAATTCATTCTAGGGAATTCATGCAATCCTTTTCGTTCCCATAATTTAAGTATGCGGAAGTAAACCAGGTTAGTATAACCCCTTTTAGGTCTCTGTCATTTACATTCTGCCCCAAATCTTTGAGAAGTCTGAACTCGTAGCAACTCCGTGAACTGCAGTGACACACGTGCTCTGAATTTTCCACAAGCTATTATGTCAGGTCAAGGTCCCTCTCATCCTATTGCACAATTCTGCTCTGACTTCTGTCACCTCTCTCTGTCCCTTAGCTCATCTTTCTCTAATTTGGACAGAAATGCTTCATTTGTAACACTAACCTTAGCACTTTTCTGTCTCATTCCCAGCCAGTTCCTACACAGCTGGATATTATTCCTCTCCAGGTACAGCAAAGACCAATGTAGCCACTTGCAAATCCTTTCACTAGCTACACTTTATCTAGACAAAAATCTGTGTGTCCTCAAGATACTGTTTTTTTCCATTTTGTCAGTGGAGGAACAAGGACCAGGGGTGCAAGACACTTATGTGACACTGCTTCTTTATTGAAGATACAGCCTTGGCCAGAACCCTGTTCTAATTTTCAGAACTTTTAAATGAAATAGATTTGTCTACTTTGCCAAGAAGCTGGGCTTTCCTGAAATTATTCTATTGCTGCCTGCAGATGGCAGGTCATGGTGGTGGAAGCGAGAACTTGTATAGGGAAATAGACCAAACAAAGACTTCTGAGTCAGAAGGAATAAAAGCAACCACTGAGCTCACAGCATTAGGAGCCAAATGCAAAGCCTGACCAAGATTTCCTGCAAGTTCAGAAGCTCCCTCAAATCCTTTTGTTTAGAAAGAGCAGAGCAATCCTCCAGCCTGCTTCTCTGGATACAGTAGGGAGCAAGTAAGAGGGAACATGGGCATTGTTTACTTAATGGACTAGGCTCAGATAGTCCAGAGACAAGGGCATAAAAGCAGATAGATTGTGTGGGAGCCTGTCAGCCCTCATCCATCAGCCATGACAGAGCCATTGCTCAGAAAATAAATTATCACAGCACACTCTGGTAAGGTGAAGTCATCGGCTTTTCCCTCTCCCATTCCCAGAGCTCAGCCTTGGTTTTGATGTACTTGCTTGCACTGTATTGGATTGCAGGTATCTTGGGGCTGGGAGCATAGGCACTTCAGCAGGCCTAAATGACAGCTAGCATTCCAGCAACACTATTATATAAAAATGGTTCTTGCATCTCTAGATCATTGTAAGTGGTTGCTGATCATCCTCACAGGAACAGCGTAAGTTAACTATATGCTATATACAGGAGAACTGGAGGTCTGAGTAGCCAAGGTTGAGTACCTTTATACTCACCCACAGGTTAAATTCCCTGGTTATAGATCTGCTGATGCACCTGCTGCACCAGTCAGTAGTCTTAGACACACAACTCTCATTCCAACAGGAGCTTGCTATTTATGATTCTGTGAAGAGTAAGCTAGTAGCTCTATTGAAACTCCTAGGCATCAACAATTGATAAGACAAGAAGCAGCAAGTAAAAAAATCATAAGATAACATCAAGCATGTAGTGAGCATTTCAGCTCACTAGCTGAAAGCTTCTGAGTGCCCATCCTGATCCATGCACCTTTTTGAACAGCAAAGTAACTCTAAAGCTTGTACCAAGCTTGGAAACAGTTTTCACTGTTTCACTGTGAAACCTGCCCATCGCTACAGCAAGACTCTTCAGTGCTGGAGTGTACCCAATGCACAATAAGTGTAAAATCTGATTGCAAGTTGCATGGTACATTAACATTTTTATAAAGAAACATCCAAGAACAAAAACATGCTAATGCAGAACAAGATCTTATACCCATACCTACCAGAACAGATGGAAAGAATCCCCAAAAGAATTCTGAAAAAATCCAAGGCCTTTATGAAAAGCACATTCCTTCTAAAATGCCCAGGGGATTAACTAGAATCCAAAATTTCATCTGAGATTTTAGCCCTGCTTGTTGGATATATCAATTCCACACATTTAAAAAAAAAAAAAAAAAAGACATTTTCTACTCTGATAACCCTCCATGAAGGTGGAAGACAAAGGAGTTTTTGCCCAAGGCAAAACAAAACAACAACAAAAAAAGTGAAATGGTCTAATAAAGTTACACACCGAGACAGTCCCCCCTACCAGAGTGATGAATAGATACAAAGCCTGAGGCTTACGAGTGCCACAATCTATTACTAAACATCAGTACAACAATTTAAGAATATATTCTCATTTATATTTTAAAGGGAGAACATGCGTGTGCATTTTTTGCTTTGTCACTTCTAAAAAGAGCAAAATATTGTCAGAGAAAAGTACAGCCTGTCGTGTTGAACAGCTTCAGTGACAACTTGGCTCAAGCTGCCTCCCCTGTCCCCACCCCCCAGCTGCCCTGTACAAACAAGATGTCTTGCATTTGGGGAAAAATAAAATAAAAATACAATAAAGTGTTCAGAAGAAAGTAATGCTGAGGTGCTCTTGAGTAGAAAGGCAAGCATTTCTAGGCTTCCTGACCCTAGCATTACAGCAGCTGTAGAAAGAAATTTGAAATCTGTACAGAAATGCAGTCTTCTGCATGATTAAATAAATCAGCAAGTCAATGAAATGCAGTGATCAATGTTGATTTAAGAAACTGATTATGGTACATCTGAACTGCTTTCCACCAGGCAGAATTGCAAGTTCTGTCTGCTGAACAGGAACTTGTCCCATAACACACTGATGTGTAACATCAACATTAAATACAATGAGCTTTCACAGGCACGAGTGCACATCAATAATTCCACATCCACTGATGAAGATGGTGTCTGCTCATTAACTTCAATGGATATAGGACTAAAGTTTTCCTGCATTTAGGTTTCCTCACTAAAATCTTCAGCTCCATTTTTTTTTCCCCCTTAAGAGTTTTTTTTTAAATCCATGAGAAGTTTAGGGGACAAATTACAAACCCCTTCACATACACATTTTGAACATACGCAGTTCAACAATCCTGCATGATCCCGTATAAGAGTCTAAAGCAGAAACTTTAGTTTGTGAAGCATGTAGCTGAATCTGAACCTCAAAGATCCAACTCATAACTGCTGCTCTTCAAGTTTATGTTAATGCTTTTTCCAGTTAAGTTTCATGCCTGTAGAAACATTACATTCATATCATTGTGTCATAGCTTTCAGTCACTTTTGTAACTACGCTGACAATATATCACGTCTGAGAGCAAAGAACGCCTCAAACAACAACACATTACCTCTGGAAATGGGATTTGAAAATCCAAATATATGGCAGATTTTGCTTATGAAATGCAATCGTTTTGAAGTAACAAGGTTGTATCTAAAAAGAAATAAAATACCACCCTGACAACATGACAGATGAATTGGAACTACCCAGCTCCTGTACTCCAACAGAAGTAGATAACTGACCAGAGCAAGCTGTGGAACAGCCACAAAAAATATTATCCTCACACTGGCTCACAATAAGGCTTAAAAGTAAATTTTCTGCTTGGAGCTAACTCCCTATTAATGTATTTAGATGTAATCTTAACATTTCTTTATTTTGCAGGTACTCACAAAAACAGCACAAGACCAAACAGAATCCCTCAGAGTTCCTCCTGCTCCTCCATCCAGGCACACCTGCATATTAAGTCCTATGCCAGGGCATGCATTAGATTAGATGACAGGGTAGGACCTCGGAAGTACCCGAGTGGATCTTTTAGTTTCTCATTACCTCCTACTCCTTGTTCTTCTGTCACAACACTAACACCACCTGTGTTCCTACTTAAGTCAGCAACCTAAATCTTACGCAGGGAGCTGTGGGAACTGGAGACTTGTTCTAAACCTTGCGTGGTTTAGACTATGCAGGAGACAGCACTATAGCAAGGCAGTGGGAGCTACAGCAGGTGAGAACAAAAAATTCCTTTCCTTTCCCTCCAGGAATACCTGTTCTATATCCTTGCTCACATCTGCAATTTTTCCCCTCAAAAAAGGTACTTTTTAGTACCTTTTACTTGTCAGAGCCATTAAGACAATCAAGCTTGTTTGCTTTTGCTGCAGTCTCCCTCCCAACAACAACACCAACTTTGCAGCTAAATATGACTTCAGAATAAGCAGAAGGCCCGTTATCTCCTACATCGCATTGGTGAAGCGTTTGCTTGAATTTTCAAAGATGGACTCCACAACGTCCTGAACATATTCAGGACCTCTCTAATAAGTCCACTGGAATTTTTGTATGGATACAGAACAAATGCAAAGAACATGCAGAACTGTACAGCAGTTTCACAGAATTCAGGGAAGAGATTTATAGCAGGATCTAACCTTCTGTGATTAAAAATTTGTTGAATAACCACACACACTGCACATCATTTTCAGTGACGAGGCAGACATTTATTCAGTGTATGCAAATATGCCACTATATTAATCTACATTAAAACATCAGGTTCCAGGCATCCTAAAAAACACAGTAGCTATAGAAATCGGAGGTGTCTTTGCATCTTTCTTCCCCATAAAGGTATTAATGTGGAATGTATGTATGAAGTATTATAAAGAATGTTTGTGATTACAGATGGATAGTACATACTTTTTAATTCAATTAAATATTTATAAGGTATTTAAAATATTTGAAATGCTTAACTTTGGAGAAAAACATGCATCTTCCCATAGATTTCCACATGCAAAAGATTCTTTACTCTAAATAGCATCATAATCAATGTTTTTATATGTCATAACAAAGAAAATGGACTTGACACATCCTTAGTTTTAGCTACCATATCAGAAGATTTGACACTTGGGCATTATTTTCCACACGCTTCAGAGGTTTTGGAAGTTAACTCAAGAAATCTGCTGTTTCTGTTACACTGTTTCCTCAAAAGTTAGATTACTGGTTACACAGTCATCTTATTTTTTTTTTCTAACAAATCCTCCATTGCTTCTGAGGGCATAAAGGTAATAGCTGCTTTACAAGGCACACAAAGGGTTTGGTTCTGTTTTCTACTGTTTAGATACCGTGCTAGGACACAAACCTAAGAAGGTTTAAAAGGATTCTGAACTGTTCTTGTGAAGTGTCCTTTCCAGGTATCCTCTCCCAAGACTAATTCTGTAACACTTTCAGCTTTGTTTTATAATGGCGTATAACTGCATGCCATCTGGATCTGTTCTGGAATCCAGAACTAAAAAATAAGATAGTTTCTAATGACTCAGACTTTTGAGACCAAAGACTGCCATCATGCCTTATTTCTATGAAGCTGAGTTACAACAAAACCCTTAAATTGTTTTTCATGTAAAATGTCAAGTTTTTCTTACTTTCATTTGAACCAGATGTACAAGCTGAAGGTTTGCTTTCCCCCTCCCCCAATATATGTATTTTTTTCTTGCTCTCATCACCTAACTCAGTTCCATAGCCTTCAAAAAAATTACAGGTGACTTTCAGTATATGCACATGAATGAAACTGAATCATTTTTTCCCTTGACACTATCTGATTTCATTACATTATTGGCAGAAAATTACTTTCTTATAATAATAAAAGGATAACACTGTACAAAGTTTTGCAAATGCACAAATTGTTACATGACCCAGAACAGAAATACTCTGGAAGTATGGGACCTCAGGGCCAAACTGTTCCAGGTAGTACATAGCAGGGAAAAAGGTTCAGCGTGACATAGAACAAATCCCACTGTATTACTACTAACCTCTTTGAACCTCCTCCATCTAGTATAAATTATAAATTACTTTTGCACTGATCAGAATGACAATCTGGGAGCTCTATTATCCCCACACAGAGTTTAGTTTCCCATCTGGAAAATAATTCACTCAATACATTCTGAAAGGACTTGTAAGAAAAAAATAGTAATTTAATTATTGGTGTCCCTAAGAAGAAAGCTTTAAATATAAAGCTTTCAGTATGTTAAATTTGACAGTCTAGCAATATTCTTGTCCAGTTTCAAAAATCCAACACTAATTCTATGTTTCACATTAAATGACCATGTCAGACTGTATAATCAAATCATGCTAATACAGTGCCACATCACAAATGGCCATGTCAGACTTCATAACCAAAATTAGAGCATTTTCCCTCTTTTGTGTAACAGTAAAGATTCTAAATAAGAAGAGATCATGCAGGTCACCTGGCATGACAAACACCAATTTACAGGGCTTCATTAATCAGTCCAAATTATCTAATCTGAACTACTGCTAAAGAAGCATGAGGACTGAGTCAACCATCTACTTTTACAACACTGTCCACTCCTAAACTGGTCAGTGGCAGCAACTGTGCCAACTGATTTTAGGAAAAAAAAATGCATGAAAACAAACTCCATGGAAACATCTCAGGACTTGGAGTTCATGGTCAGCCCAAATCGTAGTACCTCAAAGTAATTCCACTAACTCTCTACATTTGATGGAGAAGGTTCATCTTGCTATGTTTTGACACCCAATAAGAACTGCTGGAAGCAGCTGTGACTGCCACAGGGCAGTTCATGGTCTTCACTTCTACCTCCCCCTGCTATCGAAACCCTGCAATTTATGCCCCATCCACTACACCCCTTGCCTCTGTGAAACACATATTTAAAACTGTTTGAATACACAACTGTTGTACACTCTTCTTTCAATACCATCACAACCTTAACATAAAGGCAGGAGAACTGTCTCACCTGTTTACACACTGTTTGCATCTAGCAAACCTGCAATTGCTCTAACACCAGGCCACTCCCACTCCAGGTGTTGCCCACATCCTCCATTAGTAGGCAACACAGTGTCAACTCAGGCATTTCACATAGCTTACTACTAATTAATAAACATTTGATTATGTAGTTGGGTATTGAGGGTTAATAATAATAATAATAAAAAAGAGAGTTATCAACTAAAACACTTCAGGAAATGCCNTTGCCTTGTTTTCAGCAGGAGCTACACTCAGTCCTTCCCAGTCCTTTCTGTGAGGTGACAGGTAGCACAGCAGGCTGGGGACAGCAAATAATCATTTCTATCTGCAACTCCTTGCTTCTTCCTCCTTTCTGCCACTGCTCCTCACTTCTTTCTGCTCCTCTGCTCCAGGATAGGCCACAGTGCCTCAAGGTGTTCCCAATTCAGCCTGGGTCAGTCCCCTGTGTGCCCTAGTTCCTCAGGGGTGTCCCTGGTGGGTGTTTTCCACAGCCAAAACCCTTCAGGGTATTCATACCCTGAAGTAGGCAGCCTACAAGCCTCAGGGCCCTCAGGGTCAGGCCCTTCCTCTAGTGCACAGCAACTCTTCCCACCAAGTCCCTCTTTCTCCTCCATTTTTCTGCCTCTGCCCCCTCCAAAAAGACATTTCATATATATCTTTCCCCCCCCCCATCAGTTACTGCTCCTTTTAAATGCACCCTGTGCTCCTCTGAAAGTTTGATGTTGGATGAGGTGTTCCTGCCTGTTTCAGAGTTGACTGGAACCAGCATAGGGTGGTTTATGGCCTCCTCCCACAAAAGGCACCTACAGAGCTCCCTTGTACAAAACAGTGCTATTTATGCCCAATACACCTTCATACAACCTAGAGCAATACTTTCACATGTAATATAACATTCTTTGGGACACTAAATAAAGATAAATGTTTTCACTTACCAGACAGGGAACAAGAGATGCAGGATATTGTAGCTAGTTCCAAAATGGCTTCTCTAGAGCTGCCAGTATCCTATGCTCTTCTAAACCACTAATTAATAAATACAATGCTGTGATGGGTCACAGCTGTCACAGTCCTTTATCAGGTGGTAAGAGGGAACAGGCAGCACCTGAGCTGGAGGCCTGAAATTTGCCCCTGTGGTGATAATGGTATAGGGGAGGGAAACAAGTATCTGGTCGTGTTCCTTCCAGGTTCACCTTGCTGAGGTAGGTGTAACCACGTTCCCTTTAGGTTCACCTTGCTGAGGCAGCTGTATAACCATTAAGGTTTAAACCACAGCCCTCAGAGGGCTGGGTATACATACAGGGTGGCCCTGGCAAGGTTTTGGCAGCCAAGGAGCCTCTGTGGGAAGAGGCCCCTTACTGGGGCCCCTGCCCTATGCTAGACACAACTGGTTCCAGGTGGCTTGAGCCAATTGCAGATAGTTCCTCAATAACCCACTGTAGGACACAGCCAAACTCAGGAGTGAAGCTTGTGGAGCCGGTAGGAAAATGTATTTAAGAAAGGGCAGGAAATGCTGGACAGATACAGGAGGAAGGAAAAGAATGAGAAGCAACAGAAAGGACACTGAAGTCAAAAATGGAGGAAGTGGTGTGTTATGGTGGAGCAGATAGTCCTATGCAGCCCATTGAGGAACCCATGCCAGAGCAGATAGCTATTTCCTGAAAGAGCTGTGTGGCCTGTAGAGAGCCTGTATTAGAGCAGAGGTTTTTTTTCTGAAAGACTGCAGCCTGCGGAGAGCCCACACCGGAGCAGAGGAAAAGTGTGAGAGGAAAGGAGCAGCAGCAAATATAAAAATTCAAAAACAAAATGTAGTGCTAGGCTGGTGATTGATTGTCCAGTAAACAGAGAATATTTTTTTGCATGAGAAAATATTCCTTGCATGCATGAGGTAGCAATTTGTGTTTAAATCTATAAAGCGCATCTACTTTATGCAATACTAAGTATAACAAAATATTACAGTTAATCTGTTCAATTTATAACACGTAGATAGCTTTTCTTGCTTCTGTTGTCTGGACCATTAAAGCATATAACTATAATAAAATAGTATCTGTGGGGGTTAATATTCACAACATAAACACCATTGCATCACAACTTAAGAGCAGAAAACATATTGAAATTACATGATATCTAAATGCCAACGCCTCAAATTAAATTTGGTCTTATTAATAAATATGAGGGGCAAAATCAAACAGTATGAAAATGTTTGCATAGGCTTCTCTGCAGGGAGCAGATGTATAATGTGAGAGAAAATATGGTCTAGTGGAGGGGACAAATATTGGACTTGGGAAATTTAAGTGTGTTATGAGCACTTTCTATGATTTTTGTGGAATTTCTGTATGATTAATCTCCCTGAGGATCATAAGACAGGGACCTAGTCAGTCAGGGCACCTCTGCTGTCAGCAGATACGGACAATCACCTCAGCTTTCTTCAGGTGGCATGTCATTGTCATGAGTACAAGTGACAAGGTTAATGTTGTGGGGGCTGCAGTGGTGCTCTGTGTGGTTGGAAGCCATGAACCGCCTTGTGCCAGTCACAACCAGTTGTAGCCTACTCAGAAACTGTGTGTAAGTAGCCGCAGGAAAACAAAACAAAATAAATAAAAAATAATAATAATAATAATAAAAAAACATTGCACCAAAACTTTACTGTTACACACCAAAAGTTCAGCCCATCAGAGGAACATGCAGCACCTGACTCAAATCTTTTTAAGAAAGACAGTGACAGCTGTTGAGGACAGGATATAGTCATGGGGGGCCATCCATGATGAAGGGGAGAGGGGTGCCCCTGAGGGAGTGCAGTCTGGAGTGGAGGACCTAGTCAGGGACATCCTAAAGGGACAAATGCATGTGTGGTGCAGGAATGTCCCTGATGGACTGCAGCTGTCAACAATCCATGCTGGGGCAGGGACACTCTGGTCTGTAGGTGACCTATATGGTGGAAGAGACGTTCTTGAGGAACTGTGGGCATGGGTGTCCCACACTGGGACATGGACACTAAGGAACAGTGCAACATGAAAAACAGCAAATGGCAAAGAGCTGCTCAAAGAATGGGTCATACATGTCTTCCACCTCCAATTTCACTAAGTCTAACTGGAGGAATTTGAATGGATTGAATATACTTTACAGAAAACTAAGGAAGTCTGCGAGTTAGGACTTGCAAAGATAGGTGTGCATGTTAGTTTTTGCTAAAATATTTGTCGCCCTTTTTCCCAGTACCCAAACTGGTGATCAGATATTTGTGTTCATTAGCAATAAATTAAGTTAAATTCTATGACTTGAGGCCATTCTGCCTGCAAAAGCAACCCCATAAAGGAGGCCTGGGTTAGTTCATTATCTGACAGTGCTCCACAGTAAAAGAAATGGGGAGAGCATGTGAAAACTGAGGTAGATTTTAGCCCCCTTAGGAACAGATTGACTTCCACATCATATCATCAGTGTCTGTACCTTGTAGCCCATCTAAGGAAGGGCATTGAGAAGCCAATTCCGCTTGCTCAGTCTCTGCTCCACAGAGCAGAACAACAAAATTTAATGTCTTTAATCATTTCCCTAGAAAATTACTGGATCAAGGTGTTTTTGTCCTGTAATGAACATGTAAGTGTGCCCCAAACCATCAGCATTTCCTAGCACCCGTAACTGTGAGTTGTCTCGGTCTTATTTAGGGTGTGGAAGGAGAAGAATGTGGAAGCCAGGTGTTGTGGTTTGACCTGGCAGGCAGCTCAGCACCACACAGCCGTTCGCTTACCCCC
>VXAA01005268.1:208409-245003 GCA_013399115.1 Anseranas semipalmata | reverse complement strand
TTATTTTTATTTTTATTTTGCATAGCTCAAATAGTCCTTAGTGAAGCCTCCTGGTTTTATTTAGCTCTTTATTGTGGCGGCTCTGCTTCTTGTCCTTTCTTTCCAAAACAATCACCCACATCAGAAGTGATTCCCTAACATGTTCTGCTGTCGTGGTTTATTCCTTTTTTGTCCAGAATTGGTGAATACATGATTCACTTCTTCGTTATCCAGCTCTGGTGCCCTTTTACATTCAGAAGTTTTATAATGAATTTTAATGCTGTTCAGGGTCATATTGTCAAACGTGGCAAAACTTCCATAATGGTATCACATATCCATGGGCTTTCCTTGGAGCACTTTGGAGGCTTGTAAGAGCTCAATAACCGGGTTTTAATGGACAGAAGAAGCCAGCCTGTGTCGTGCCCGCTTCATGGCAGGCCAATGAGTTGCTTCTTGCCCTTTCTTCCCCCATCCTTCGGATTTTCAGGCCACAAAGTCTGTATTACTGGTAAAATTATTGCTGTTATAAACTCTTAGTATCATGAGAGCACCACTGCAGCTTTTCTCTATGTCAAGGGCATGCGGAACCTCTCGAGTGGGAGGCAGCCAAGGTCTGCAAGGAGATGCTTCCTAATCATGATTACTGTTCTTAGACAATAGAGAGAGCATGTGAAAAAGCAATATTTACAGCAATTTCTGCAGGGTAGTTGGAAGGGGAGGATTCTTCAAGGTACAAAGATTGTTTCCATACCAGCCTGGTGGTTTAGATGCAGGATGTGGCCTCTTGTGACTTCTTTTTTTAATTCTAAAAATAAATATCCACACTCCTTAATAAGTTTTCACAAAACTTCTCAAGTCATATCATTTGCTAGAAGGATTTGGAATTTTCTTCCAGTTTATTTGATGGCATAATGTTTATTTCTGTAGTTGCTCATTTCACTGTTCTCCCGGCGTGATGCCTGTGACAGCTTAATATCTATAATACCAAAATGCGGTGAAGGCAAAGGCAGCATTTAATGACTCAGTATCATACAAAGAAATGAGAAGAATTGTTATTAATCACTATTTTAAATCAACATTGAAGCGTATTCCCTTGCAGAGCAACAGCTTGCAAAGCACGCTTTCCAGTATAAATGGATGTCATCGCTGGTAATGATAGGCAGCGTTTGTTGCTTCCGTGTAATTAAAAATAACGTTGACTATAATAATACGTGCAGTCTCCTGAATGTTTGCATCGTTGTTGTTCAACCTTGAATGGCTGAGCAGCCAATTAGTCATCGAAGAGTCTTGCAGCAAAACAGAAAATAATCACGGCCAACAGCCTGACATTGCATCGATTAGCTTGTCACCGTAACTCAAGGCAGCAATGAAAATATTGCAGAACAGCGTGAAGACGGCGATTATTTTGTGCTTCTCTGCCGTAGCAGATGACATCGGGTTTTCTTTCTTTCTCTGAAAACGTACTTTTTGTACCATTCCCTGGGAAGAATGGAGGAGACAGAGACCTCTCCGTCTTTGTGGTCATTCTTCGTGGCGTGTTCTGGTCACTTTCTGTCTACTCTAAAGGCAGACCCTGTGATTTGCAAGCTGGATTTACAGCGTGTGCTTCCGTAACGATTAAAATTGTAGGTTCAACGTGTAGCCAGGCAGAGTCACAGAGGACAAGGTGGGATTCGGGCGGCTGCTGATCTCATTTAGATTTCTTGAAATAGCAGAAAATTAAGGCTGTCCCAATCATATTTTTTCTGATATACCAATAAAAGAGGCTTGTTCAGGGGATAAGAGGAGATCAAATGAAGGACAAGTTCAGTAACAGAGTGGTTTTTGCCTTTAGACAAGGAGAGTGTCTGCTTTTGAAATGCATTAGTAAAGCACTGTACGTATAGTGTGGGCTGTATTCAGATACAATATAACTTTATTTGAACAAAAAAATAGTGATTTTTAGAACGAAGTATTGTCCTTGATAAATGCTAAAGCCTGGGGGGGATTTTTTTTTCTTGTATGGTACCAAAACCATAAATTAGTTTAGTGTCTGCGAGGTATTAGCCAGCACCAAATCACGATAGAAGATGTTTTAGAGGAGGAGGTTCTACATCCTCCCTCAACGATCAGTTGAATTGCAGTTGCAGATTTATGGCCAGTTTTGCTTTTAAACTTGTTTGGAGCAGCACTGGTGGAAGGGACGCAGGAGCAGCATGCCATCAGAAGGGCAGCACTGCTTACTTCTTCTACGTAAGCACAGCTTAACAAAACGGATTCACTGCCCTAAGTTTACCATAAATACTGGTGGTATATTCTCCGTCTCTACAACACGTTATTGCTATGTGTTGGTGTAAAGTTTTCTTCTGCCAGTATTAAATTATATTTATGTAGTACATACTGTGTTAGGATTTAACTGGGATTAAGTAGTACTGTTGTCATCAACAGCTGCAGCTCAACAAATGGATCAATACCTAGCAAAGATATGTTCCTCGATCCATTGCACTTGGCTATTAAAGATATTGCTTGCTTACTTATTTCCTGATTCTCAGAAACTGGCACAGCCTGCTGTTTCTGAACACCGAGTGCACGTGAGTGGCATTACACAAATTGTGTGGGGCATCGTGAATTAAGGCTGCATTTAGTAAAGCAAAATACTTGTTAGAACTGTGCTCTTCATCAAAAAGGTTGCTCCCAGCATCGAACTTTTTACAATCTCACTATCAAGATTGGTTACAACTCTTGCAGCAGTAGTTTGCAGTTGGCACGATGAGCATTCCCTTCCCTTGCGATGCACAGTTAACCATCTAGTCCACAAATGAACACCGAAAAGAATTGCTTCATTAAATTGCTGCAAACGTTGCTTGTTTGGCAAAAGGCAAAATATTCCCTCCTTTTAATAAGAGCATCTTATTGTATCATGGTGTGTTTAGAAATGCGAAGGAAAAGAGAGAAATCTTTAAAAGCAGTCGCTTTGAACATTTTTGTTGCCATAACAACAGGATGCAGCTCTTGATGAGCTCTCGCTCCCTTAATGTTGTTAAAAAGTTTAGTTGCCGTAACAACAGCATGCATTTTTATTTTCAGTAACCAATACTTCTGCTTTTTACCCTATTCTTGAAGAAGCAATCTGCATTTTTTGGTGTGTGAAATACTTAAAGTATGCGATAGGACATGGTTGAGGTGCTGTGCTGGGGTATGTAGGAATGAACCCCTTTATCTCACTGTCTTCGTTTGTATGTTAAATATGACTTTTAATAATTACCAGGAACATGGAAACTTCCTTGGGCTCTTGGAGGAAAAAGAACTTTATTCATAGATGTGTTCAGTGTCATTTGATTGAATTTGTATCCACAAATACAAATCTGGGAGTGTTTTACCTAGTTCTGTCTCTAACCCGGTAACATGCCAGGTTGCTAAATACTGCCTTTTAAAGACCCAGGTTTTCCTTCGGGGAATTGTTTGCGTCTGGACGAGGTGGCCGTACAAGTTGTCTCTACTTTGAGAAGTTGGGAAGTTCACAGCTCGGATTGCTGTGGTGCGCGCGGCGGAGATGCTCGGGCTTGCTGCTTGAGGGCTGTCGCCTTCCGTCACTGGGAGCAGGGAAATAAGAACAGGGGATGGAGCGAGCGTCAGGGCGGGATGGTTTTAAAGAAGATATTTATACCAGGAGTCTGATAGAAGATTTTCAGTCCTGATTTACCTTCCCGAAGTTCATGTGTGTGCGCGCACAAATACTACGCTTTCAGAATCCAGGGGCGTAATTAGTGGAGCGAGATTAAAATAAAGGGAATTCCCCTTTCCAGGCAGCGTCTGGATAAAAAACTGTTGTTGCTGATGTTGCTAATTTGCACTAATTGGGTGGGAGCCCCCGCCTCTGATTGCCCCGCGCTTCCAAGCTCAGCAAAGCTCAAAAGTCAGAACTGAAAAGCAACAAAAGAAATAACCTTGTTGTTCCGCACGTGCAAGCGGGAGCGGCAGAGGGATGGAAACGCGGGTGCAGGGGTCTCAACGGGGCCAGCCCAATTTTTAGCCATTGGGAGTGTTTTAAAGGCAGATTTCAAGGCAGATAAGGAGATAGCGTGGCTGTTCCGTCTCAGCCTGTGTAGCCCCGAACAGAGAGCTGCAGGATTTAGATAACGTGCTCTTTGGTCCTGCTGAGCGTTTCCAGCCCGTGGACAAGCCTCACGCAGAGCATCGCTGTCTCGTGTTAAGAGCATGGCTGTTTCTGGTGCCTGCAGGGAGGGCGAGGTAACTGTGATTGGAACCGAGGGAGAGCTGACACAGGGCAAGAATTGCCCAAACAAAAATTTGTCCCGAAACTAAATTCCCAAAGTCTCAGCCCCGCCGTTACCCAATTTCCCTGCTGCCTCTGGCGCTCCATCGAGCGAGGAGCAGCGAGGTGTGCCAAGCAGCGCCTTCCTCCTATCTCCTCTCCCTCTCAGATGCTGATTTCCACATAGCGTTTTCTGCTATAAATTATACATGAAAATAGCAGAGCTCGCTGTATTTGCAGCTGGATGTATTACGGGCTCAGATTTGTTGTTGTTGTTGTCTCCATAAAGTTATCTTTAGCTGTATTGCAGTTACGTTGCGGAGCCTGTTTCAGAGATTTACTGCATGGTGCAAATTATTTTAGGCTTTCTTTTTTTAGTTTTTCCTCTCCAGCCAACCATAGGGGCAGTTTACAAGAAATTACACGATGCGCAGGCTTTCCCATGTAAATACCGCTGCATTTTTGACAGTAAAACATTTTACCAACGTATGTGGATTTTTGTTGAATTGCAACCCAGCTGGTTCCCAGGAATATTTCCATGGAGGGAGTTCCTTTGCAACGAGTTTTCACTGTAATTTGTCCTAATTGCAGTTACACCCATCACTAACGTCTTCTGTAGGGATGGAGCGACACGAGGTAGTCACGCGTGTCCCTGTGGGACTTTTTATCGCGTTTTTAATGAGCAAATGTTAAAATGTGCACGGGGCCGTGGTGCCAGGCAGGCAGCAGGGGCATCGCCAGGACTCTCGGGCGGCTGGCGTGCTCTCATCCTGGGGTCACCTTTAAGTTGCTCTATGTGCTGTTAGGAAACGAGCACGTGTTGTGTCTTTAGGCAAAGACACTCGGGGCATGCAGCTGTGCTGCATGGTCGGCGTGCCCAAAGCTGCCTGCCTTACCTGGCCTCTGCAGCTGGAGCAAGCAGCAGGACGGCGTTCCTGGCAGCAAGGCACGTGCCCAGAGTGCAAAATAACTTCATCCGTGCACAATCCACGGCAGTTGAGATAGGTAAAATGTACATAAGCCCGGCTTGTTTGTTCCCATCCAATGCAGAAGATGACATCAGGTTTGTATTGACCAGAAATTGTTAGTTTTAAAGCAAATATTACCAATGAAATTTTAAGATAGCTGTGGCTTTTCTTTTTCATTATGATACTCTTTTTTTTTTTTTTTCCCTTAAAGAAATTCAGCTGGAAGTCATGAATTGCATGGTGAATATATTCTGCAATATGTTATTTGAAGTTTATCTTCAATCCTTGCTTCTCTGGTAACCTCAGGGCGGTGAAGTCCCAGGCGTTCGGGTGGTGCTGGCTTCTCGCAGCCGGCATGCCACGGGTGAGATGAGCTCCCGGCCTGGGATGCAAATTGGTGTTTTGTGGAGTTCCCGTGAACGGAATGGCTCAGGTCTCAGAGCTTGGGTAAGGCAGGATCCATCCAACATCTTTCACCAGACAGAGGTATGTTTAACAGAGAATACCGTTCCCTCTCGCAGGGACACTGGCTGGTGTAGGCAAAGCAGGGGACTGGGCCATATTCGTGGTGTCATTACGAAGAATGCACTGAAATACTTCATTTTCAAGAAAAATGTTTGCTCCTGTGTCGTAGGAGGTGATGAGCCGCTGATTGGTGGGGCCAGGGCAGCAACACATTCAATTATTTTCCAGCTTAAGGATCAGTAATACTAAACGGTGCTCCGATGGAAATACCTACAGAAGTCCTACCTGGATATAGTCTTTTTTTCCAATTTATTGGTGGGAAAGAAATTTTTCTAGTGGGAAAGAAGAAGAGACTTTGCTAATGGAGACTGAGGATATATGCCTCCAGGTCCATCCAGGAGCAGAACTAACATTATGAGTCCTGCTGTATCTGCGCTGTCACTGGGGTGCCTTAGTGGGAAGGAAATTCGTCACAGGCAAGGAAATGATTCTGCTGTCTGGGAAATTACTGGTCAGAGGCCTCCTGAGAACTGAACACAGCAAACGCAAGGTTTGTTCTTTGCAGCAGAATAAAATAATGCAGCAAAAATAGCAATAGGAGGGCCACTGAGCCAAGAAGAGGGGCAATGTGAATTTTCTGGTGTATATGGAATGCAAATCAGCGTATTTTGCATTAGCTGCTAGCATGTTAGTTGTAGTAAAAACACGATTTCCTAGTTTGCATGTAATTAAAGATCAGCAAAAAATTCATTGTCGGTGTCAAGAGCTATGCAGCAAAACCAGGACCTGTCAAAAGTTTAGCTTGGTTGGCTCTTCCAAAGGAAATTGCTGAAACTAAAATAAAAATAGAATAGGATACAATAGGATAGGATAGGATAGGATAGGATAGGATAGAATAGAATAGAATAGAATAGAATAGAACAAAACAAAAAACAAAAAAACAAAACAAAATAATGATTTCAATGCATTCATATGAGAGGGGATGCCTCTATTGCAGAAGTTTTGGAGAACTGATACCTCCAATTGTAAGTACATCTATTTCTCATCAAAGATTGCACCCTGTAATCAAAGAACAGCAAAGATAGTACCTGTAATTAAGAACACTTTACAAAAAAAGGATGCAGGCGAATAGAGGAAGTATCTCTTGCTATTAGTCTGAGATCAAAAGTGCACAAAGCTTCAGAAGAAATTTCAGTGGAAATGCTGATTAAAGACATGAGTTAATTGCAGCTGCATAACGTGGCAGCATCCTTCGAGGTCGCCCGTGACTCTGTTACAGGGAGGTGGGAAATCTCACCTGCCCCGATCCGGAAGGTGGGGATTATTTATTGCTGTGAATTTGTGATAGAAAACTCCAGGTCCTTCCCAGGCTGATGGAAACAGACGCTTGTCAACATCTAGTTTCTGCTAGCAGGGTTTCAGCAGATGTTCATTTTTTTCACAATGATTTATTTTAATAGAAACAATAGAAAACTCAAACATAAAGCATTGCTAGGTGCCATTAATTATTTAAAATAATTTCAGATGTCAGATTTTCCTGTTACAGTAAGTTGCAATTCCCTGGTGACTCTGGAGTCATAATGCTTGAAAAATAACCCATATTACATTTAATAATTCAGTACCATCTACTTTGGTGCTTTTATATCAACTGTTAGAGTGACATTTAATGCTCATTAGAAGGTTGTTGCTTTATTTTTTAATACTATATTATGCTAAGACTGTTGTACAGGGATATGTTGATTTTAATTACATTTTGCTTTGGTTAAAAAAAAAAACATCAAGAAAGGGTCAAAATGTTCCATTTGACCTCAAGCTGTTTATCTTTTAACAATAGATATTTCTTTAGAAAGTTGTTTTATGTATTATATTAATTATAAAAGAAAAATAATGAAAGTTTAAAATGAAGGCAAATTTGAACAGCCTTTAATGGATACAAAATATTTCCCGAGCAAGGTTCAAAATTCAACTTTCTGACTTTAATTTTTTCAGTATTAGAATTTACCATAAAGAAAATAAAAGCATGTCTTACCCATCTCTATTACATTAGTATTACTGTGATACTGTACATTCCTCAAGCGAATGGAACTCTTGTGAAGGAACATTCCTTAACTATTCCAGAAACAGTGAAAATGCCCCATATTTCTGATATAATATCAAAATAGTTGTTTTTTTCTTGAATGACATAACAGGAACAAAAAAGGAGGCAAAAAGATAACAAATCCCATCTTGTATATATAGAAAATAATTGCTGTTGTCTTCTTTACGACTTTCTTCCATTCCCCTTCTCCCCAGCCCTCTCAGATAAATTGGATTTGGCCACATCGTTGCCGTGCTAATCAATCTCCTGGCCTCCAAGAGACTCTTGAAAGCCTGTTGACAAGTGCTCCTAAATTATAAAAGCTACGAGCCTGCCCCGATGCACTTTAGAGTTGAGAGACTAAAAGTGAAATGCTTTCTCCGTAGCTCTTAGATAAGCCAGAGCATTACTTTAACCCCAAGGAAAGCTTCATTAGTCCAAGCTCTCCGCCGGGGAGCTCCTCGCCAGCCAGCCCTATTAGCTTTTTCCGTCTCGATCAATTGAATCCAGTTCTGCCAACTGTATTTGTCTTCCAAATATAAAAATGTTCAGAGTAAGGGGTTTTCGTGAGGTCTCCTTCTAAAGGAGCGAGCTGCTCCCAGGTGCTCGGTGTTACGGTTGTGCACGGCAAGTGCTAGAAGGTCTGCGAGGATGTACAGGAGTTGTGCACGGCCCAGACTTAACCTGCTTTATGTTGATTTTGCCTTACATTGATTTTCCTTGCAATCCTGGTGTTAGTTAGGGACTCTGTAGCGTGTAGCTTTTTTTTCTTTTTTCTTTTAATTTGAGCTAGAACCTCGAGTACTATATATGTTTGGTGAAAGGTGAGGATTTCGTGGGGAGGACCTAAAGGCCCCCTGTTATTACCAAGCAGGATACGTCTCCCACCTTTGTGAAGTCCTCTTTTGCCTTGGTGGCTTGTGGTGAAGATTTAGACCACAGTTAAATCCATAGGCTGTGGATGAGGATTTTTGGACCAGATTAGTTTGTAGTCTCGCTATTAGGGGCGTCACAGTGGTGTTGACTTCACCATCACCAATTGGCCATCTGTCTCAGTGTTTGGAGATGGAAGGGTCTTTCCCAAGCACAATGAAAGCCACCTTAGAAATCCTTTCGTAGCTATCAAAAAGCCTAGCAGAGCTTCCTTTCCTGACATATGTGTGAGGAGGAAGGTGCAGATAAGCCAGTTGTGGCTTTGCTGAATCCCAAATACAAGCTGCTTCTACTATCCGTATCCTGGAGCTTTTGCTGTCCTTTTAAAAATCCTCTCTTCTCCCTGCAAAAGTGCCTCTTCAAATCAGCGCCAAAACTATCCTGAGCCCAGCCTGACCATGCTGACCGCAGGACTAAATGGGCTTGATAGTACGGATGAAGTGAGCCCAGCTGTCATGAAGCTGGAATTTAAATGATTCGTGAAATCATTTTGCTGGGAAGAGGAGCCCTGGCAGGTTTCTTGCAGCAGAAAGGATTTGGTGGACACAATTGGTTTAACGTGGTGCAACAGAAAGAAGTGGGTATCTTGCTTGCATGTTTGTCACAGAGTCTTGCTGTTGGCCTCCACATCATGGCATTTCCCCCAAATCCAAGGCAAAAATGCCCTAAGAGCTCTGAGCACATTACTATCAAATAGAGTATCCCAGCATTTTATATCTCAGTACGTTAATGGTGTTAGGATGCAGATGAGCAACATCAGAACATGCATAATTCTATAATTTATCTCCAGCAAAACGCTTTCTGCTTTAGAATATATTGTATTAAATGTTTTCCTTTACACTTTTCAACTGAAAAATCGGTGCTTTTCATGAACATATATCTAGGTAGCAAATACCAGCATCAGAGGAGTGGTGTAACTGGGAAATCCTCTTCAAAATTGGGAACACTGATCCGCGACAACCCTTTGTAATTCACTCCTTGTGCAAAGTGATGTCCAAGACGGGTCTGTGGGCTGGTGGCTGCTGGGAACCCGTCCCACACAGGCAAGGGCTGTTAAACAGCAGTGTGGGCTTGAAAGATTCAGGTGTGCAGAGGGAGCAGTAAGGGGAGAATTATTTTTTTGAAGGAAGAATGGATTAATGCTATCCAAAGGGCATAAAGATTACAAAGGGCATAAAATTACAAAAGTATACTTTAAAGTTCTTGTCACTCTTGCCCACTCCTGGGGTGGCATAAATGGCAGATCCCCTTGCACCCCTTCTTCTAGCATCCCTGAACTCAAGCTGGACCCTGGCCCAGGACATCATCTGCTTTCTCCCCACAGCCACAGGGCTCTGTGGACCTCTTGCAACCGCCAAAAAGCCATCAGACATGAGGCTGCAGCTCCTGTAAAAACATCCAAGCATGCTGCAGCTATGCTGGAGCAACACTGGCTTCCTTGAAGCAGGAGGAAACTTCTAGTAAATATAGTATGGGTTGTACGGCAGTCATACTTTTGATTTATTTATAGTTTTAGATATGTTGTTAGCAGGCAGGCAGATATGTTGCTGCAAAAATCGTGAAGACAATTTTTTTTTTTTTTTTGCTTAGAAAAGATTGTGTGTACTTCTGTATGTTAGTATATGCATACTGTTTTTGGATTTTAATGAATTATTTCATTCCATGTAGTCTTGGAGTTCCAGATTAATTCAAGTGCTTTTCGATAGGAAAATATTTATTTGATCGAGAACTGAAAATTAAGAATGAAGGTAACAGAGTGACCGTTTGAAAGCACCGTTAGTGCAAATACAGCAAAACTGTATTTACCTTTAGTCTTTTCCAGGCTCTATGTATTTGTACGCTTTACAAGAAAGCTTGTGACTAATCCTGAATCTTTAGAAACTTATGATTTTCAATGTGGAATTTTGATGAACCAAGTTAGGTTACTGCAGAAAGTTTCTAAACTCTTAGTAACTGTAGCCTTGCCAAGCAGTTAGTATTTGTCTTTCTATTTTTGATGCCTTCCACTGGTTTTGTGCTTTCTTCAGCTCCCAAACCATCGTGTCCCAGACCCACCTGCCATCCCCACCACCTCCCGCCTGCCTGGCACTGCAGTGTCCTGGGGGAAGCTGCTCTGGGACACAAAAGTTACGATGGGGATTTCAGTCCATGCTGGAGGCTGTGTACAGCATGCATTTTGCATTATGGTTGCATTAGCATAATCGCTTCAATGTCTTTTACCTCCACATCTAAGTAAGTATTAGCAATGCGTCATCTCTGCTTCCGTGCTCCTCTCACTTCTTTGCAAACTGAGCGGTAGTGTTGTCTTTTAAAGGGTTTTAATGGAGCTCTTCAGATGTCAAATAGAAGTCATGTGGGCAGATACTGTCTTAGAGTTGCATATAAAAACGTGCAGAATGAAAATCTGTTTGCCGATTCTCGCTGTTGTGGATTTACTTTTCTCTAGCACATGTATTTACATTCATTTGACGTGTCGAAATGATTGAATAAGCCTGGGCTATATTTTCTTATCTTGGTTCTTACGCACATCTCTGTCTATCTGTATAAATACACACTTAAAAAATCCCAGTGTATAAATTTTTTTACGTCAGTAGCTATAACCGGGCCTTTTGGGGTCATTTTTGCTCAGAAATAATAAAGTAAATACATATTTTCTCGTATTTAATCTTTTCAGACATCAGCACCAGAGAGTTCTCTTGTCTTCTTAGCGCTGCCATCATCACGTAAGGAAAGAAAATCTCCAGATATACTTTTATAATCAAAGTGGATTAATGCGTATTTGTCTAAAACAATCAACGTTGTAATGAAATAACGTGCTGGATAAAGCCTCAGCCAAGTAATTACTTGTAAATTAGCACTATAAAATGGAATTTCAACAAGGTATCTCTGACTAAAACCATAAACTGTGTAGGTCTGAAAATATAAGCGGTCAGGATTATTCCCAGACAATTTCCCTTCAGCAAATATAGCTTCAAGGCATGTCGACCCCAGCAGCACGGTTTTGTCTAGGAAGGGTCACTATGGTAGCCTAAAATGAGCATGTTCAACTCAGCAGGGCCAGCTGCTTTTATGATGAAAGAAGCAGCAGAATACCTCAGTGAAGCTATAAGAAATCAAACCTCTGGGGCAGGGGATCCAGTAATTTCAGTGGCTGCACGTCTAGCTTGTTTTTTTAAGACAGAAAATCCTTCAGGCTCATGTTGAATATCAAAATATTATAATTCCCTGAAATAGTTTCCTGTAAAAAACAGTGCAACAGTGACTTTCTTTCAAATATTCTCTCTGTTAATTAGTTTGTTACATTGCTTTGGTATAAAACTTCTGTTCAAACAGTATATTACAGATTTTTCTATTGATTTTTAGAAACCAGAGAACCCCAGTAACCCCAGCTTCTGAACATCCCACTGGTTTTAGTCTTTTTAACCCCAAATACTCTCTGATGGGGAGCAGAAATTTGGCATGGACCGTGAGATGTTCTTTTAGTATACAATTTGGAGAACCACATGTTTTAGTTAATTATTCTTTTCTACATTTCTTAACAGGTTTGCTTAGTTTCCTGGAGATCTTTGTTATTACTCCAGAATAACAGAATTCATTAAAGAGCAGTATATGCTGAAGTCATCTTTAGCATAGCTTATCTGAAAACAGGAGCGATAAAAGGCGTCGTGAGGAGCAGAAAGGGAAACTTTACAAGTATTACTTACACAATACCCTTCTGCAATAATTCACTTCACTGCAGTTTTTCCTATGAGAAGCTGTATGAACCTGCAGAGCAGATTATACCTGTTGTTTGTTTAATACAGTGATGATCAAAGCTACTGTGTCAAGAAGGATTGGACAATCTTCAGTTGCTGCCACTTGCTAATGGGTCTAGGACTGTTATATTAAAATTAAGTATTGATCTTGTGGGTAAAGGTGCCAAATAGCATGCAAAGGCATCAGGATGTATCCCGTACTGGATAACATTTCCTGCCAACACACACGAATTTGTTCTGCTCTGTTAAGGCTTACTATTATAATCAACATTGTCTTTTGATTGACATTAAAAAAGAGAAACCTTCTGACTAATCCTAAACTTGAAACTTAAATTCTCAAATCCTGCTTCCAGATAATGTTGACCTTTTTCTCAAAAGACCCAAAGTTTGTGGATTCAGAGACTGTGGCTGTGTGTGAGTTTGGGGCATCCCATTGTTCCCCAGAATTCCTATTGGAATCAGGCTGAGCCAACCCACGAAAGGGTGTACAATTTTATTCATCATAAGACTAGGGAGATGAAGTATGTATTTTTTTAACAAGGAGGGATGATACACCTGAGAAGCAGGAATTTTATATATAAAAATAATGTGCATGGTCAAAAGATCAGTAAAGTCTGAATATGACTCTAACATTCTTCGAGCAGCCATGGATCGAGTCTTGCTGCTGTGGGTTTGGTGGTGGGCTGTCACATTCCTGTGGCTCATTTGTGCCTTCTTTGGGAAAAGTACACAAAAGTGGCATTGTTGAATGGACCTTCCTGTAATCAATTTTTGGAAGAAATGCCCTAAAGACAAGGTTTTGAATTCCTGTGTGCTCTCCAGGGCTGGGGAATATGGGCACAGTGTTAAATGAATGGCAGAACAGAGCTATAAGTGGGAACAAGTCCTCTGCATTGGCTCAGGGTGAGGAAACATCACTGATCATTTTCATGCCCTAAATATCGTGTGTCCTTTGCAACTCGTGAGGCAGATCTCATGGAATTACAGAACAGCCCAAGAAAGGATCCAAAAAGGTCACCAGGTCCAACATTTCATGGGAAGAGGGAGCCTATATGAGATGACACATCAACTTGTCCAGTGGCATCTTGAAAACCTCCAGTGATGGGGACTCCGCCACATCCCTGGGGGGGTTGTTCCAGGGATTGATTGTTCTCACTGTAAAATATTTCTTTCTTACACCAAGATGAAACTTCTGGTGCGGCTTGTACCCCTTGTCATCTCCATGTGGCTTCTTGCATAGAGAGAGCTGCCATACTCTCTGTATCCACCCTTAAAGTGGGTCTGTTTGCTTTATGTTTCGTGTTAGGAGGAGGTAGGGATTTGGTGGGTCAAACCACGTTCAGCTTCCGTCGTAGGAACCCAGGGAAAGTTTGAACATGACTCAGTGCCTGCTGTTTGCACAATGCTGTGAAATACTTTGGGAATTGCCGACTCAAAAGACAGGCGGAGAAAGATCAGTGGGTGAGACGCTAATCTCAGAAAACTAAGCCAAAGCTTTGCGAAATTGAATTGTTGACCTGGAAAACAGGCTCAGATTAAGAAATGTCAAGTTCGTTTGATGTCCTAAAAGCAAAAGAATAAGAAAATGGGGATATTTAGTGGTAGCACAGACAGACTGGAAGCAGATTAGTTTGGAGTCCTTTTGACATGTGCTGTCGGTGCAATATCACAAGATACGGGATGGACATTGCTTCAATGAGAGCAGATTGGATTGAAGGGCAGATATTTATTATGTTTATATATGACCTGGAAATCAATATGCAAAGCTCTCTTAATTATCTATACAAATCACACAAAGGGGACAGTGATGGCCAAAATCTGTATGTTGAGTCAGGAAAATGTGAATCGTGAACATTTTGCACAGATGATTTTTGAAGTTATTCTTACAGGATTATACAGCTCACTGTGACCTACTGTTTGGCATGAGGGTGAGTGAGATATATGGTATTAGAGTGATCAAGTCATCAGAAAAGAACGAGGGAAACAACTTTGCATACTCTGAATGCATTCATAAAAAAATCTTAAATAAACAGAATTGAAATATATACACAAGAACAGAAAAAAAGGGTGATAGAGAATGAAAAGAAAATATTTAATAAGCTGTAAAAATTCATTGAGACAGTTTTTGTAGTATCTTCCAATGAATAATAGAGGGAAGACAAAACAGAAAAAAATAATGACTTTGTATTTCCTGATTTAGTTGGCCATGAACTGTAAATCTCCTTTAAAATGAAGGCAAGAGTCCTATCTATTTTATTTCTAATTATTTTTTGGCATTCCTTCTTTTCTTTAATAAATTATTTTAGGGCCAGCTCTCTTTAATGTTTTCATAAATGACTTGGGTGCAAAACTTGAAGGTATACTAAGTAAGTTTGCATACGATACTGAATTAGGAGAAGCTGTTGACTCTCTCGAGGGTGGAGAGGCCTTGCCGAGAGATCTTGACAAACTAGAGGTCTGGGCAGGCACCAACAACATGAATTTCAATGAGAGCAAGTGGCTCCTGCACCTGGGATGGGGCAGCCCTGGCTGTACGTACAGGCTGGCGGACGAGGGGCTGGAGAGCAGCCCTGCGGAAAGGGATCTGGGGTTCTGGTCGATGGGAAGTTGAATGNGCACCACGTTACAGGAAGCACATAAAGCTATTCGAGGGTGTCCAAAGGAGGGCTGCAAAGATGGTGAAGGGTCTGGAGGGCAAGATGTGTGAGGAGAGGCTGAGGTCCCTTGGTTTGTTCAGCCCAGAGCAGAGGAGATGAGGGGAGGCCTCATGGCGGCCTGCAGCTTCCTCACGAGGGGAGCGCAGGGGCAGGCGCTGAGCTCTGCTCTCTGGTGACAGCGACAGGGCCCGAGGGAACGGCGTGGAGCTGTGACAGGGGAGGGTCAGGCTGGGTGTCAGGAAAAGGTTCTTCACCCAGAGGTGGTTGGGCACTGGCACAGGCTGCCCGGGGCTGTGGTCACGGCACCGAGCCCGCCGGAGTTCAAGGAGCGTTTGGACAACGCTCTTGGACATTTGGTCTGGTTTTTGGGTGGTGCTGTGTGGAGCCAGGAGTTGGGCTCGGTGATCCTGGTGGGTCCCTGCCAACTCGGGATAATCTGTGATTCCATGATTCTATGATTTCTATTGACATGATAGGAAATACAATTTGAATTAAGCGCTGTGCATATTGCATTCAGAAACTGACCCTCAGAGAGTTCGTAGTCAAGGATGTGGTATATTACAGACCGATTTCAGAAACAAGATGCAAAGTTTGATAGTTGTAGATCTTATTTTTTTCTTTAATTACTGGTAATGTAGCTTTGGTCAGTCCCAGAGATTAAAGGTTCTTTGGTTATGTCTAAAAAGTCATTTTCTACCACCTGGGGATAATGTTATGGCTGCTTTTGCTTTAAACTCCAAAGCATGAGGCTGGACCCTCTCTTATTCTGTAATTTCTTAGAAGTCATGAAGTGATGATGTGACAGAGCCTGTATTTGTTGCAATCCTTGTGATTGCCTCTGGCTTGGAAAATACGCCAGGACGGGGCAGGCAACTTTTGAGGTTTGAAAGGGCTGACTGGAGCAAATAGGTGCAGCACTAGTAGGCAGAGCATGTGGACTGATTTAAAGGACTCTGTGGTGCAATTGGATTACCATTCCCATTTAAGCTAATAAAATAGGGAAAATTCAGAATTAAAGCAGTTATTCACTCTTTAACCCAGTGAGCTCTTTGTAATGCATGAGCACACATGACTGTGCAACATTCATTGCTGGCCGACAAGAGTGTCAAACCCTGCCATCCCTTCCAAAGTAGAGACCCAGGCTTTTCTTCTTTTTATTTTTTTCATTTGTTGTTGGTTTTTTTTTTTGGTCTGCTACTGGTCTTAGAAGAGACAGCTAAATTACTGAACTTTGCAGGTTTGTCTTAGCAGAAAAAACACAAGTCATAGAGGAGGAATGTAATTTTCATGAATAAAAGCCTTGAGCTGCTTTCCTTTAGGGAGTTTGTCAAAATGCCAGTATTTCACCCTGTATATATATAAAATACATATTTAATTCCCGTGAATTTGTAGAAACCTTCTTGGTTCTGCCAGTTTAATAGCTGAGCATGAGTACAGCTGGGGTATGGCTCTTGGTACTGCAAATGACGGCACATACTTGAGTAAAATGAATCCCAAGGGGTAACTGAAGTCCTCAGTTGGATTTAGTCCCTGTTACGAAGTGTCCTTCCAGCAAAACTGCTGGCCCTCAGACGTGCATCAGTTTCTCTCACCTGTTGGCAGCAAAGGAATTTTCTATTTTTTTTCCAAAAAATAGATGTCCAAAATAGATGTTTTTCTAACAGTCTATCCTCTCACTTCTGCAGCGTTAATTGAGAATAACTTGACTGCAAAAGAGTTTATGAACTGTGAGAAATGATAAACTAGTGAAATTAAGAAGTCAAATGAGCTGCTTCACAAATATCGTATCATTTAATTCTGTTTCTTTACATGTGAAATGAGAATTTATCTAGAAATGAGCGGAGAGAAAATGCAGTGTACCAATTATTAGTAAAGCTCATTATATCATGCATATTTTAAGACTGAAAAGCAAGCAGTTGTGTAGACACCAGAGGAGAATGTATAGTTAGAAAAAGGTATTTTTGTTGCAATGCTGATCACCAAGTTAAACTTATATCTTCTCCTGTATGTCACCTACTTTGCATAGTCTTACGTGCTTTCGACAGCCTTAGCCATTCTCCAGCCTATGATTCAACAAGACACTTTCTGACAGTCAGTTGCCTTTTGTAGGAGTTGTAGCGTTCTCACTTTGGTCTTGTATCATGGAAGATACAGGTGCCTGAAATCAAAAATCCTCTTTGTGTAACTAGTTGCTATAGCCAGCCACCTCTTCTTCTCTCTCTTTATTAAAACAAAACAAAAAAAACACCAAAAGTCCAGTATAATCAAGTATGGTAAGCAGCATTATTGGAATAGCATACAGTTTCGAACTTGGATATGAGAACCATGCTTGTCTCTAATGCCAGCCATTCAAGAATAAAAAATTGCACTGGTTCAAATGAAGGTGGACCTTCATGCGGTATTCTGGGAGTCCTTCACTTCATAGATGTAGGTAGGTGGTTTTGTTTTCCTTTTGCCGCCATAAGATTCTGTGGGTACATAGGATTTCCTAATACGCTGCGTCCTTCCTGCTCCTGGTAGTGTCCTGACCTCACTCGTCAGTGGAAATATACTCAAGCAGGAAAAGAATTGGATCTGTAGATCAAAAACATGGCCACGAATTGCCTTTAGTAATTTCTAAATCAAGTCTAATGATATTTGAAGTCATCATTTCTTAGGTGTGGGAATCTTTCACTTGAGGTTCGAAGTGTCAGGTATCTATCCCCATGATTAAAACTGGTGCGTTACATACCAGGCACCAGTACATAATGTAATTGGAAAACACACTGTGCGCATTACCAGCATGGAGCCTTCCATCCAGCAGGAAGAAGATTATTTACTTTGTTTGTTTAATGTTTCTGCCTTAATCCAGTGCCTCACTGACCAATTTCTTAGCTCTTACAAAACAATTTAAACGGAAGGTAATTTAAAGTCTAAAATGAAGCGATATAGTGTCTTGATGGGCAAACATTGCTAATTACTTTTCAATAAATAAGAGCGAAATCATCATCTCCGGTGCAGAAATAATTTTAGTCACAGCATGTCGATGGCATCATTTAGATCCCATTAAAATTGGCAGAGAGGACTTTCACGGTGGCTCTTCTTGTGCTTGGGCAGGGACAGAGCGTCAGCCTGCATCCACTTGTGCCTAAGTCCCATGGTCAGGTATGCAGGATTGCTCATTATTTTACAGGCAGCAAAAGCTGTGTGGTTTTCCAGAGGTAGGGAGAGATGTGTTTGGACACAGAACTGTTTTGAGATGCACCATGCACCATGCAGAGCCTGGGCAATACATTTCTTAAGACCGGGACCTACCGGGCATTAAGCTCTGGGTTTCAGATTGTGTTTTGTACAACAGCACTGCTTTTGGTTTGTAATTTCTTCAAAGTTCTCTAAGTGAATTTTGTTTGACTGTAAGTTAATTTTGTGCTCATTACCTTACTGCAACGTAATGAAGAAAGACTGTATGTTTTCGGAAGGGGAGATGAGCTCCTAAAGGCAGAACTATAGTGTAAACTGTACACTGTGCTCAGCAAATGCAGAATTTTTGCAGAAGACTTTAATATGTTTGTTAATTATTGCCTAATTCCAATCAGTTAAATATTTGCCGAAATTAGTTCCCATTTTAAATCTCTGTATCTCATGGGCTTCTTTATCTGAAATTATATAAAGCTGAAAATCAGCTCTGGTATCTAATGAGAAGTTTAGGGTTCCCTCTTGAGAGCTGTAACTTTTTCATTTAGAAAAGAACTGAGCAGTAGCATTTTTAAACACAAAATGAATCCTGTGCACGTGCCCAACAAATAATATTTATAATATTAACCATTTGTGGTACAATACATTGAAACCTTCTGTGTCTCCTTGAAAAATTACTTTATTTTCACTCTGATAGCATTTCTGTCAGAGAAAATTCTGTCAGCCTGTTAGGTAGGGGGTGAATCTTGCCAGACTGAGAAGGTTTCTGATTTTTGTGTATGTGTGTGTGTATATGTAAATATATATAAATACATATGTATACCTTATATATATATAGTCATATATATAAACACACTGTCCTGGTAAGACTTAGTAATAACTTATCCTCACACCAAGAACTCCAGGCTGACAGTGGCTGAGTTCATTAGGGTTGAAGCTGAGCATCCTCTACCTCGATGCACTTCAGAAAGCATTAGAGATGTATAAAATATCACAAGATTGTACCCTTGCTATGATCACTTTTTCAGAAGTTATCTATTTAAGTTATTTTATCAGAGAAAGATTCTGAGTGTCTAAAAAACCTTTAAAAATCTTTTTTTTTTTCCTTTTCAAGCATATTGTAGTAAAATATAGGAAATTGCTTTTTAGACTGTCGTAAAGCTTCTTCAGCTGCAGGTTAGACCACTACATGATAAGCTTGTTTTTGATTAATAGCGAAGTGTGGATTGCTTTATAATGGTAGCGAGTGTTTTCTGCGTATGTGCACACTGATGTATTTCTTTTTCAGTTTAAAACTGTTTCAGGAGATGTGCCTTTTATTTTGCTATGAAATAAGACAAACCTCAAAAAGTTGCTAGACAGTGAATGAGTATCTTGGATATCTGTATGCTAATAATGAGGAATAAACAAGATACTGGAAGGCTGTGTATGTAATGAACATTTTGACTTAATTAGCACTACTGAGGCTGGCAGTGATCATTTATATTCCTGGAAATTTGATGGAGGAGGATACAAGTTGTCCAGGAGAGGCGAGCTGAGGAGGTAAGGAGACAGAGACTTTCAGAATATATGAGTGAGCAATACGTATATCAGCAACATTTGGGTAATAATAAATGGAGGGAATTAAACAGATGCTATGTACCATAGACAACCCAGAAAACCAAGGGATGGGAGGTTTTACTGATGACTGTGAAACACCAGCATGAGCAGCTTGGGATAAATTGTAATATGGGAATAACTGATGGTGTCCTGGTGTTTTTGGAAGTGAAACCTTTGTCAAAAGCCATGTTAATTGGTCCAGCTAGAGCTGAGTTGTCTCTACAAAGCATTGTCGTGTCCAGTGGTTGTTTCCCTTTGGCTTCAGTGGTTTACAACTTCTTTTCCTTTGTTGAGAAAGGGGTAAATTATGGTAATGCAGTCTGTACTATGCATAAATGCTTAAAAATGGGGAATCGGCTAAAGTGCATAGCTCCCATTTTCAGAAGCACCAGACATCTAGGAACCAAAACACCATTTAAAAAATCAATGGGATCTTGGCTTCTTCCTTTACAATGAATATTGCAAAATAGGACTTAGATGCCTAAGTCAATTAGATGGATTTTAACATTTTCTTACAGGCTTTCCTAAATACTCAGCCGTGTCTTGGAAGTTGATTTGAAGGCTTGGACAAAGTTTACCAGTTTGATAATTGCTCCTGCACATAATAGACGTAATTCAGTAGACAGGAAGCCTGTTTTGGATGCAAACCACTATTGATGAGTAGCGCATATCCTTTTGGACTGCAGGAAAACGTCCAGTCCTATAAGCTCATCGTCAAGTTAGAAGAAACGTAAAGAAAGCGCACAGCCGTGTTCCCTCCTTCCTTTCCACTGAGTATGCTGGTATTCAGCGCGTCACTTGTCTCTTGATGATGCCATGTATTAGTAAGCTTGCCTTTGATCAGTGAATAGCAAAATGCAGTTTTGTAAGTATCAAAATAGTTCTTCTCCGAAAGCTCAGCCTTTGTTTTCATCTAAGAGTCAGGTTTGTTGGTAATGGTCGTGAAAGACCATTTGGCCTGTGCTGAGCTGGAGGGCTCGGGAGAAGTCATGCAAGTGCGGTGCTGGTTTGTGACAAACCGTCGAGATTTCTTTCCTGTTCTGGCATCACGAACTGTAGGCTTTTCAGATTTCAGACTAGATTATAACTGACAGAGTTTGATATAAATCCAAAAATAGACTTCATTCCTGGTGAAGAATAAGGAATTGAAGTCCTTTCAGTAACTGAGTGATTTTGATTGACTCCCAGATCACGTTGTCATATATGACCCTAGCTTAAAGTAGTGATATGGCCTTAGACTCCTTGCCCTATGTACTTCTAATAGGATTTGCATATTTGAATTTAAATCAGCTTAATAAAAAATAGTCAATTCAACTGCTGAGCAGAGAGCCTACAGGTGAATTTGTATGAGTGCTTTTTTTCATTTTAGATAGTCCCACTTGCAGCATCTTCATCACCAGCAGTCTGTGTAACTATATATTTTTTTAATTTTCCTTCCTTACACACTGACAACCTAAAGGGAGACGAGGCATGCTGCTCTCTGACAACCCTTCAGTCTGAGGGCAGTTGTTATTCTTACGTGACTTTGCGACGTTGGCTATCAAAATCCCTTTCCTCATCCGTCCATCAACGCTAGGTCTTGCTTTGATTCACTCGTGGAAATGTTGACATTGTTGCTCAGCTACATGAATACTAATCCAGAAAACAGAGCCACTAGCCTTACAAACACAAATAATATAGTCTTTGCAGCTAATGAGCCACATTAAATATATGTATATATGTTATATCCATAGATATCTGTATATTGCTATATGTAGATACATATATCTGTATATAGAGAGCATTTGTGTTCATATGTGTTAAGTCTCTGTATTGTTTTATTTATATCTGAAGCAGTACATGGCCATTTGTCCTTTTTGTCCACATTTAATGTAGGATTTAATAGATTTAGATATTTCTAGTCTCCAAGGGGAAATAATACTTGGAGAACCATAAAAGTTTCAATGTAACATTGTGTTTCAGGTTTTCCCTGCAATATTTCAAAGGAATGGGCTGAAGCCATCATTTATATGTTTTGCAGTACTTAAATAGCAAAAAAAAATGCAATGAAATTTTTGTCTGTTTTAGTGTGCCACTGAAATATGTAAAAAGCCTTGACACTTTTTAAAATTTAAGTTCAAAGTTCTAGTTTATTTTTGTCTAGATTATTGTTAAACAAGAACCATCTCTCACTTTGATTACCCTTTTATAAATTCAAAGAAAACAAATACAAAACATTTTTGAGTAGCTCTCAGGAAAAAAACAAAGCAAAACAAAGCACCAAAGTTTCCCTAAGAAGCAGGCGTTTCCTTCGCAGAATACAGTCGAAGTCTAGTATTGCAGCCAAAAATCTGATTCTGGGTAAGGCTTGTTTTACATTTATCCTTGATTGGAACCAGCTGAAAGAAAACCAACAAAGAAACAAAGCCCAGCCCAACAAACCCAGAAAAAAGCAACACCCCAAAAATTAATAATTATGAAACAATTTTCACCTGCAGCAGCGCTGAGAGCTTTCTAGCAGGGGAGCGTTGGGGTCCCAAGCTGGTTTTCAGGCAGGCTGGAGACGCTCCCCACGCCTGCGCTGAAACCCCACAGCTCCATTACATCCCGAGCCTATGCTCAGCTGGGTTTGAGTCTGACTCCTCCAACCCGTACGATGTGATCTCCTGTGGTTATTCTGCATTTTATCAATGAGGTTGGGGTGGCTTTTCAGCCCCTCTCTGATGAGATGATTGCCCAAGGTTTGGAGTTAACGCCTTTTTCCCTTTTCTTCTTCTTATCACATGAACTGCATTTTCTTGATTGTTGTTCTGGACTTGTCATAAGCATTCACGGAATAATTTTCCAACCCTCAAGGCATTCAGCTCGCTCAGACGTGGGAAAAAGTCAGCTGAGCAGCCTGGGTTTGAGAGCTATAGCTCATCCGTGCAGCCATTACCAGCTCAGAAAGGAAAAAAAAGATACAGAAAATATGTACCGTAGTCAGTACTGCTGTATTTTGTGTCTTGGGCAGATCTGGTGTGTTGCAGGCTGCCTGTGCTATGAAAAAATACACGTGTGCCCTGCCAGCAGCCAGGCATGGGTGGGAGCGGTTGGTGGAAGGATGTTCCTCCACCCGCAGGACAGCCCGTCAGCTGCACAGTGAGTGATCCGGCTCTGCTGATTTTAAGGACATTTCTGAGAACTTGGCATCTTTGAGACCGCTACCTTGAGTTAAGTTGGCGTTAGGAAGCATTAATTGGTGTTCTTGATGCTGGGGTTGGGGCGTGGTAGGCAGCCAGCCAGATGGACAGACAGATTGGGAAGCAGAGTTGGCAAGTCAGCCCTGTTTCCCTTGCAAAGCTAGGCTAACAAAATAATAATAATAACAACAAAAATAATTAATAATCTTGAAGTGGCAAACTGAGTACATTAGCTTTCACATCCCATTCACCAGAATAAAGCCTTTGTTTCACAAAAACCTTTGCTAAGGTGAGGGGTAAGCTATGCACATACATCCTCATCACCGTGGGCTGGCAAAGCAATTTTCCCTATACCATGTACTTCCTATGTAATGTCACACGTATCCCGAGACAGAAATGACTGTCAGCGTACCCTGTAGTTAATGCTGGATTAGGTATTATTAAACCAGACTGCCAATTTCTAACCTGGCAGTTTTATTCTTAAAAATATTACTAATGAGAGCTCTAGATTTCCATCATATTCTAATCTCAAAGATGTTAGCGCGTCCTGTTAAAAATAGTGGTGGCAGGGCAGTCCCTTCTGAGATGCTTCTTGTAAATGTGCCCTCAAGCACTGAACGCGAGAGCTGAGGATGCAAAATAGGGAGTTGTAGTCAGGATTTACTGAAATTGCAGAAATTCTGGCAAGTAGAAAGCTGCAGTTTCTTGTATTTTAGGAAAGGAAATGGTGGAATGACTCTTTTCTGTTACAGGTAAACTGCAGTGAGTCAGGCTCTCTAGCAATGATACATTCGTGTCACCATCTCTTGACAAAAATGACTCGTTTTCACGGAAGGACTCAAGAATTGCAGGTTTCAAATCTGAATGCATTTCACTGGCACAGAGGGATTTCTACACTTGACAGTATCATTGCCATTCTGTCCTCAGCTGAATATAATTGAACTTAGGTAATAATTATGTTCATTTACTGCTCTTGTAAGAGGGTGGGATATGGTAACCACTAAATTTTTTTTTTTGCTTTTTTAAAATACTTTTGCTTAACATTCATAACGTCTTACACTATAATAAAAAGCGAAGACAGCTTGAAAGGATAAATGGAGGCCTTAAAGTCTTATTCCAAGAGAAGAAGCGCCAAATGCAACAAGCACCAAATGCAACAGGACCCAGTTTGCCAAAGGTAGATCCCTTTCAGAGTTCCCCTGTCTTTTTTTTTTTCCCAAAGATATTTAAAGATTGGCTAAAAATTGGAAATTTGAGGATCGCAGAAGAGTAAGACCAGTAAGGCTGGCTAGAATTGACACGTGTGCAGTTGGTGTTTGACCCTTGTTTTGGATGGGACTGTCAGCGCATCTTGGCCATGACTTTGGCTAGTAATGAAGATTTTGGTGAAACAGTGTTATTCTCTTTATAGGGAGAAGGAGCTGCAGGGCTTTTGGATATGACCGTTGCGTTTATTTTCAGTGCTGTCCTAAAACTGAACTTTAGGGGGTAGGCATTGTACAGCATAAACACCCACAGGAACCCATCCGCAGCCCGTTGCGCGGGTTTGGTCTTGGAGAATTGTTTTCTGCACAACACCTCAGCCATCCCGGCAGGGCTCTGCCTCCAGCACGTGGTGTTGCTGAGCTGCCCTGAGATGTCGAGAAAACGGGAATATTTAACTGCATGCAAATTCTGTTATTCTTAGCTTAGATTTTAAATTTGGAGAGGCTTTAAGGGAAACGTGTATTGTATGCAGCATGTCTAAACTTGGTTCATTGTCTGCCGTGTGCATAGCCTGGCAAAAGAACTGGAGGATAGGGAGCAAATATAAGAAGTAAGTATCTAAGGCATAGATAAAGATGATGAATTTAATACTAAAGGCTGTGTCCTATAGGCAGTGTATGTGCAAAAATGCTGGGAAGAAAGCAATGTGCCTACATACAGTTTTATATGGCTGATTTTGAACATCTAGCACAAAATACAGTATATGAAGAAGAAAATTGCTGTCTTCTTGACGTATAATTCTCCAGAAGACTCCTAGGCAGTGTTAAACATACAGTCTTTCATTGTTTAATTTTTGTTGTTAAGTGTATAAAGCCTAAGATTTCCACAGAGGCTTTGGAAGTCTGTAAGAGATGTTTGTCTAGTATCCCAGGGTTGGACGTGGTGTACCTTTCCAAGTCAGACCTGGCTGATAAACTCTGGAGGTTCTGCTGAGTTATCTCCTCAAGAGACTTGAGGTTTGGACTGAATCTTGCCCATATTTCCTGTACCTTTCCTACATGTTGTTTTTCTATCCTTTCCTCTCTTAAGTGAAGACGATTTTTTTTTTTTTTTGCAAGCTGTGAGAAATGCAACATTTGAAACCCCCAATTCTCCAAAGAAGTTTTCACATACATGTGGGCACTGGGGAAAAGGCTGTTGATGCAAATCTGGAATTTTAGTTAAAAAAAAATCCCTTGCTTTCCTCTGTTGTGGGAACTGCTTTTGCTAATTGTTCATAGTTAAAAGCTATCTTCCTGAATATGTATCTTTAAACCATACTTGCAGTGATTATCAGAAAGCAAACCAAACCCCATGCATTTCAGAGGATAATTTTAGCCATCAGGACATGTCTTTAAAAGTCCAGCTCTCTTAATCTGCTTAACGTGAGCTAAAGCCCTGGGTGCTGTTTGTATGGTCTAAATCGGTAATTTTCTCATCAGCAGAATTGCCTATCCATATTGCCTTTTTTTTTTTTTTTTTGTAAAAGCTGTTCTCCCTGTCTATTTGTAAAATATTTTGATGAGCGTTTCATATCAGCTACAACTCTCAGCTCATATCGTGTGAACTAGCTTCTTCTACGCCCGGTGCCGAAGCATCTCCCGTCCTGACCCTTTTTGTCACCGATAAGTGAAATGGCATTTGGGATCGGCCTCCCAGTGATCTCCACCAGGAGTTTCATGCTGGTGAACTTCATAGCAGTGCCCCCCTAGCACTGCACTTCTTCAAACTCCTGCTGAAAACGTAGTGAAAAACAGCAAACAAAGCCAAACAAGAAGCAGGGAATTAGCTCTGCAGGTCCTTGAGGAGCTGTCTGAACGTGAGCAGCCCCACTGCCTGTCTGAGCAGAGAAAGGTATCCTGGTGGGCATTGCCACGGTTCGTCTGGAGACAGAAACATCCTTTGGCAACTGTCATGTGTTTGGAAGGCATTTAGTGCTTCGATGGCAAGCAGGAGAAACTATTTCTGGTCGGTGGTAAGAGCTTAGAAGAGAGGATGCATTAACCGTAGATGGATCCAGTGCAATACAGGGTGCACTCTGGGGGCTGAAAGAGCCCGGAAAGAAGACTCAATATATTTTTTTTGCCCTCTTTCATTGTATTGTGTGAAAATTTTCCCTGGTTAGAGAGTTTGTGGGGTGTGAAAGCTCTGCACGTCCTGTCTGATGCGAGCTGGCAGCGAGTGCACCTGAAGATGCTAAAGTAAAAAGTTTTAAGATTTTCTTCTGATTTATTGCCAGGTTTTTATAAGAGGTTTCCTGAAGTTTTAAATACTTGAAATTGCATCCTTTTAGAGCTTTCCTTAAGTCTGAGCTAGGAGCAACGGCGCTGGCTTTACCTAGATCTCCTTATTGATTAGGAGTACTAAGGGAAGCTGTTTGAAGTACTTTACATGTGTTTACTGATTCTCAGGTTTGTTTTTGAATACACCTGAAATGAGGAATTTAACCGGTTCAGCTTCAAGCCAGCATTTTTCTGACTTTTCAAAGAAAAACACCAGTCCATGTGCTTCCAAGCAGCAAACCAGAAGAATAGCAGTGGTACCTTTGGCGTCTTTCCCCATGTTACATCTTGGTGTGCCATACAGCTTGGTTCTGGTTTTTGCAACCCAAAAGTCTCTGAAGTCTTCTGTCTCTGTTGTTAAGGGGAGTTTTAAGGTTTTTCTTGCTTTCTTTGATTTTTAGCAGTGGAGGTCAGACATATAAGAATTTATTTGAACAGAGACTTGAGAGGAAGCAAATGCATGCACACGTAGAAATAATCAGCGTATAAGAAACAGGATTAAGGCATGACAGCATTCATGAAATGATTCTGATGAAAGCTTTGGCATCCCTGAGTGGTATTATATTAGGTAGCATTTTTAATGGTATTTATTTCAACATACAGTAACTTAATGCTTAGTATTCCTTATGCATCATTAGAAGATTTTTTTTTTCTTTTCAGGCTAAATTACATTACTTGGGTAGAGTTTGCTCTCAGCCTGCGTACTCAGTCAAAAAGAAAGTTCATCTTGGTCCAGGAATGATTGTGTACCACTCTATATTCGTGACTTGGTGTTACTACCAACATTATTTTCCACAATAAAGACATAACTCTAATGTTGTTCAGCTAGCTTGTAATATTAAGTGTTGCCATTAATGGTATTCAATACCACAGAACAAGTTAAAAATCCTTGAGATGGAGAAGACATACTTCTTCAGCTCAGTTAGACACAGTAGTGAGTGTCCAATGAACCAGTGTTGATTAAAGAGAAGTTCAGCTTTATGATTTAGCCATTAATTGTTTTCCCCTTCTGGCTTTCATGATGTTTCACCCAAAGACGGAAGAAACCTGACACAAATACGTAGATGAATAATAATTCTGCCTCTTGTCTGGTTGAGCAGTTTGTGCTGGATTTCAGCACCCTTTGCACCTAAACTGTGATCTTAACTTGGAAATGAGTTTTAAACTAAACCTAATCTGGGATTGCACACTGCTTCTGGAGCTCATATTTAGGCTATGCTTTTCCTTTTATTTGCAATTTCTTGTTTGTTTGTTTTTAAACATCTCTGCTATCACTGAAGGAGCTGAATCGGGAAGAGCTGATGCTTGGAGCCTAAAGCCTTTTCTCCATGAGACAAGTGCTTTGCCCTTATAGACAAAGCACGTATAGATCCACCTATCTCAGCACTTCTCCTGGTGAGTCGGACACCACCCGTTCAAAAGCTTTGTACCTTGTCACCTAGCCTCCATGGGAACAGGGCTTCCGATTTCCCATCTGTACAAAATAGCTCAGCATTAGCCAGTAGTAATTGTGGGTTGGGAGCCTCCAGTGGTGATGATAAAGTACAGAGAGTGACAGTCAGAAGTGGAAAACCATGTAAATATATCTCCTTAATTCAGATTTTTCTTTTTTAACTTTTCTCCCTGTTTCTGCTGCTTATCCTGGAATTAAGTTCCAGCCCTCAAAGGGACCATTGCTTGGCTCAGTGGCAGCAAATACAATGAAAGAACAGAACTATTTCTTTTCAAGAGGTGAAATCATTCAGTTTTAAGTTTTTTTTCTATCACTAGTTAACGTAAGGTGTTATTTGTGTGTTGAAAGGCAATCAGTGGTACCTTGCGCTGTTTTACCATCTCATTGCAGCTGCATTAGAGCAGCCAAAGCTATTCTCTGTAGTAAGTAGCAAAGTTGGCCAAAATCAGAATATGAAGCTTACTAAACTGGAAGTACATTTTCTTGCATGTGTGTGGATACACATAAACCAGAAAAATACCAAGAAATTAATATCACTTTTGCATTTTTAAATTTGGATGCGTTCTTTTGTTCGTAGCTTCTTTCTTTATGAACTAGTCCAGCCTGTGAAACCAAACAGTGTGTTAAAGGTAATTTAGTATATTTTGTTCTATTCTTCAGATAACTTGGTATCTTTTCCTAAAAATAGAGCCCATAAAGATGAGTATTTCAGTTTTTCTGTTGTCTGGATGTGCTGTGGCTTCCAAGGAGACCGAAATCCAAGCGTGTACTCCATCACTATCCAAGTGGTTGACGTGCCTATCTGATAATTGTGTTTTTATGGCTGGATCATAAAGTACTGCCAATTTAAGAACACAGTTTCATCAGTATACGGTTTTGAGTCTTTCCCCATGGATTCCCCAGGAAAGGGTATATGAATTTGGTTTAGAAAACGTTAAAGTTCAGGCAGGAGCTTCAGCAGTTTGCAGGTGCACGCAAGGCTCGCTCTTTGAGCTGAAGATGAAAACAGACTAAAGGCATTCCTCCAGAGAGCGTTTGGCACCTTGATGAGTAATTTTCTCAGCAATCTGACAGGTAGCAACTCAGGTTGATTCACGCTGTTTACTGCAAGCACAAGGGGTGCCTTGGGGCATTGCGTTACAGGAGGGATTTTATTGCCCTTCTCAAATTTTGAGCGTGAATATACGAGCGCTTGAATTTCCAACGCTTGTTTTGACAGTGGACAACCACGGAGAATAATAAGAGCGCTCGATAAGTTGAGATGAGTCTGCACACAAAGTTTCGTGGCCATGATGTGCAGCCCCATGCATTGGTGAGTGACGCAGCAGCGACTGCGGAAAGCTGCCCAAAGCAGTTTTTCCTCTGAGGATAACTGTGGTGGCGAGAAGCAGCCTTCCGTCATGAATTATAGCTCGAGGCTGTCCTAATACCAAGCCATGTGTCCAGTTACCAGGCCGTAGCATCCATGACGGAGCAGCAGCTGGGGGTACTTCCAACATCGTGATCCCACGCGCACTGGGGATGTAGCATGCTCTTGTTGGAGAGATACAGAAGACTGTCACAGGCTTCCCAGGACCAACCTCATTTATAAAGAATAATAAATTTAAGAAAAACACCAAACCCCAAGAGGAAAAAGCTGTTCTTGGTTATCCAGGGTGGATAAAGTGGGCTGAGCTAAGATGAAGTAGAGCAATATTCAAGCTTTTTTAACCACAATGTGTGTTGTCAGTGTAACTCCAGGACATCTGCTTTTCTCATGCTCTGATTACAATCTTATATTCTGCAGTTGGCAGCTTCTGTTTTTACAGATTTGCAAGAATTTACTGGTTCCCTTAGCAGGTTTTTGTTTTCAATAACTGTATTTTATCTTGTTGACAGGCAAGCATAGTTGCTGCGTAGTCGTATCTGAGACCAAAGTTATTCCTGAGTTTCAACATAGCAGAAAGGCAACAGTAAATCATGGAAGGAGAAGCCCATCTTCCCTTCTGTTTTTCGTTTGGCATCATCCAGGGCACTCACTCTTTCTCCCAGAGCGTTGCATGAGCCTTAAGACAAGAGAAATGACAGCAGAGTCGCGCCCTTTCGTGATGTAACCAAGAGACTGTTTGTTTTTTTTCAGCAATGCATTTTTGTTGTTGGTCTTTGTGAGTTCTGTGCAGCTCGGCTCTTAAAGAAAAGAAACACGGAAAGGCAAACGGGCTGACATCCACCGACTGTCAACAGATATGTCTACAACAGCATGATTTATCTAATGCACTAGGTAGAAATCCTGCCTGAAATTCTTACGTTCTGTAACAGACAAAAAAAAGAAAATTAGTTAAGGTCTATGATATAATACAGTCAGCAAGCTTGGGGAGCCTTTCTGCAGCGTGTCCACAGATGTTAATGGTTTGTGCAGAGATGGGATTAAGAAAGGCTTTAAACATAGGAGCTTCTTTGCTTCGAAAAGTGATAGGATTGTAATAAAATACAGTGAAAACTAAATAGCTGCTCAGTTATACAGTAAAGTATAAAACCTATAATTAAATAATAATATGGGTTTAATATAAAATCAGTAGCTGTTTACTTTTTAGCACGAAATGTTTGAGTAGCAATTATCCCATTATAAAATACATGGCAGGCCCATCAAATATGTGTCCTTCTGCATATTCCTTTTTGTCCTTTTTTTCTATTCCCCAAATTTGATAGTCTGAGCATAGTGATGATGTGAATGATGTAAAATGGCAACTTACTACAGAACAGTATTTAAATGTATGTTAGGTAGTTATGTTATGTAGTAGATACCTTTAAAAGTATCTCTACAGGATGACAAATGCCTATAAACAGATCTCAGATGTTGGGAAAAATAGCATTTCGCTCAACAGCCGTACATTGTCCTAGTCTCATTTGCATCTCTGCTCTTGGAAAAAAGAGGGTATTTTTAGATTAGTAGTTTGGCTCTGTGCTGCAGGTGGTGGTCTTGCTGCTAAATGCAGAAGCAATTCTGTGTCTCTTCATCTTTGAGCTAACACAGTTGATCAGTGGCACAATTGCTGAAGATTACTGTCGCAAAAAAAAAAAACACAAAAAACCTCCACTGGCAGTAAGTGCATTAAAAGGAATATGCTCCAGTGAAAGTTTGGCAGCTCCAGATGGAAGTGCCCCATCAAAACAGATTAACGGTTGCCTTCAGTATTCGGGGGGATGCGATAATATGCTGTATTTTTTCGCCATTTGCACACTGGCTCATAATCTCGTATGTGATCACAGCATTCAGCTGATCCGTGGCTAAATGAGCAGCAAGAAACGACGGCTAAAACAATAGCGACAGATTTGGGGTTTGACTGAGGTTTGCAATGCCCAAAATGTCTTTGCAAGCGTGTGGAGCATCTGGGCAGCATGCAGAGCGCTTCCCTGCCTTCCTCATCCTCTGCACAGCCCTGCCCTGCAGATCTGTTATTGCTGTGGATAATCCAGACTATTCGTACCGTTTTTTATCAAAATTTGGTGTTTTGGCTGTGAGGGATTTTGGGGGCATCCTATGAAAATGTGTGATGATGTTAAAAAGGAGAGTGAACGTAGATAAATGGAAAGCTGTGTGGCAACAATAGCAGTCCTGTTTCTCTGTGTAAGCTGGCGGCCTCTGAGCTGAGGTTTATAATTTAGGAATGTCTGTGATATATTGTGCTGTGAAAATGTCAGCCCGGTGGTCTCTCTCTCAAAAAAAGGAAAAGCTAAATTGAGCTCTAGGAGAGAAGTAGTGACATAAAATTAAAGAGAGAGGGAAGGTCTTTCTACCCCCATGTAAATCCATGGCTTGCATACATCTTGAATACTGCGTAGACCTCTGGCTCCCCCATCTCAAAAAATCTCTAGTCGAACCAGGGAACGTTGAAAGAAGAGTGACAAGGGTAATGAAGGCATTTAATACATGACATACCTACCGCTCCTTAATCTAGGAAAGAGACAACAGAGCAGATACGAGAGAGGTCTGGGAGATCCCAGGAAACACAGAGACCCTCGGGCAGAGGAGTTGCCCACTTTTTCCTCCCGTACAGGAATTAGAGGGGTGTGAATGAAGCTGCTGGTGACGCACTTTGGGCAACCCTGCTGGCCAGGGTTGATTTCAGAGGCCAAGGCTGCAGACTCTGGATTACAGCTTTCCTGGGGAAATAAAAAAAAAAAGCAATCTTTCTTTTTTCTCCAGGTGTCAGAAACCAATGTAAATTAAATCAAGTCTTGAAGCCTCCCAAACGTATGAGCCTCCTTCTGCATGCTTTGGGCTGGGCTACAGAAACAAGATTGAAATGTCCACCCTGGTTAACTTGATGGAATCTGCATTTTCTTTCTTTTTTGACCTGGTTGATGCTTTCAGTGCTTTGCCACAACTGTGGCATCGAGGAGCGGTGTCCTACAGGAGCCAGAACGCTGCTGTAGATGTCCTCTCCCTCACTACGTGCATGCTGGGGTTGTAAGGGCTTGCTCAATGCAAGTCCTGGTATTTCCGTTCCCACTTTTTTTCTTTTCTGGGAGGAATCAGCTTTGGTGCAGCAGACAGCATGGACTGAAATTTAGCTGATGACCTATGGGTGTTGGTACACCTGGGAATAATGAAACGCTCATTAATTGGGATGATGCCTAACAGCTGGCAGGTGTGCATGTAATCAGCAGCCACCACTGTAAAAAGCAGAAATTGTGTTTCAAAGCACCTGACAATTGCCTTGCTGTCCTGAGCTTCAAGAGGCCAGGAGTCATCTCTGGGAGAGACATGTAAGTTCTGCTTTGTTATGGTTCTGTACTTTTAAAAACAAAATGTAAAAATTAGAGTGTAATATGTCTCGGATGTGTCTAATGGACCAGGTGCTTGGGCTCAGGGAGACTTCCAAGATACTCGCGAGAATAGTGGTAGCAAGGGAGCGGGTTCGTGCCATGTGTGGGTCAGCTGCTAAAAAGCAGCTCTACCCCTCCCGTACCTCTATACACCCCCCCAGCACCATCCACACGCCCCTTTGCAGGAGGCCTTTGCCCATCAAAGAGGTTATTGCCACTACTGCCAAAAATGCTGAAAATCTTGGTGGAAAAATGTGATTCTGGCAGATAATCGTACCTTGCTCTGCTCTCAGAAATAGCCCATCATCTAAATATTTTCCAAACTGGCTTCAGCAGAAGCAGCACCTTAACCTTTTGTTTTTTTTTTTAAATCTGACTGCTGAACTTGCTCTGCAGGAACCTGGAGAAGTTACAGATAATTTAATGTTAAGACTCGCCTGCTGGGTATGAAAATCTGCGAGGCAGACGTGCTGCCAGCGGTCCTGGCACTGGGTTTAACCCCTGGCGCTTGTTTGGGATTAATCTTGGAATTGTGCGCAATGTAGGCTGAAAATGGACTAAAACATCTAGAAATGGGCAAATCTGTAATGTTACCACTATTGATGCGGGATGAAATAATGGGAACATTTGTACGAGATCCAGCTGATGAAGGATTAAAGGCCAGGCATATTTGCAATGCCAATCAGTAGGTATTTATGTAAAACTGGCTAGACGTGCCTGATTTCTTCCTCCGGGAAGATTGACGCTTGTTGCAGACCCAGCGTGCTGAGGTTCGGTTCGGTGCATGATCGAGCGGAGGTGATGGCTGTGGGTCAGCCGCATGTGCTCTTAGCCATCCAAAACCACATATAGAACATGGCAGTGGTAAAACGTGCAGGTTGATTTTCCAAGCTTTGGTATTTAGTGCAATTTAAGGCACAACGACAGAGACCCCAGTAACTCAATCTCGGCGCTGTACCTGATCCTACAAATGAAATCCAGTGTTTCCAAAGGATGTTTTCCAGTTGCAGCCACCAGGGCAGTGGGGAAAGGCAGTGCAACATCACCGTGCAGTGCAAGTCTGTAGAGCGTTGTACTTTTAAATACAAAAGATCAGCAGTTCCTATACGTTTGTGTGCAGTTTATTCTCGTGCAGCTTGCAGAAAATGGCTCAAGTTGCATATGGGTTCTCATCTGATCCTTTGTCTTGTTTAAGTACCAGGTTTTTCTCTAGTTTAGGCATTTAACCTTATAAAACCCTTAGAAACTCCACCACTTTTGTGAGTGCAGGCTATCTGAACTGCTGCTGCGTAGTTGTTTTCACTGTTTGTGCTTACATTTTAGTTTTTCTGCGTTTTTTACTGGAGGATTTTGGTAGTCTAACAGTCCGGCAGGCATGCGTTCAGAAACAGGGGGCTTGTTGGATCCATGAGTGCAATATTAATTAGCACCACGGCACTCAGTTCTGCCGATGCCGGGCTGTGACCATGCTTGGGGACAGGGAAGCACGGCAGATGCGCAGCGATGCTGCTGCTGGCGTCCATCAGCTTGTGGCTGTGGGCAGCTCGGTGACGTCTGGAGCCAGAAGAGGCATCAGCAGTGGCTCAGAACCCCGTTCTGGTTTTTTCTTCTTCTAATTTTCATTTTGCAAACAGCGTACGCCTTTGGCTCCTGTGGCCTGGTGTTTCTGTCTTTCCCCTCCTGCATGATTCGGCACCCCGCGGTAGTGAATCTAAGCCCAGTTTTATGTCTGGGTTACATCTTCCCAGTCCACATCATCTTTTACACCCCAAAAGTTGTGACACAGTCCTCAAACTTTCTCCCTTTTCCTTCGCTCTCCCCTTCTTTATCAGCTCTCGTGTGAGCGTGATGGGCAGCATGAAACCTGCTGCGGGCTTGGCGGGTGCTTTGTGCCTGGCGACCCTCGTGCAGAAGAGGGTATTCGGGTATTCCCTTTCGCCCTGCAACAGCTGAGCTTCCGTAAGAGCCTTTGCTAAGAGCCCACGTACAAAACTTACCTGCTCATATCTATGCTGTGTTAAATTTTTCCTGATTTGACTGGTACCAGAAATCGGGCTCAGCGGTGTGCAATTTGCTTGAAGCCTCCAGGAGTCCTTTAAAGGCTGCAGCACATTTGCCACCCTAGTTTGCCTTTATTGCAGAAGCTGATCTAAACCATGGGCTACGTGCTAAAATGATTAGGTTGACAATCCGAACAACTTGTGTTCGTGTATGTTAAAGACAGCATGAGTTGATCTAGACAATTTCTAACCCTCCATCGAACCTATTTGCTGTAAATCTTTTCTGCTGACGCTTCAATTTGAGAAAGCTTCTTTTACATCTCCCGTTTGCAGTCAGTCAGCTGCGGAGTTCCCGTAGCTCCTCTCTCTCTGCTGAACGCTCCTGACCCAGCCTTTCTGCTCTAACTCCGTCTACTTTAAGTGCTCATTTTAAAACTTGGCTCTCCGAAGTCCTGCAGATGCTCTGGGAAGCCCCATGGTTGCAGAAGGCTTTACTGGCAACCTTTGGCGAGGTGCTCCTCAAAACCTCTGATGGGTACCACGCCATGGTTTGGCACTGCTCTTGCTGCAGCTCGCGCTCTTCTCCTTTTTCCCCTCATTCAAGTGCAATCACCATTTTTAAAGGTTATCTTTTTTATTTCTGATATCTTTCTGCACTTTGTTATTTACCCATTATAGCTCTTTATTGCTTTATTTAAAGTCATTCTGGGGACAGCTGGTACATACTTCTTCCAAAACTCTCATAGGTGCAATGAGACAATTTTTATGCAGCATGAAACCTGTTCCCTTTATATTTTTTTTCCCTTTTGGCTGCTGTCTTTCATTTCCTTTTAACAAGTTTCCTCATTTTTATGTAATTTTTCTCTTTTGGGTTTAAGCGTGCTGTAGCAGTAGCTCTGATTTTTCACTTTCACGGGGATGCTGAATTTGAGTACCTGGTGACATTGCAGCAGAAACTTTTGAAAGCCGACCTTTTGCACTGGCGCAAGAATTGTTTTTCGACCAAGTCAAGGATCTTCTTTAAGGAGGAGGCTCTGATGTTGTTGAAATAGTTTTGATATTCCCTTGGTCAAAGAAGGATAGCCAAAGTCTTCCAGCATCTGGCAGTTTCCCAGGAGTTTTGCACTCTATTACAAAGTCCTTTCCAACAAGCTTCTGAGATGCTGAATACCTTCAGTTTAAAATAAGATGTTGCAATTCGTGTATCTTAGTTTACAGATTTTCAAACACTTCTACAGAAAGCGTCTGCAGTTGGTCTTAGTTCTGCTACCTATTTTTGTACAGTTTATATAGTGTTCTTTAAATGTTATTTTATACTTGGATGTTACTACTGCCTTTTTTTTTTTTTTTNTTTTTTTTTTTTTTTTAGGCTATTGAGTTTTTAAGTCCCCATTCCTAGGGAATATAGAGTTCTGAAAGAAATGGTTTTCCACTCCTGTAAGCTTTCCTTGTTCTTTGATTTAGAAAACTTTCTAACTAAATCTTTTTCTTTTTGAGCATCATAAACTGATGGCCACTGTTTCTGATCTCTGGGAAGCAGATCTGCTGGTTGGAAGTTCACAGAGGGAGATGTCTGGAATAGAAACACAAATGCAATCTGTCTTCTCAAGAGCTATTTTTTATAGCTTTGGAACAGTATAATTGCAGAAATTTGGCACTCTGCGAGGTTTGGGGAGAAGAATATTTGGCTTATTTGTTAGCATAGAAATTACTGAGGGTACACTGGGCACTCGTTGCGGTTCTCTGCATTGCTTCCCATCAGTCAAGTAATGCCTTAAAATC
>VXAA01005268.1:183436-208385 GCA_013399115.1 Anseranas semipalmata | reverse complement strand
TTTTTTTTTTTTTTCACAAGGATCATGGAAGCAAAAGTGGGGAAAAAATTCAAGATAGAAAAAAGTTGAAGCCATTTACAGTTATTTACTGTGGTCTGAGAGCTTTAAGTAGGTGTTTTTAATTTTTATTAGTGCTAAAATAAGCCTGTTCTGAATCCCCATTTGAATACACACTGTAAAGCCATGTTTAATAAGCCTGCAAGTTCATCTCGGAAGAACACAAAAGTGCGCACTTTGTAAAAGTTCAGACAGATTGAAATAAATGGATTAAGGATTACATTCTCCCTGGCCAAAATCACAGAGGCCGATAGCACACATACCTTGTTCAGTTGGCTAAGGCATGCCAAGGAGGAGCTGGAGAATTTGGGCAGCATTAAAGTCGCTGCTGTAGTTCTCACTGTCTCATCTCTGATTTCTGTCCTCATTGCAGAGCTTGTGTACTTGCAGAAAACGATTTCTTTCTGGTTTAAGGGGCCTAATTCAGTCCGTTTGCAGTAATTTCCGTGGTGGGATTAGACCAAACTAATTGAATAAATGGAATGGCAGTGAGCTGTAAGCACATAAATCATACAGCAGAGGGCAGGAGGTCTAGCTACTCATTCTCTTAATGGTTGTCTGCGCTTACATGCTGCTTTGGATCGTCTCCAGCGTGCCCAGCATTTTGCAGAATCAAAATCCTAGGCACTAACCGCGTTACAATTCCCAGAATCAGAAGAAAGCTGCGGGCTGTGAAGGTACATGAAACAGCTATTGCAGGCAGTTAGATGTGTAACGTGGCTATCGTTTGATGTTAGCTCAGGAAAACGTACGGTGTCGCAGATTTCAGGGTATGGCCAGGAGCTCTCCCGAGTTTACCTTCAGCTGTGCTGAGGTGCATCCAAGTCTGGTGTCTCCTTGGTGGCCACCTTTCTCCTGCCCTTACTCCTTCGCCCCCTCTCCTTTCCAGCTACATGCAGTTAGCTCCAAAGCAGACGAACAAACTTTACAGAGTAGGCAGTCTTCAGTGCTTTTTAACCTCAATTACTGCTTGCCTTTGGGAGGCAACATCAAGGAACACGCGAGTTATTAAAAACTGCGGCTGGCTGGGGGCGGAGAAATTGTAAAATAATTAATAAATGTCTTCATTATAGGAAGAAAAAAGGCTCTTAAATATTCAGTTTTTAAACATGATTTCTGATCACTGAAATGTTTCGGTACAGCCGAGATGCCTGCTACCACCGTTGGTTTTAAGTTAGCAGTGTTTTTCATCAGTCAAAATGATCCGTAATAATGGAATGATGCTTCTGCAAATCAGGAGGAGATTTTTATTTGATGTGTGTATTAATCAACAGCCATTTCAGATGTATGCCCCTTGCAGACTTCAATAAGCACATTAGAAACTTTTTTTTCCAGACTGTCCCTTGCAGCACGTATTGAAACCCACAAGCTTATCCGATGAAATATACAGCATTATTTTCTCTTTGTTCTATGTATTTAGCAGCTTGGAAAATAGCTCCTCATGAATCACATTAAATAACTCTGTCATCAGAGAAAGCAAACATCTACCTCTGTCTGTGCAAAATGTTTTCTTGCTGCCTGCAGGACCAGGATTTGAAGGTTCAGGACAAGGATTAACAATTTGCCCGTATGCTGATGCAAAGAATTTGAGCAAAGAATGAGGGTCCTCTCCTCGGGGCAGGCCGGAGGGTTTCCCATGCTTTAGGGATGGAGAGAGGCTGAGGGGCTGCGTGGGGAAGCCTGTCCGAATTCCCAGCCTGCATGGGGCCGCTGGGACCCTGCTGAAGCCCGAGCAAATCCCACGTTCAGCCAACTGGTGGCCCCTTGGCGTGCCGCAGACTAGGCCTGCAGGGAGAGGGTTTCTCCCCCCGAAGGGAGGAGGGGATGGGGTGGATGCCCTCCTGTCACCTGGGCGGGTGGATGCACCAACATGGACAAGGCTCGTCAGCCTGCTTCTGATTTCCCTGCCTCGGGTTGCACTCCCAGCGCTGCTTTGCTGGGCAGGAGGAGGAGGAAGAGGAGAGATGCTGGAGACTTCTTCCCACCATCCCCATGGTCTCAGAGCAGCTGGTTGTGCTGGGGAGCGCAGGGGGAACCTGTGCCCTGCTGGTTATGCTGCTGTGTCAAAGCAGAGGGTAATTGTGGGGTGAACGAACAAACCTAAAATGTCATTAGACCAAGTAGGAGCAGCAATAGGATGCGATGAGTTCTCTGCACACTCACTTGTATGTCAGAATGGGGAGGAAGGAATCCCCTGGAAAGATGTTTTAAATCTGATTAAGAGGCATCAGGTGCTATGGTCTTGTTCTAATACAGGATACTTTGGGCAATAAAAGTGTGGAGGCTCAGGGCTGGACTATAATTCTTCCAAAAAAACATCTTCTTCTCAAGGAAGGGTGAGCATGTGATCCCTGCCATGGCTTTGGCTGGAATTACGTGTTTATCGAGGAGGCAATGATTTGTTTAAGAATTACACCCCCAAATATTAACTCTGGCACTGAATAAACTGTAATGCAGACTCCTGAACGTGATTGCTTGTTAAAACTTGTTAAATAAATGCACCATCAGAACAGACAAATGCCGAAGCAGCTCAAGGAAAGGAGTTTTCTGACGCTTGCTAGGAACAGCAGTGCGTGTCAGCAGCTGTATCCAGCTTGCAGCAAGAATATCCCCTGTGTTTTGGTTTAGACTTCTTTAAATGGCTGCTTGCATGTGTTACTTCTGCCAGATTTTCTGCTCCCTAGAGGTAAAGCTGGTCAGGAGATGGGACCAGCTAACCAGAAACGGGACTTTCTCGTTGCCTTTCCAGCAGAGCAGAAGCTGCACTTGTATTTCTCATTCTCATCGGCATTGCGACGGCAAATGCCAGTGTTTGCTGATGAATTAACAGAGCTACTAAAAGCTTAATATTCCAGGCTATGCTATGAGATTTGAGCAAAAAAAAAAAGAAAAAGTTGCAGCACCCCAGCGTTTTCTCCCTAGTTCAGCTGCTCACAGCTCTTGCTGCTGGCGCATTTCCAGTGGCACGACAGGGGAGGGGAGGCTGACTGTGCCAGATGCCCTGCGTTATCCAGGTCCCACCAGCAGCAGATCCCTAATGTAAAGACAATGACCAGGGCGAGCATATACGGTAAGTCCCCTGTAATCATCTATTAATTAAAATTTGGGGAAAAAAACTTAGAGGCAGGCTAAATTGTCTGGCTTACGCGTGTCTCTCAAAGCACAGTCCCTTTTCTTGGAAAGGGGAAGGTTCTCACACAACTCCAGTTTATGGGTCTGTGGGTATGGATATTGCCCACAGTTTGCATGAGCTTGTAGTGTTGCTGTGTGTTTTTTTCCCAGCCAAACACTGTAGTTAGTGTGCTCTTTTCATGGCTCAGCACTCAACAGCTTGAACATGTCAGAATTAATGAGGGGGAGAACAAAGTTGTAGTGACTGGAAGTGCAGAAAAGATGTAAAGAAAGAGGAGACGAGTATTTAAGTCATAGCTGAAACCTCAGATGAAGAATTAGAGCACTATTATCTTGTCACATAAATTCGGTGACTTTTAAACAACGTGACCCAGTGATTTTTTCCAGGCACCATCTGCAGCTTGCCCATGGGTTGGAGGTCCATGGGAAGTGGCTTCTCCAAGCTGGGGAAGCTGCTGGGTTGTGGGGAAGAGCATGCAGAGGTGGAAAACCTGTCTGCTAGCTCGGGAGCTTGCATGGAAATGGCTGGGGCTACATTTTTAGGCAAGGAGCCTAAAAGCTGGTAAGATGGTGAGCAGCGAGAAGGGAAGGTTTTAAGCCTCTTATCGGTAATTTTGTGGCATCCATAAGGCACCCTGTAAAAAGCAAATGCAAAGCAAATAGATCTAAGTGATAGCTGATGGGACAAGTTTCTAAAAAGCATGCTTGCTGAAAATACGTAATGCTCAGGAGAGAAACGCCTTGAGCCTTCGCACGGTGGCATTGGTGCAAGACCCGGGAGCTCCCGTATTTTGATGCAGCAAAGTGAAATCTTTTAACCCCCTTTATCTGAGATAGCAGGGCACGGGTCTGGGATAGGTTATTTTACCATTCTGTTGGAAATATTGCTGTTGGGAAATAAGGAAATATTTAACAAATGTGGAGTTACCATAAAGTCCCGTTAGCAAACTGCCTCTGTTTTGATCACTGAGAGGAGCAATTTCCATCTCGTCGAGGTTTCCAGTTGCTTGATATCCCTAGTGCGCTGCCAAAGGTGCGATTTCGCTTTTCTGGATTTCTCAAAGCAGCGTTAAACTCGTATCTCGAAGTCCAGCATTATTTGCAGACAGCAGCAATTTGTGCTGTGTTACATTTCAGAATTATATGCAGTATTTTGCTGAAAATATGGTCAGGAATGTGCCGTTACCTGAGCGGTGAATATTTCCATTTTAGAGTGTCCTACCAGAGCCATCGCTGTGTAGTGAACTGCAGGGCTCAGCCGTCATTGATTTTGCACTATTCACAGAATAATGTCTTCCAATGCTTCACTTAATATTATGCAACCCTTCTACGTGCAACAGCCCCAAATTCATCCTTCGTTTATGTGTGTCCTTTCGCTTAGCCAAATAGGATTGCTATCAGTTTAATTTGTTCTACTAATAACATCAAGTAAAGTAGAAATTCTTTATATTCCTTTGCTTTCATATGGACAGCGGCATTTTTGCTTTTCCTTTGTATTGATATTTTTTGCTCAATTATTACAGAGTAAATTTTAAGTCTTCATATCAAAAGCCCCAGTGAGCAGCTATGATCTTTGGCAAAAAAATAAATCCTAGACACACGCTTAAACCCTCACATGTGTAAAAAAAATAAAAAATAAAAAATAAAAACTTAGGAGAAAGCCCCTTCTGTAAAGCATGCAGTGATGAAGCAGCTCTAAAAAACACCGTTGTCATCCTCCTTTTGGAAACTGGAGCCGAACATATGGCAGGCACGGCTCTTCAGAGCCGAACCACGCGATGCATCCCAGGAGCATCCGCATTAGAAGGGGAAAGACGGGAAACTTGAATGAGACCCTGGGGATCCCATTAGTTCCTGCAGCAAACTCTATATGCTGGAGCTGTAAAGAGTTTTTATGCGTAGCAGGGTTGAGAGAGGTAGCATGGTGATATTTTGCTACTTGTTACGTGAAGGAAAAGCCACTAATCTATCCTATACTCTAATTTCATAAACTTCTGCTGCTTTTATTAGACTTTTCAATCAATAAAAGCATCTCACCAGAAAGGTGTCCCCAGTCAATTAGTTATACGTAGTGAAGTCATGTATGGCACTTCTCTCATTTCTGTTGGTTTTATTCATGAATTAAAGCATCCTGCAGTGCAGAATTATAAGTGCAAGTGTCCGGCTGTGTAAATGGATTTCCGTGTGGCTTCATGCTGATCTTTATGAGAAAGAAGTTGGCTGTATGAGCTACCTTTTGGAGCTAAATAGCAAAATAGCACCTAGAGCTGAACAAAAAAAAAGCAGTAGGATAATGGTTTGATACTTTTCAGAAAGCATCATTAATTTTGCTATACGTGAACAGCTCTTTAAAAATCTGTCTTCCTTTAAAAAATATTTTTGAAAGAGTGGAAAATGTATTCTCTAAACCTGTACGTTCTTCTTTAGGAAAAAAAAGAGAATCAATAAAGCTGTAACTCCTGCTCATTTTCAGTCATTCAGTATTGAGGTCTGTGTGTGTTGAAGGGCTCAGAGAGTACGCATGCAAGAATGGACCTCATGGCTTTGCAGCTTGCTGGGACGTTACAAATTAAATCCATCCCTTTCCCCTTTTCCATGACTCTGCTTGAGGTCTGGTGATTACTCGGAAGGGGAAAGGAAGAAGGTGAACTCCACCTGGTTTTAGGTCTTAGCGCTACCTTGGGTGATAACAGAGAAACAAAAGAGCTAATGCATATTTTTGAAGTGAAAAGATGGGCATGTGTTCCTTAAAAAGTGAATTCAGGAGACCTGAAGTCCTAGCAAAGCATCTTACCAGCAGCAGCAGAGATGCTTTCCTCTTTTCTTTTCCAGGGATATCAATATGTAGTGCTTTATGGCTTTCACATATGCTGTGAGGCATAATTATTGCTTATAAAGTGCTTCAGCTTTCCTTTTAGAAAAGGCATTACATGTGCACTTCTTTTTGTTATTTTAAGAAGTGACTCTTTTCTGGTAGCCACATATCCTTAAAGCAGTATTTTCTTTCAAACAGAATGTAAAATCTCTTGTTTGTTTTCCAATCATTTTAAAAATACTCAGCTCCATTACAATTTCCAAATGTATGCACCCTCTTTAGGATATGGAGTGCTGTCTTTAATCATTTATTTGGTCTTTTACCTCCGATGAATAATCAAACTAGCTCTAAACTTGTGCAGATTATCTCAAAAATTAATGCCAAGTTCTGCCCTATTGGTTCTCGTTTTCATGCCTTCTCCTTTTATTTATGTTTTTACCAACTAGCCGAGCCACTTCCCAAGATCATTTTTTCAGGCTGAACACCAAAATGTGTCTATTTTTCAACTATTCAGTATGAAAGAGGCTCTTTCAGCAGAAGTACCATCAAAGGCACGTTTGTCCAGCCTTGAAGACCTTAAGAAATTGAACACCTTAAACTTGCAGGGCATATTTGTATGGTCCTTATAAGATTTTCCATAAGGCTCTTGTCAATGTTCCTGATGAACAGATCCCAGGAGCCACAGATATTGCAGCCTGAGATTTCCCTCTTCTTTCAGGACCCTTTCTCTGCCCTCATACCGCTAAGCCACATACAAGCCTTCCACCCCATTTTGTTTGCTGGAAGCAGAGCAACTCCTCCCGTCCCAAAATACAGGCCACCACCCACACTGCAGAACTTTGGTTTCCACGTTGGGCAGTCTCTCTGAGATGCCTCATCTCTTTTTCCTTTTTTTTTTCTGTTGCTTTTTCAGTGGTGCCCCAACCTGGCTTCCTCATTTATCAGTGGGTTCCCTTCCAAATTAGGGCAGTATTAAAATACCTCCCTTAACTGGGTATATTACATTTCCTTGTTCCTGGGGGCTCTTTAGGCAATGAGCAAGAACTGATCTGTAGGTCTCTTTAAAATGTGAAAATGTTACTTTGCCCATTACTCTTAGACACAAGATTTCTCTTTAACGATCTTGGCATGCCAGTGAGGTGATACATCCCAGGCTGAATCTCACAGCCCCACAAGAGGCTTGGTTTCTTTTCTCCTTTTCACAAATAATTGGAGGCATTTCGTTTCAACCCCTCTTTGAGAGTTCAGATGCAATATGCAGTTATCAGTGTTTGTTGCATGAAATTAGATGTTTGAGCAACTAAATGTTAAGCTTCTGACCTGCGTTAGACCCTTGTTGGTTTTCCATTAACTCAGCCAACAGGTACCAGTTGCCATCAAACTTAAAATAATAGTTGAAAGGATTTTTGTGCCTTTCAAATTGTTCTGAATACATTCTTTATGAACTGCTTTAAGGAACTCTTTACACTTTTTGTCTTTTATATGGGTGTTCAATATTATAATAAATACAATTTCTTAAGTAGTTCGTGAGCTCTTTGCTGAGGAAGGTAAGTTTAATTAAAAACCTAGAAAAATGTCCATATCGTAGAAATGTAGAAAGAGTAGAACTATATTTATACAGAAGGGATGAATAAAATGACATAGTAAAGGTTATGTAAAATAGCGGTTAGCTTAAAGACAGCAAATGACATCTAATTACCATTTTTTGTAATACAAATTATGTGGACATGCTTTGAAATTCAAAGGGAAAAAAACCCTGACACAATGAAAGACTTTTGTAATGCTTAGTTAATGCTTGTCTTGTTACGGCAAGGGAGTCGAGTCTCTGAAGGAGGACTGAGATATTTGGGGGGGCAATAGGAGGCCTTGGAATAAGGTTAGAGAAAATCAGACATAGATATATTCCCTCAGGCAAGCACCATGGGTCTTCAGGGAGTGGAAACACCCTGGATGGGGTTATTCCCGAATAACTCATGGGGAGACATCGAGCGGTTCCCTGTGAAACACTGGGTAGAGGAGGTGGTGCAGAGGGTTGGATTACACGGTTTGGTCTTCTGGCAAGAAAAGTCCTGGGGTCCGACACAGTTTGTAATATAGATTATTGGACTTTGCATTGGCTGATAGATGTCAGATCCCACGTGTAAAGGTAGTTCAGGCTGTAAGCCACAGGATGGAGGAGCAGGGATGAAATCCTCTCCTTGAAGTGTGGTTTAAGCTTTACAACGTTCTCCAGCATAAAATACGGAAACCGCAATAAAAGCAATGGTGGATTTTGTTAACTGTACTTGAATATCAATTGCGTTATTCTTTTTTTAGCTTCTTATTAAAGATGACCAGAAATAGTGGTTGTAATTTCCGCCAAGTCATTTCTACAACTCGCCTGCAATGTTTCATTACAGACAACTTTGTTTTCCCCAGATGTCTTCATAGCTAATGTTACTATTGGTAACGTTGGATTCGCTTACTTTTTAATACTACAGATGATTTTATTCTGTCAAAAAAGAGAACAACTAGAAAGCAGGCAGTTAGAAACAGGCAGAGTTAGACACGAGGTGACAGTCTATCAGAGAAGGCAGCTCTGTACATGATTTAATATAAATCAGTAGGATTTTCTGAAGGCATGCTGGGAGCCTTCATACATTCCACGTACTCTTTCTGAGACCATCGAATCCTCTCCGTTAGACTCAGAGAAGTCCCAGGAGGGATCTGTTTGGAGTTGTGCTTGCTTTTTACATGTTAGGTTTTGTTAGTATCCATTTCCGTCAATTTTTTTTTCTTAGTCAGACCTGATCTTAACCAGGCATTCCTATGCAAAATATCCAGTGCTTATTCCTATGCAAAATATATATAGTTCTTGGGACATCCTGGGTCTTCAGTTTATTGTAGCGAGAGCAAAACTCTGGAAAATTTTTATTGAGTCGTGTCCTTCCTGCTTTGTTTCCTCCTCACATAACTTGAATGTATTATTAGTCTCCACTGAGACCAGTGCTTATACAGTGGCCAAACCCAGCTCTTTAAAAAGCAATACAATTCTGATACTTACCATTAGTCTACTTTTGAATCTTTTATCCATTTTGTATTAAAAAACGCATGCTTTTGTAAGTCTGCAGCCATCTTGATTCCAAAATGTGATTGGGGACCGGCTTGTACTTCGGGTGCTGTGAAAGTGGAAACGGTGTGTGGTTTTCAGAGGAGAAAGGGCTTTCTTTCTCATGCAAAATGCAAAGTGCAGGTTATCTTGTCTGCATCTGCAGCAGGCGTAGGTGAGCACCCAGCATCTCCTGCCAGGGGGCCTGGAGGATGAGTTAGGTGACGTGCATGGGTGCAGCATCCTCCTGTCAGGTTTAGCACGATTGCTGGCACTCTGTCGTGACAGATATCCCAGATATACATGCAGGAGCATCTCTTGCTTTAAGAGTGAAGTTGAAAATTTCCGTGCCTCCCATCCTCAGCGTAACGCACTGAGAAGGGGCCTGGAGCCAAGGGGGAAAGGCAGGGGTAGGTAGAGCATGGGGAAAAATGGGAGAAACCTTGGGATTTTGTATCCCAGCCAGTGTGAATGAGAAAACGATGTTCGATATTTGCATCTCTCTGTTTTATCACATTCTATTGTCATCGGTGCTTTTCCTCGCGCCTCAGCTGCTGCAACCCTGCAATCATCCTTCATTTAAAAAGAAACAAAAGAGAGGTTTTTGCTGCCATGATTGGAAGACAGGTTGGGAACGTGAAGGAGGAGCACTTGCAAAGCCTCCAAAATCAGAAGGCTGCCGCTGAGAGCTCAGTGTTTGTTGTGCACTGAAAGCAAGATTGCCTCTGTACCAGTGCCCCGGCCCTGGAGTGGGACCTTGGAAAAGGAGCACCATGCAACCATCGCTGCGTGCATCTGGCTCCAGATCAGGGTGTCCTTCACAGAAGGATCCGTGGCAGAGGAGGGGCTCTATTTTAGTGAAACGTCATGCAAATCCAAATAAGAAATCAGTTTTATCTGTGGCCTGCCAAGAGCTCAAGTACTGAAGCACTTGTTTCCTTTGAACAGCATTTACCCTCAGTACTCCACAGGAGCAGTAGAGCCCAGGAACTTCAGCGCACTGTGGTTTTACGATACATGCAATATGTACATTTTTAACATCGAAATGCAAGCTTGTCAAGCTCAGAGAGGCAGACGGCAGAAAAAAACGTGAAACATCAAAGTAAAGATGAAATCTAGCTCTACCTCCTCCAGCTCACAGGAGTATGCTGGTAATTTCAGGCACTCATAAAAGTGCATATTTATGTGTCCTCTGCTTTAAAGACCGTTCCCAAATGGGCAGTTCACAAAGAGGTGGATGGAGCAGATGCAAACTTTACGCAGCGGGGGGATCCTGCTGCCAGCCTGAGAACACACCCCAAAAATTCAGTGCGTGGCATGAAGCGCTGCCATAACGCCAGCACCGAGCATCCCTCTGTGCCATACCTCGGGCATCCAAGATCATCCTGCGTGCCACCGTTAGGATTAGTTTCAGGCTCGTGGGAAGTTTATTGCCTTTTTTCTTTTTCTTCACATTCTCCTTAATTCCTTTCCCACTCTCTGTGTGCTAGGAAAAGCCATAGCTCTTGGCAGAGGATGCAAAAACAAATTTAGTATTGTCTGCTGCTTCTGTGGATATGTTTTCATTTTTTATTATTAGTCATTAATGTTTGATTTTTTTTTTTAAAAAACTGCCCCATTTTAGGAGCAAGTGGTTATAAACTGCTGGGAGAAAAAGCATTAAAATGTTTTTCTCTATCTCTGCTTGAATGCTGCATCTTTCATTGTCCAAATATAAAATTGCTCTGTTGTTTGCGCAGTATGGGGTGGCAAAATAACCACTGTGGAGTTCAGTGAAGGGACCTGTTGAGAAAGCAGATAGTATTGGGATGAACTCATCATTGTCCTGGTGTCATCGTTGTTAGAAACTTGAAGCACAAATGTCTGAGAGTAGAGAAATTTGTTATTGCTCCAGCTGTTAAATACATCCCCTCTGCATCGCTCTGTGCCGTATCACGAAATGGAGTCTGCTGGGGCTTCATTCATGATTCATGATGTGTCTGGAGGGGCAGAATAATTCAATATGCTCCTTCTGTTTAGTTAAATGTACATGCGCTTTTCATCATTATTTTATAGGATGCACGCTACAGAACACAAGTAACTGGAAATGACTCTGTTCTCGCCAGAGCTTAATTTTCACAATAATCCCACAAAACTGAACACAAGTAAGAGGATGGTTATGTTAAGAAATTTTACTTATCACTGCTGCCAGAAAGACCCTAAGGACACAGAGGTGCTACTGTTTCTTTGCCTGAGGCTTTCCTGGGCAAAGAAACAGGGATTTGAATAAAATAGCCTAAAAGCAAAAGTGAGGTGATGAATTCTGCCTACGGTGCCAGGCAATAAAATGTTCTAGGTCCCATAACGCAGTCAGCACGTGCTTCAGCTGAGGATGATTCACTCGGTGATCCTGAAAAACTTTGGAAGGCTTCAAGGGAGCATGTAAAAACTTGGGAAAACGCTAAAAGATTGCAGGGCTTTGAGTATCTCACTCCATTTTGAAATAATACACCTATCTGGGCAGTATTCTTGCTGCAGCTGTGATTTTAAGGCCTTAAAAAATATTGTAATGTCTTACTGATAAAGCTTTGCTCCACTGGCCGCAGTTTAAAGGGCAGTGGATGATGGACCTTGCATTGCAGAAAAGCAACCCTTTTAAAGTCTGTGTTGGGAAGATTGTATTCCAACAGTGCTCCCCAAAATGTTGCTTTATGTTCCAGTGCGTCTTAGCAGCTGCACCTGAAGGACTTCCCATATATATTAACCTACGGTATCAATTACCGTATAGCATGTATAACATCAAGAATACTTACCTTACTATTTTGTAAATATTTTTTCAGTTAAACTTTCCAGTTTTCCCCCCTATTTCACTGCCTTTGTGCGTGATGCGATGAGAAAAGGAGTAGCTCATGTCTGAGCCTGAAGTTCATGATTTTCACCTGCTGGGTCCACAAGAAAAAAAGGAAGGAGAAGCAAAACTCTTTCCTTCTGCAGGCTGGGGACCCAAGAGCAGTTTAAGGAATGCCCTGTAAAGCAAGAGAATTAAGCCAGAAGGGATCAATAATGCGTCGTCCCTATTTGTTAGTGCTTTAGATAAAGAAAATCTGAATTGTTTCTCTAATCTTTATGGAAATAGGTATTCTACCCATCCGTACCGATGCCACAATAATACTGTATAGCTACTAGCAGTATGTACAATGAAGAGTAGATAAACAAAAATTGCCATTTAAAACAAGGTGCTATAGTTTTGGAAGGAGAAGTACCAACATCAAACGTCTTTTCGAGTGCAAAGCTAAGAAGGAGGAAGGAGACCTGGCTACTGTCGTCTCCCCACCATGTTCCCCCAGCCACTCTAAAATAACATTTTAGTACGAAAAAGTGTGAAAGAGCCAATAAACCTTAATTGAAGCATAACTCCATTTAGCTCCTTTGATTGCAGTATAATATTTTATATTATTGAGTAGTCTTATGAAATCCCCATTACAGATAAATGTACACACATCTGTTTTCAGTGTGTTATCACATTCCCTTACAGTTTTCATTCTTACAGTCAAAGAATAAGATATTCTCCTGAAATCATCCTTCACAGAAAATTTTACCACCAGTGTACAACGCATGCTCTTTGCAGAGGGATGGACAAGAAAATCCCTGCATCACCTCTCTCTGTATCTTTTATGACTCGGTTATTCACTCTGGAATTGACTTCATGGTATACTTCCCATATACATAGCTTTCATCACTCATAAATCTCTCTCTTTGAAGTTGTTGATATCCTCAAATCTTACAGAACTCGTGCTGCTTGTGCGGTAACCCTCTAACACGTTTACAGAGGATTTTAAGCATAACAGGAGATGATGCTCACGCCTGATTATAAGGGTCTTATTGACATTTGAATCTCTGCTATGATTAGCCATTATTAAAACATCTGTTTATCATCAGGCACAATAAATGTGAATATAAAGCATCAGCAGTGATTATAAGTAGTGGTACAGAAGTGCATCGTCTGCATTTACCTTTACCTGAGCTGCATGGCCCTTGTTAGGGAGCTAGTACACATCTGCATATATAATTAGGGGATATATAAAAGTACGTGTGTGTGTGTAAATATGTGTAGTTATATGTATTCAGTTATAGTTATATACATAAATATATATATATATATGTATATTTAACTTGAGGGTACGAGGGGGTATCTTCAGGGAAGTGTGACTTTTTCTAGGCTCGTTAAATAAACCTGTGGTCCTGTGCTCCCATGAAGACTGCCAGCTGCAGAGATTTGTCTTAGAGAACAATTGCTAGCAGAAATAAATGGATCTTCATCTTGCTTGAGAGGTCCTAAGTTACACTTGCCGTTTACCTAACTGCATTAAAAGACCAAGTACGAGCACGCGTAGCACGTGCCACGCAGCAGTGACTTTCTGGTCTTTGGGGATTGATATCAAAAACGATGTAGTGCTTCATAAAGCGTCTGTGGATCAGAGGGGAATGAGTAAGTGTCGGCTGCTTATCTGGCTCCTTGGTACCAGTGTGGACCTCAGAGATAGGTGGTATCTCTGCAGCTACAGCTGAATCCATTGTGGGAAGGAAAATACACTGCGTATGTTCATCGTTCACTACATATATGAAATAGAAAGAAGAGAAAGCTGATTACTGTCAGTCACAGATTTAAGGCAGTATTGCTGCACCTCCTATAAGTGCCTTTGACCGACTGATCTCTGCCACGGAGGGGGAAGCTCTGCCTCTCGGAGGCTTCGCTCTGGAGTTGTGTGATGGACACCGGCAGGAACTTGGTCCCGGGTGCCGACTGAACACATCCATTAAGGACCAGCTGGCCAGAACCGATACTGGGATGAAACTCCTATTTTTCAGAGCTACATGTCTGCATAAGGTGATGAATATGTTAAAATACATTGTGAAGCAGTCAGAATTATTTGCAGGAAGGATGACCTGCTTTTCAGAATGACATGAGGCAATAGAAAGAAATGTGAATTCGGGTATTTGCTGTCTTCTGAGCTTACTCAACTGGTAGTGTCAGCACCACTAGTTATGCCTTTGCTATGAAGATTGTATGAAAACAATATAGGCAAAACATCTAATTTCTCACTAAAGAATGTCCGCACATGAAAAAATACGTATTTCTGATGAACTACTAAGATGTGTTCGTAGTACATGCTTATGGTATGGCACTGTGATGCCGTTGGATATTTTAGTCCAAAATATAAACTGTATTTCATTCATTGTTTTCACATTCACTGATCTTTTAAAGATATCAGTTATCGATGTTTTTGCCGTTCATGACCAACCAAGTTGCCTTTTTGCTTCATGTGACCATCATACATTACTCTGGATTAAAAACAGCCTGAGACAGCCAGCCTAGCTACATTTCTTCACATCTGATAGAACGCACGTACTTTACAAGATCCCATTTTCCTGCTCTCAGTGAATTGCAGAGTTTTCAGTGACTTGATGTCAGCCCCCATCATCACCAGCAAATACAGCAGGAACCTGTCCTTGTCAATATCCCCCACCACCCTGTTGAATAACACTCATTTCTTCCTCTAGAACAGAGCTCATCTAAAAATCAGGTTAAATGCCTATTTTGCACAAGAGAGCAAAAAACAGACAAATTGAGATCCCATTCATGTTACGTGGCTCTTCCACTCTGAAGAGTGAAAGCCTACATGTTTTTACAGAAATATCTCATGCTAAAGCTACAGATCATTCTTTCCAATCAGTTTAATTATAAAACTGAAATTATTTCTCAAAAAGAAACTTCTGTCTTGAAAATTAGGCTCGAAAAGATGTTTCCAATGATCTAATACATTCACTTAGTTCTGCAATGCAATTTGAGAAGAAAAATTGGAATTTACACTTTTACTTCCTGTGAATGTTGTTATAGATAAAAACTCATTAACCAGAGTGTTTGTGAACTAACGGACTAACAAAAAAGCAAAGTAGTTTCTTGGATTTTATTCATGAGAATATTTTTAAATATTTTGTTGAAATCCTTTTTGCTCATTTCTTTTCCCTCTAGTGAAATGGGATATGAGGATGAAATTTATTGCAATTACTCTTTGAAAAAAATACAAGTGCAGAGGTCTTTAGAGTAGTTTTGTTTACTTGAACGGTTTCTCTAAGGAGAAATTCTGTTAGGAACACTGTGTATGAAAACATTTATAGTTAATATAAATGTCTAAACTGCTTCCAAGATGAAAATCTCACTATTTTGGGTTCTGTGCATCCAATTCCCATGATACTGTTTTTCTTGAGCATAATGCAATGTTAATGCCATATTAACCTTTAATATTTGGTTTTACGATGGGACTCTTGCTTCTGAAATATATAGTGTAGTATATCATGCATAACATTGAAGTCTTGGACCTTATCAGAGATGTGACAACCAAAGTTGGAAAAATGTATTCAAAACCTCCAAAATCAGTACATGTTCAATTATTAGGATATAACAGGATTCAATTCATGAAAACCTCTCAAGGTCATTGAGGAATTTGTAATGTGCATTGGGAGTAGGATGAAACTATAATGAATTTTTCTGCCTCTGAAACATGATAATGCACTAAAAATTTCCCCAAATCACTCATTGTCGTTAGCCATGCATAGAAAATGATGTGTCCCAGGTGATGATGAACCCAGCCCCTTATTTCTTGCCTGCTTTCAGCCTGCACTGACTTCTCCCCATCTCAATGACACGGTTGGTTTTAGGCAATCTTTCCAAAGCCCATGTACTGTATAGATAAAAATGAGGATTGAGTTTGATACATATTTTGCATCATTTCAATGCATGCGTAGTCCATTGTCCAGCAGATGAGTTTTATGTTACTGTTTAGAAGTGTGTACCCATTTTCATGCTTTCCCATGAATTGTTTCCTCTGCAGTTCACAACAGGTTTTCAAATTTTGAAATTTTGCTAATCACATTTTTCCCCTTGTCTTGTTTTTTTTCCAGCTCTCGTAAATGTGAAACTTTGGGCTATTGATCGGCAATGTTTTCAAACAATAATGATGAGGACAGGCCTCATCAAGCATACTGAGTATATGGAATTTTTAAAAAGGTATGACACTTGTTTACTTTATAAGAAATACAGTGAAATTGCCGTCCTCATCTTTGACTTTTTGTGAATGCAGTATTTTATTTGTGTTCTTTTCATCTCTTTTTATTTGCTGTTTAACCATCTGTAAGCTGTATTCTTCAGACAAAGGGAGGACAATCACCAAGAGGAGTTGTTCTGCTCTTTAGTTTCATTCGCATTGCGAGTTAGTTATTTGCAAAGAATCACACAGCCAGCGTGTAAAAGAAAAAGCTTTGGTATGTGTCATTCAAAGCTTACATTATTACAGAAAATACCCATCAAAATAAAAACCTTCCTAGGGAAACATCTGGTTTGCAAAGTGTTGTAGAAGCAAGTCCATACAAAGTGTATTTTTGTACTTCCAGAGGCAAAATGCAAGTTTCTAGTGAAGCAAAAGCTGCAGGTTTCTGTAAAATATGGGTTAGATGAGTAGCAAGAAAGGCATGAAGCCAAGTCTTTCACTCCTTAAATTTGACTTCAGTCCCACAGACATCATTCGGTTAGTGCCACCATCCCAAACTATGACAAATCCCCCTTACCAAAGGAATGGCTAATATCCCAATAATGCAGGTCTGCCGTAGCAGTGAAGAACTGGCTGTTTCATGTCAGCAAATTAATAGCAAACAGGAGCATAATATCACCGAATCCTAGAGAAAAAAATTGCCCAAGTCGGTGACATTTAAAGTAATCCCATCGTTACTAAGTCATTACTGCAATGGATTTGTCCCAGATCAAAACGTTCCCTGCTGAATCATTTCCCTCCCGAGCTGACGACCTCTCCCTGTGCAGAAGTGATGAGGGGTAACATAACCAGAGGGGTGATTTCTGTTGCTCGTAGATGGGGATGGGCACAAAACCCTTCAGATTTGGACTCCTTTTCCCCCATGTCTCTCCAGCAGGAGGCTGTGCTTGATTTCTCTTTTTTATTTTGGATTCAGCCAGTTTTCAACACAGGCATATGTTTTAAAAATGACTGTGTAATTTCTAAAATAAGCTGCTTCTTTTTTTTAAATGAAGGTTTTCAGAGAAATGTGCTCTTACAAGATCTAGAAGATCTTACATTTTGGAAACTGTAGTTACCGGAGTAATGATGCATTGCCTGTAAAGGAATGTTTTTAACAAGAAATTAATTCCATGCAGCCATATCAGATGACAAATAATATGTCTACCTAGTGTGGGCACACTAATTTTTACCCTGCCCTGTCACATGCTTTATTTACTTTTGTTTCTGAACTTTTGTAGGTATTTTCAAACAAAAGACTTCTAAAATTAGAAGAACATGCACAGTGCATTCACTTGGGCTTTCAGTAACATAAACTCTAGGAGCAGCCTGTATTCATTCAACCTAAAATTAATTTTCCTCCAGTTGCCACTGGAGGAGAAGGGAGGTAGTAAAAATAACATATAGATATTAAAGAAATCCCATGCGATACTTTTAGCTGGGAGTCACAAAACTGGGCTGTCCTGCAGGGATCCAGGAGGGTGACCACAGTCCCATGATCTGCTGGCAAGGCTTTAGGGATGATTTAAAAATAATAAAAGTTTAATAATAATAATAATAATAATGATGATGAAGTAATAAAAGTAAAATAATTGGCTAGGCAGCATGGCATCTGATGAGGATAAGATGTTGCCCTAGAAAGGACCAGGAGCTCCATGGAGATGTTCTGCTCAGAGATTACATGCAAGTGTAGTCATCGAAGTCTAGCTTTTTCCAGGTGTCTCAGTTTGTGGTTATTCACAAGCAAACTCAGGAGAGAAAACAAAACCTGTTGCAGTGTTGAAAGCATTTAAAAAATCATGAATTCAGATGTTAACAAGCATTGGCCTTTCTTGTCTGCTGGTGAATGAAACCAAGAAATGTATGTAAGATAGGTTCTGGGGGTTAGAGCTTCTGGCTCTCTTTCAAAGCAGAAGCTATGCACATATTAAGCTCTTAAGCTTTGAGCTTTAATAGAGATTTTCTAGAAGATTGTCAAGATTAATTTGGATCCAGGTTGTGCAGAGCCTGCCCAGCTTTAATTTTAAAACAGTGTGAGGAAGAAACTGAGAAGAGTTTTCTCACTGTATCTGAGCTTCTTGGTCACAGCCTATTACAGTGTGTTGAGAGCATATTAATGCTCATTAGAAAGGCTAAAAGCAAGCAAGTATTTTTTTCTTTAAATCTTGCTGTTTCAGTTTTGGAAAATAATTCCATATGCAACAAGTGCAGCATGGGGGAGATAGTTGCATGGAGGTCATTATCAAATTATATCTTTCTGTTGTATCATCCAGTTTTGCTCTGTGCATCAATAGCTATCTCAAGCTCAACATATATTCGATTTTTTATTTCAATGAGATATTAAATGCTCATTTTTAAGGATGCTCCCGTTCTCAAATGCTGAAGGAAAAAATACATTAAATCTTGAAAACAGGGAATATGTCAAATGTTAACTTAATTTGTTATTTTTTCCTTTCCCTTATTAATAAGTGAATGAAAATGCTCATTAAGAAATTGAACAGAATAGAAACAAAGATTTAAATGAAACCTGTTCACAGAAATGTCAGTGAGGTTGGAAAGCATTATTTTTTGCTTGCAGTGCCCTAAAAAAGTTGCCTTTCACAATCTTTTCGTTAGTTGCAATAATGTAACAGTCATTCTCTTCAATAGCATGTTTTTACCTATGAACAAAATACAATAGAAATGCAGCTTTTGGGGTGAAATGAGAGCATTCACATCTTCTCATTCATCTTGATGACAATAGGTGCAGTCTGAGGACAGGTGTCACCAGGGCTCCATATAGTCATTGTACAAAATATTACCCCTTTGGCCGGTATTTGTGGTCTTCCTGTGTTTTTCCATTGAAGGAACATACTGATTAAATGGGTCAGCTGTTATTTTCTTAGTTTCACCCTTTTATCTCCAAAAAAGAATGTATAGTCTAGTCCTTTCTGAATGCTGTAGGAAAACCATAAAAAGTACATTTCCTAGTTAAGAAATCCCGGTTTACCTTTCCAATAGATACTGTGCTAGAAGACTGTCTCCTGGTTTGCTCCAGGTAGTAAGTAGTACATAGTTCTCATGGTCTTCTAAAAGTCAAGATGACTCTTCTTTTGATTTATATAAATCAACTATAATACACTGGAGCTAGGAGCAACTGAACATCCTGGTGTTTGTAGTATTTATGAGGAACCAGTCTGTGTATCCCTTTCTGTTGCTTGTAAAGTCAAAGGATGATCCCTGAAGTGATCAAAAGATGGCCTAATTCCATAGCAGCATCTGCTTCAAGTAAGGAATGGAAAATCCAGGCTATTTTTTGATCCCTGTGTATATGTTGAGTACCAAATCATAGTACTGATTCCCTTTGAAACACAGATTTTCTGTAGCTCATTATGTAGCTAAATCAATGCTAGATTCAGCTAGTTCAAAGTGTAGCTAATGTGCAGGTAATGGTAAAGAGTTAACATATAAATATAATCTACAAAATTTCTGTAGATTTAGTAACTCCTAATGAGTGGAAATGCTGAACATTTCATCTTTTATCTTTACCCAGCTTAGTGCTTACTGTATATCATTGAATATATCTGCCCTTATACAAGCAAGAAGAAGCATTGTCCTTCAGTGCAGGTTACAGCTATGCTAAATCAACCATACATCTCACTGCATCGTTCATTGTTGTAAGGTTATAATGATCTTCTTCTCAAGTCTGTAATGAAAATAATTCCATTTAAGCAAGATCAGAATATTTCAGTTATGGAAACAACGATTTATACAATAAATTTGTTCAGGAAATAGGATGGGAAAAAGATTTACATTGTAGCAGGTGTAGTCATTTCCTGCTAAATCATTAAAGTTTTAAGGAGGGGTACAAATATCCACTCTTCTCAAAGACCAGAATGCCTTGGAAGAGTAAATATTGTATTTTTTTACAACTTTCTAAATTTTCCATAAAAAGATGCCTTGTGTTCCGGTCCACCATGTAAACTCTGATTCATCCAAGACCCTGGAACAGATCAGGAGAACAAGTGATGAATATTCTGCGTAGCCTCAGAGGAAGGATCTAACTTTAGAAGCGGAAACTTAAAGGAAGTTACATGCATACACACACACGACCTTGAATCTTATAAATAAAAATTCAGTAATGTTAAGAGAAAATCAAAGTATCTTGTTAGCCCAAGCTTTAAATTTAAACTTTACTGTAATCCTGCTGAAAAAATTCCCACTCTTCAGCATTTAACATTTTGTTGTAGTGCTTTGGCTTGATCTTGAGTCTCATTTACAGTTTTATCCAAGGCCAAATGGGCTTGGCCAACTTGGGAAGTTTTGATCTGGCCAAGCATGGCAGAATGGAGCTGATTATGTCTCAGAAATGGGACTTTATAGCTCTCATAGCTTATCTGCATGGGGAAATATGCTGGTAAAGTTATTTGTGTATTAACATATAGTTAATTGTTGCAACACATACTGAAATACTGAAACTGGTCAGTGTGAGTAGCGTGATGATTTTAGAGGAGAAGGTTTTGCATTTCATGTGAGTCATTTATCACTGCAAGGAAAGCAAACAGAAAAACATGTGAGGCTTTATTAAACAACTGTGTCTTTGACGGATTGCCTGCAGTTTCACGCAAAATGTTTCCCAAAGTGCATCTTAGGGTGAAATTATACTGGATAGAAGTAGAAGTGAAATTAAAAGAGAGAGGCAAATGGAGGACAGGCTTTTAAAAAAGAGAGCTGGAAATTGGTGATGAGTTGGTGAAGTATGTACATTAAGATAGTTTCAGATTACTAAATCTAAAAAACAGGCCTTGGCCAAAAAGAAGACAGCTTTTGTGGAGGTCTGGAACATAGATGAAGTGAACAGAGGGGATAGCAGAGGAAGAGGGAAATTATTTCTAGAAGGCACATAAATGCATCTATTCTTAATACAAAGTTATATGGAAGAACAGATGTACTGTTTCAAATCAGGAGCCCATCTAAGACCAGCATCCTTTTCATCCCAAGAAGGTGCTCAAGGCCAAAATGGAGAGGACCATCCCCCCTGAGGTGGGTGTGCAGTCCAGGACTTTGAAGACCAAGTGCGTTGCCTTGAATGGTGTTCACCTCCGTAAGATCTGGCTATCACCTCTGGCTAGGATGTCCAAATTTTCCAAGACAGTCCAAGGAATGTTCCTTGGAGGAACAAGCTGAACTATGTCATGATCAGGTTCCCTCTGACCTCAGAGGCAACCAAGAAGGCAGAGTTACCTCACCTGGTGTTTCACTGTTGCTGGCCAGGCCTACAGACACCAGCTCAATCATGTGATCCGTGAACTGTGCTATTGACATGGTCACAAGAAGGCTTGTGTCCAGGTTATGATCTGCTGGATGGAGCCAGGAAGGCTGGAAACATCCAAACAGCACCTCCCAAGAGCTGTAGATGAAATGATAGAACCTGGAAGTCAGCTCACCTTCCTCTTCTATGCCCCAGACTGACCATAGTAAGATGCACAGGAAAGAGTAAAAACAGGGTGAGGTAATGAACACATAATTTGGCTGGTTTGCATCTGAGCTGGCTTTCTGAATCCTGTCTGTGGAAAGCTCTGAATCTTTTCTCTCTTCTGAGGTATTCGCGTGATATTTTTCAGCCCTCTCTTTCCTGTTAGCATAACTCAAGTGAGGTGTATCGCATGTCACCCACAATTTTACTCTGATTTGCAGAGCTGTCAGGTAGTATCTTCCTTTCTCTCCTAGGATGCACTGTTTCTTGTATCGCTTTATGCTGCCTAAAACCCACAGGTCTGCTAAGAGAGGGAAGATTGAATGACTGATCTACCTTAGAGTATCACATAAAATCACAGTGGTGATTTTAGCTGGAAAATGTAAGCAGCCAGATTCTTTCCACGCCACAGGAGCAAGGGTCTGGCTTTGAAGAAGGCACCTGGAAATGATGGGTGCTCTTTCAGAGCAGACCTCCATCTAATACATTCTTGGCTGAGGTCTGCAGCCACCCTGAGAATGCAGCGAGGGTTAAAATTACCCTTTTTCATAAGTGCTCGATGTGAGCAAAAGGATAGGCAAGAGGGACTATTCACGCAAGCAGAAAATCAACTCAGCTTTGAGTTCATTTAGTGCAGAAGTTTTAATGGGGTTATAGGACTCCTCAGTGATCATTAGAATGAAGAATGAATTCATCCTTGTTTGCAACAAATCAAAGAATTTTCCTATATAATATGCCTATCAGTGTGTTTCTTTTTTTAAGGTGATATGGAAATACAGCTCAGCCCTCGACTCTGTGAAGGTTGTGTTAAACTCACAGCACCGTGAGGAGCTACGCTGAGTTATACCTGGGGTTTTAGTGTGAAAGACTAAGGTGACTTAAGAGAGTTTTCAGAAACCTTAGTCTTCTGCATTTTGTTTAGATAAATCATGTGTTACAGCCAGCATTGGTGAAAATAGACATTTTAGAAAGCTGGACTAGCTTTCCAGGGAAGAGCGTTAATGAGTGCTGCAGCAGGGGAGGACTGAGGCAGCCTCCGGGATGGGAAGCGGAGAATAAATAAGATGTCAGGAAGCAAAGCAGGGTTGGCCTGAAGGTAAAAAGAAGTAAAAGGCTGTTATATTTCCTTGGGCAGGCGCGGGAAGGGTTCAGGGGTGCTGTTATGTGACAGGCTCAGTGCAAGGCTGCAGGTGGTGAGGATATGCTGTGCCCACAGGCGCTCTCAGGAGGTCCTCCACACCTCCCAGGCTCATGTGTAAAGCACAAAGACAAACCAAGGAGAGACCCCCGTACAGGTTGTGTGGTATTTCAGGAGCTCTGTGTGAAAAAAAGCTGTGTTTTGGATTTGGAAGTCGCACAAAATCTTGTCGGTTTGTTTTCACCACATTCCTTTAAATTTGGTTTGGGCTCAGGACACTTGAGGGTATCTTGAAGGCAGTTTGTGTTTGCAAGTGGCTGAGTGTAAGGGGATGGTTTTCACCGCGCCACAGGTGCTGAAGCAGAACTGAAACGATGTGCCACAGTATCAAGCTGTCAGTTTTCAACACAAAAAGTAGTCTTTCTGATTTTTCAGTGGTGGGAAAGACAGTTTAGGAATTTATAAAATAGTTTTTTTAACCTAGCCTCCATAATCCCACGTGAATGCTAGTAATGCACATGAAGTGGCTGGGGCAGGCACTTTTTTAAGTAATAGGAGGTTAGTATTGACCAAGTATCTTTTTAATCTAAGGAAAATCTCTGTTGGAAGCAATGCACCAGAAGAAGAAGGGAGGAGAAGTGAAGAGAAGGCAGAAGTATAATGCTCCTGTTGATTCAAAGCATGAGGAAGGGGGAGGAATAATTGCTATTTTATTGGTTTATTTCAATCCAGGCAGCTGCAATAACCCGACCAAGTGCATTAAAGGGACTGAAGACAGCAGACCCCAGACCACCCTAAAGAGAGCATTGGTCTTGGTGTCCAGGGTGTTTGAAATGTGGATGAATACAAATGAGAATAAGTCTATATCTCATTTTAATGTCCTAATAGTTTGCCCTCCAAAGGGGGAACCACATATCAATGGGGCGTGCTGTGCTTTCCCTCTTACTACTGCTGATGTTTGACCAAATCAGAGTGTTTGTACACCAACATCTCTGGGTGTTTACTCTGGTGCCTGGTTGTGTTTTTGGCATCTGCTGCTAAGAATGCCATTAGCATGGATTGATTTTCTCCTGTGCTGCTCTACATATGTTTCCCTTCAGTCAGTGTTCACACTTCAGGCTTTTTTTTTTCCCCACAGGTGCTCGTTACAGCTTAGCAAGAGTGTAATACAGGAAAAGGGCTTTTCCCCATCACACCTGCTTCCAGCTGTGGCAGTTTTAAGGTTTGATCAGCAATTCAGCAGTAAATAATTTACCAAAGGCAGGTGACAGGCAGTTACTTTGCTCCTGATGTCCATCTGTGGGGCAATTTAGGGCTTTGCTGAAATGATGGATTGATTTCTATTGTGGGAAACAGCTTGTGACCTGGACCAGGGGGTGCAGACAGGGAAACCACAGATGGTAAGGATTTTGAAGTGCTTGACTTTGCTTGTTCTTTCTTCATTCAACCCGGAATTTTCTAGTGGAGGTAAAATCTAATTTACTGGTAGGCTTGTTGTACTATATGACACACCGTCTTTATATTTCGAAGGAAAATAAGCCAAGATCCTGTCTCTGTTAGTGACAAGAGATGAGGAAAAGCCTGAGGTGCTTAATGCCTTCTTTGCCTCAGTCTTTAGCAGCAAGACCACTTGTTCTCCAGGTACCCAGCCCCCTGAGCTGGTGGAAGGTGATGGGGAGCAGAATGTGGCCCTCATAACCCACGAGGAGGTAGTTGGTGACCTGCTACAGCACTTAGATGTACGCAAGTCGATGGGGCCTATGAAGTTCAACAAGGCCAAGTGCCGGGTCCTGCACTTGGGGCACAACAACCCCAAGCAGCGCTACAGGCTGGGGGATGAGTGGCTGGAGAGCTGCCTGGCAGAGAAGGACCTGGGAGTATTGGTGGATAGCCGGCTGAACATGAGCCAGCAGTGTGCTCAGGTGGCCAACAAGGCCAACAGCATCCTGGCTTGTATCAGGAACAGTGTGGCCAGCAGGACTAGGGAAGGGATTGTCCCCCTGTACTCGGCGCTGGTGAGGCCGCACCTCGAGTCCTGTGCTCAGTTTTGGGCCCCTCACTACAGGAAGGACGTCGAGGGGCTGGAGCGGGTCCAGAGAAGGGCAACGAAGCTGGTGAGGGGTCTGGAGAACAAGTCCTACGAGGAGCGGCTGAGGGAGCTGGGGTTGTTTAGCCTGGAGAAGAGGAGGCTCAGGGG
>VXAA01005268.1:84900-183414 GCA_013399115.1 Anseranas semipalmata | reverse complement strand
AGCTTAGTGACATGGTTTAGTGGAGGTCTTGGTAGTGTTAGGTCATAGGTTGGACTGGATGATCTTGGAGGTCTTTTCCAACCTAAATGATTCTGTGATTCTTTGTTCTGCCACAAAAACACTTTTTTTTCTCCTGTAAAAGTGACTGTATCAGTAAGCAAAAAACCTTTAAAGATGTGGTCATGATCTCAGTAGACACCAAATCATATTTGTTTTAAATCCCTGCTTTCTTCTGTTAGCCTTTAAAAAGAATGGCATTGACTTATTTATTTATTTATTTTAATTTTAAATTCCCAAATCAATATATATATATATTATATATATATATATATTTTTTTTTTAGGATGAATGCTGTCTTTCATTTGTCATCAGTTACTGTTTCTTCCCATGATGAGAATCATGTTTTACCTTTCAGTGCATGTAGAGTCTGATCTCAGGTGCAGATCAGTCAGCCTGAAGTAATTTTCTGGCAAACCAGGTATTAGTATGGTTTCCTGTTGATACAGATAGGACCAGAATCTGGTCCTGTATTGTTGCAGTGGTGCTTCAAAGCCATCAGGGATGGTTATATCTGACATCCTGACTGGAGAAAGAAAACTGCTGTCAGTAATTTTGTGTCAGGTCAAAACCAGTTCTGTCTTGCTGCCTATTAGTTTCTGTCAGGATTCAGAGGACAGCAGCTTTCTGAGCTCCAGAACAAATTGGGCTGAGAAATGACTTAATTTTTTGTGTTTTCTGCAGCAGCTAAGAAAAAAAGCTCATCACAGCTCCATACAGAGCATCTGACATAACTGGAGATTTATTAAGGCGTTTGTTTGATGTAGTTCATCCTTACCAAATTAACATTTTGTATTGTGATATTATGTGGATATTTGTGCCTGTGTATACCAGGAAGATTGTTTTCAATTGCTTGCTAAAATGGAGTAAAGTGTAGACATCTTGAGATTTGGGGTTCTGCAAATTTTAAAGTAGATGAAATTACTATATTTAAGGTTATTTTATTCTGAACACATTATAATGTCACTTAAAATAAGACTCTGCAAAGGTAGCATGAGCTCCATAACAAGATCTGCAACACATGCTGGATAGCCTTGGGTAGCTTCATTGAGGTGTCCCTTATATGTGAGAAGCTGAGGAGGCAGCCCAGAATAACCAAGCAAGACATGTTAGGTTGTTATTTTGTAAATGCTATATCGTGATAATCTTTGTGTCTTTGATCTACTAACTATTTAAAATGTCTAGGTTAGTCATTCACACCCTAGCTCTGGTAGAACAGGGCAGAACAGCGATGCTTAGCTTTTAAGATGGGTGAATTATGATGAATTGCAAAAGATGAGACATTTTGGAGATTTTTCCTCCAGTGTAGTTTACACCAGAGTGTAGTTTACGCTTTGCATTTATTCCTCGTTTAAAAATGAGCAATGATGAGCTGTAGTTGTGACTTGTCGTGGATGAAGTAGAGAGGTTCTGCATAGCCATAGAGATGGGAACAAGCTGTGTCTGATAGTGGAAACTAAAAGATATCCCTGATATTTGGCCAGTTTGGTTGCATGCATCAAAGAATTTTTTGAAGAGGAGTTGGTGGGAGCTTTTTGCTCATTAACACTGATTTTAATGAATCTTGCAACAGCTCAGAGGTTCCAGAAGTGGAAAACAGTTTATGTGAGGCCAGTGTTGATTAAATGGAGTGATAGTCATCTTGAACAAAATATATAACAACTGAGATTGGATTCAGAGCATAAAAGAGGATGATAGGATTGTGAGAAACAGCGAGCTCATGGGAAGTTAGCCTTGGGAATTTTTTTTGTGGTCTTTTACTGTGGAAACAAATCTGGATGATGTGTAGAAGCATTGACATAATGTCATCATATGCCTGTGAGGAACTTGACCTGGTATTAACCAATTGAAAGCTAGCTTAGTAAAGGTTTGGATGGTCTGGACCCACCATCAGGGGCTGGAAATGAACCTAATGCAATGATAGGCCAAAAAAGTTGGAAATCCTTGGACCGGCAGTCAAAAAATGGGGCAATTACATGAGCCTGCATATGGTGTGCTCTCTGTAGCTGGAAGGTCTTGCCCAACTCAGATGTCCATAATTCAGGAGAAGCAGGTATATTGAACAGAGTTGAGAGGAGAGCCATGGGAGTAATTATGGGGATGGAAAAGATGCCTTCTCCTGAGGGACACAAGGAGCTCAATACACCTAGTCTAACTGAGAGAAGACAATGTGGTAAAATGTTCATGGTGTGCAGGAATCCATGCAGGGAACCTTAATAAAAGGTCATAGAAGAGGTAAGAAAAGTGGCCAGAGGTTGAGCTAGGATAGCAATAGACCTGGTGTTACAACAAAGGTAATTCTGAATTATTGAAACACCTTGAAAGAGATTATAATGGATTTTATAATTCTTTTCAAAATCAAGATTTTAAGTTTCTCTAAAAATAGCATTCTGCTTTAAAGCAATTAGTTCAGAAAGGTCCTATGTCCTGTGCTGTACCAGTAATTAGAGTACATGGTCTATTATCTGACTTTCACAGTTTACTAATCTGTTTGTAATTTACTGATACCCATTTAGAATGACTCATGCAAATATTGATACTAGTTTTAAAGTTTAGGAGTAATCACAGAAAACTCAGTCCTAAGGCCTTTATCCTGGCAAAGTGCAATGGTCTTTACTCCTCGATGTATAAAACTGTACTCCTGTAGCTTACTGGCAATGTGGGAAATGGCAAGGAGTGACACACCTCTGTCCATTGATCTCGCTTTTATGGCCACAGATGTTCCCTGTTTGTCATTCTGACTGCATGCCCACAGAACATCTCTCACCAGTGGTTTGACCAGGATGGCTAAATTGGATCAAGTATTCAAAACTCCTCTCCAAAGAGGTCAAACCCCTTCAGCTCCTTCTAAGTGATCATTATCAAATTATTAACAAATCAATAGGTTGGAAATCAAAGTGAAAGCAACAACACAGGAGACTAGGGAGGTCTTTTTGTGTCTGCTGTAAAGGTCTCAGGAAGGTAGATTCATCTTGCTGCATGACAAGCAAAGAAAACACGGTATGTTTGAAAATCCAGGGCCATTTCTTATCCTTCTTTTTCAGGGGTAAGTCTCCCATGACCCATTTAACTGTCTTCCATTTCAGGCCCCAAAGCCAGTTTTGGAATCCTTGGTTAGCGTGCAGACTTTTGATAATCACAGACATTTTTATCCACCATGTTATCACACCAGACAGTCCATATTCTTGAGTCTGTTTTCATGCTTAAATTGCAAATAGATACCTACCAAAGCATCTGACAGTCCCCTGTCCTCAAAGGAATTAAGTGATGTTCAGGAGAAGGATTTAAGCAGTGCCAGGTGTCTGCTTTAAAATATCTTGGTTTTTGACCAGGCAAACTGAGACTGGCCTTCATGGTGGTAGCCTCTCCCCATCGCTTTCTGTGCTGATAGAAATACAGCTGAAGGCTTGCAGAAGTCAAACTTCATTTCTTTTTGCCCCTCTAATAATCAGATATTAATAGGTATCAGGTCATATGTGAAAGGATTATTATTGTTATTATTTATTTCAAATGAGTGAGTAACGTGAGCATTTCTTGACAGGAAGGTACGGGCAGAAGTTTAGCTTCTGTATCTATTTTTCCCCTCTTCTAAGAAGAAATTTCACCTCAATGTATTTGACCACCTATGGAAGCCCTCAGCTCCTTGTCTTGTAAGAAGACATGACTAAATACATTTTTCACGTACTTTAGATTATCTAATTTTACAGATTTTCCATTACATTGATACTTGTTATACAAATTTTTGGGGGAAGGGGTTAATTTTGCTCTCATTTGCCCAAATGAGGCAACTTCAGAAATACTTGCATGGGACTGAACAATCATATCAATTTGCAGCCTGAAACAATAGATATTGAAAAATGGACTGTAACACCCTAGATTTTCTTCAGTTAGCTATTCTGCATGCAACGTGGCTTCCAGAAATCAGTGTCAATTCATTATTACTTTTTCTTTTTTGGTCCAAAATAACAGTTAAATGCGTGGTGGGCCAGTCACCTTAAATGAATCCCAGTTTTCTTCACAGATGTTTTATTGACCATGCAAGTCCATGGCAGAGAAATGTTCTTGCCAGTGCTTGTATGTAACCATTGCATCTGGCCAGGGACAGTCATGCCTTTGGGTTATATTTGTCTGGAAATCCTTTTGCCGCTGAATTCTAGTATGTAGCATTCAAGTACACTCCAAATCACGTTTTTGTCTGCCAGTTATTTTCTGTTCTCACATTTTGGGACTGCATAGCAAGTCATTAACAGGACTAGCCACAAAGTGGCATCCAGTGCTGCAGAAATAACTAACCACCAAGGGAAATTACTGGTCACTTGCTGGATGCTGAGCAGTTGTTGTAAAATCTACTTCTTCCTTTCTTATCCCAATAAAAGGGATAAGGGTGCATTGGAGCACTCTTCCATTTCTATGCATATCTTCATCCGCCAGCCCTTCACAAAGCCTCTGTTCTGGCATGTGCCAATAATTTTTCTCCTTGCAAAACTGTTAATCGCCTTGAGTTGGTAATTGGAAAACCAACTGAGGTCTCCAGCGAAAACAAAACTGTTAGAGAATTACTAATGGGCTCCAAAGAAACCATGCTTGTATTCCTGCAGATTGAAATGTTTCAAATATATTGAATGATTGGGAGATAAAATAGTAAAGGAATGGTCTTTTTCCCACACTTGGTGAGGAGTTTTGCCTACTAACTGATTTTTAGAAGGATGTCTCAGACTTCATGTTTGAAAACTGTGTATCCAGACTGTCCTTTGATCCTAATGAAAAATCCGTGTTTGTCCGCAAATGCACAATGACAAACAGAGCATTTTGGTTAACCATTTATTTGATGGAAAATGCAGCTTTAGGGCTGCATAATTTGTTGACAGAATATTTCAGAAATAATGAAAGAAACTTCCACGCTTTCAGTGATTGATTCCTTGCATGATGAAATGAGTGGCTACAAGGATGATGGGAGAGTGGTGGACGTAATTCATTTTGAGTTTGGAAAGACTTTGGACACTGTTGGCTGTAGTATTGTCGTTTGGAAGCTGAGGACATAGGGGCTAGATGCATGATGGTTAGATGGGTTGAAAGTTGGCAGGATTGTCTGGCTTGGAGAGAGGTAATCAACGGCTTTGATGTTCATCTGGTGTCAGTGAAAAGCAGAGTACATTGGGGGATGATACTGGGGCAGGTTTTCCACATCTCCACTGACAACCATCTTCAGCAGATGTGCATCAGGGCATAAATTAGGGGATAGGGGCTGTTTGTGCCAAGCCAAAGAGTGGACCTTCACTGGAGAGAGACCCTGAGAAATTTGTCTATTGTGTCAAAATCCAAAGGTTTGTCCAGTGCTTGGGAAAGTTGTGAGTTTGAGGATACTGCTGTGTAAAGATTTCAGGAGGAATCTCATGGGCCAGGTATGGATTTGTTGGTGACTCGGTTGGAAAACTGGCACTCGAAACAGTGGAATGAAATGAAATGTGGCAGAAGGTGGATAGCCATGAACATAGCTAATTCAAGAGGAGGGGAAAAGCCTGCCACACTGCCATGTCCAGCCACAGAGGAGAGTGCTGGCAGAAGACCAACATGGGCATGCTGGTTACTCAGCTGATGTGCTGGTAACTCAGCCAGCATTGGGTAGATCTGCTGAATAGAAAGAAGTTGCCACTTTCTTGAATGAAGTTGTACCCATTGCCTTTGTTTTGCTTTCCAAAAGACTTATGGTGTATATTGCTTCCAGTTTTTGTATCATTTTGCTGTCTCCCCTTTTCAACCTGATTTTTTTTCTTGCAATTTTTTTTTTCTTGCAATAATGAGCACACCTTTGGCTTTGAAGTAGTAGTGTAGGTTTCCTATAACTTCAGATTTCAAATAAACAGTCTAAAAAAGTAAGCCACACTTTAAAAAATGACTATTAAATAAATGTAGCCATGACTTTTGCATTCAGTAGCCTTGATAGGAAAAACAAACAAACAAACAAACAGGGAGTTGCTTATGCCTAAGAAGTTAACAAGCATTTAAAGGTTAGATACTTACAAAGACAAAATACCGTAGCAAGAGGTAGTACTTCACATGATGACCACCACTTGTAAGAAAAATAGGTCAGGCAGGATCAGCTTCATTACCATGGCAACTGCTTAATTGCTAGTGGAAAAGGCTATGCTAGGTGTTAAACAGGTGTATTTTTATAATGACCTGATGGGCATTGAAGTCACGATAAACAGCAGTTACTTTTCTAATACTCTGTGTGTACTAGGAGATCATATTTAGGTTCTTTTCTGTATTTCTGCACACTGAAGGTTGTGGTTTATGTATGAGTGAGCTTTCAGCTGAAGGATTTATGGGGATTTCCTCCTCCCAGCAGTGGTGACACCACTACAGCTCAATGGGAATGTCGAGCTGGAGCTATTTGTAACCATCCTGACTTAGGAGTGTAAGGTTATTGGGTGTTTTCCTATTCTGAGATCCCGCTCCAATGTAAAAAACATGACACAATAGGAAATGTCAATCTCTAACTGATGCACTTGAGGATGTCACAGTGGCAACAGAGCTTACATATGCTTCATTTTTATCCTTTTATTTATATTGTCTAAATTGAACAGACGTGATAAAACTCTTAAAACTATAGCAGTCTGTGCAAGAAAGTGGTCTGAGGCTTCAAACTCTATTTAGCTACCCTTGGAAGATCTTTTCATCTATTCCTAGAACTTGCAGAGTGTTTTTAATGAAGCTACAGAGAAGACCTTGGTGTGCAACTTCCACACACTTTGCATGAGAGAAATGCAAGGTAATTTTATTATCAGACTTCTTACATTGCTTTGACAAACTCAAGGTGCCACTAACAGAGTCTGGTACGGCAGTGAGTCCTAAGCATCAAGATACAGACAGGAATAGTTGAGAATCTGGGAAAGAAATGAAAACATGAGTAAAAGTTCTAACTTTACAGGGCAAATAGTAAATATTTAATGTTTGATGACTGTCTCTCACTCTGTGTCCCTTACAGCTGCTCTCTGAGTTCAGGCCCATGCTTACACCATTCCCAAACCTTCAGAATCGTGCATCGTGTTTGAGGGAAGATACTTCTGATGGTATTGAGATTTGGTTTGAAAGGTTCAGGCAGGAATTACAATGTCAGTAAGTAGTTAGCAGTCCATTAACTTGGAGTCCACTTTCTTATGAATTATTCATCGAAATTTAAATTTGCTGTGAAGTTGCTCGGTATTTAGCAACTGGTTTTACAGTGCAAAGACCCAGGATTTTGCAGAAGGCTGTAGACTTAATGAAAACAGCCTCTATCCTTGCTGCTCTCTCCTGGCACTGCTCCTAGTAGTACTTAGTAACATGGTAGTGGCTAAAAAGCTGCTTTGGACTCCATTATAAAAGATGCTTTAGAAACAGATTTAGAACAGATTGCCTGGTCTGAAAGATTTGCAGCCAGACTCAAAACATTGGAAGTTAACGTGTCATGGCTGGGGAATACAGGAAAACATGGGATAATGCTGCAGGAGTTATGCCCAGTAGAGTAGTTTGGTGCTTAGGTGTTGTCAGTTCTTCCTTTAAGAAATAAATGGTCATGGGATAGAAGTGATACCAATGACACCTTTGTCTACCAGCCACAATTGAGAAAGCAAGCTTCCTCTAATGGGGTGAGTAAAATAAAGACCGGGGCAGAAGTTGAAGAAAGGTGTTATTTCTTGACATTATCTAATTGACATTTATTTTCTGTAAGTCAGAAAGATCCAATACAGATTCACAAGTGGAGGCATTTTGATAACTGTTACTTAAATAACAGTTTATGAAGAAGTGCTTTTTTCCTCTGCTGGAAAAGGCAGGCTGGTACTTCTGAAGAGAGCCATGGTACAAAAAAAACACATATGGTTTAGTAAGCAAACTTGCATATCAAAGAGTTTAGCCTTCATTTTATCTTTCCTTATGGATGGCTGACAATTATCACATTGCCCAGCTAACCCAGCTGTGGATGAGAAAGAGACTGATGTAAAAATGGAAATTGATGTGCCACTTGTCCCTGAAATCTTTTTTATTTTTTTTTCCTGGGCCACTTGGTAAACCTTTGCTGAAAATGTATTTCGACAAGAACAAAGATTTCTTCAAGAGTCTGATTAGCTGTCACTTCAGTTAACTCTTAATAAACACAAAGCCCTTAAGATGTGCTTGTTTGAAAGATCACGTTATCGTGTTTTGCTGATTAGAAATCCTTTGGGGATTAATACGTGTCTAAGTATACGTTTGTTCAAGCAAAAATGAAATAGCATTCACTCGCTCTTAGGAGCTTTGAAATAAAATGAAGTATTACTTCCTCTGCAAATTGGAACCATACATATGGGAACAGAAAATGCACGAATTGAAATACATCCTTCTGAAGGGACGATTTTAGTCTTTGTTAATAATCTGGATGAGACAGTTGCTGACTGCAAATAAACCATGTTGCTGAATACCAAATAAACTGTACTGAGATTAAAAATATGGACAAGGGTCTTTGAATTCATCTTGTCGCAATGCATAACTCAGGAGCACATAATGTACGATGAACTGTATTAGAGTTTAAAGGCCAAATTAAGTAAAGAACTGGGCATGCTTCCAAAAGAATAGCTCATTAAACTTCAGCCCTCCCTCCGTTGGGTTGTCTGTTAGGAAGTGTGCGGGAAGGCCACCCTTTGATACTCTTTGGCAAGGAATATCACGTCTAATTTTGGATTTGACATTAGAAAAAGATGTTGTAGCTTCTGCTAGAGACATGAAAGCATGCTGCGCTGGAGTTGAAGCCTCAGCATAGAAAAAGCTGCTAGTTTGGTATTTGGGTGCAATTAGAGGTGTAAGTGAAATATTGTGATAATATTGCATTATAATAATGGGAAAATAACAGTGATCCATAAGGAAAATAGATCCTTTCTGTATTTAGATTGTATCTCTGTAAAGTGTTCAGTATGAAGGATGCTTTGTATGTTATAATAATGCAATCTGTTTGTATTTATCCATTTTTTATCCTATATATTGCGATACTATAGTTATTTCTCTTGTTCATAAGTTACACCTACAGCTTGACAAGCTTGTTTGGCAAGTAAAAGAAGAAAACTGACTTCCACAAATATTTGACATATACCTTAAGTCCAGAAGATGGCTTAGGGAGCTTTTACCCTTTCTTTTGTTTTGCTCAAAGTGGCTGGTTCTGCTCCTTCTTTTGATACCCAAATTCCCTTACAACCACCGATGACCACTGATGGATCTAGAAGCAAAGGGAGTATGCCAGGTTTTTCTTGAATTAAATATTTCTATCTTTGAGTTTAACTATGATGTTCCAGACTGCCTTAGTTTTTCTTCTTCCTGATCATATTAAAACACAAACACAAGCATAGGATTTAGCTATTTTTCTGAGTATATGGTTATGCTGGTTTGGTTCTCACAGGTAATGTTGTCTTTGGAAATACTGGTGTGATAGGCAATAGGATATCTGGCCTGTGCTGTAATTCCCAAGTTTCACCCAACGTGCTGAATGAGAGCAGTATGAGATCACCGGCATGTTCTGGACACGGATAGTGGAGTGTGATGAATGGCGGTGGCTCATAAAGCTCGCCCTGCTACCTGGCCAGCTGCTGGGGATATTTTCTGTATCTCTTCGTGACTTACATGCTTCCAAACATTGCATCTGTCCTCTGCGTGCTTTTCTGCTCTCTCTCCCGTAACTTGGAACAAGATGAGAAATAATGATTAAGGTGGTGATTTTTATTCTTCTGTTTAAATAACCCATGGTATGACTTTGGACATTTATCTTCAAGAGCAAGAAAAAATGTTTGTGATGTCTGGGGCATAAAATCAATAGCCTTTACAGGGTAGGAACTCACTCCAAAGGGAATGCTGATAGGTGGTACTCATGCGTCTACTATTGTTTTAGCCTGAGCCCACACAGTTCTGAGTATGTGAGGTATTTTTAGCTTGTGATCGTAGAATACTGCTTGCTTGGAAGGACAGCGCAGCATGCAGACGTGCAGAGTCTGCTGTCTTGGATGTAGAGTATCCACTAATGTACAAAAACAGTTGAAGGATTATCAGTTCAGAAGTCAAGTAGCTGAAAAAGCAGTGGATGCTGAAGCTGCTGCCTTGGGGGACAAAAGTGTAATGCCATAACTATTCATAGTTGCAAGAGAAATACTGTTGATGCACGTTTGAGTATTGGTGGTTAAAGAAATTACTCAAGGCGGTCTGTTGCTGTGGGGGCAGAGTATTGTGATAATGTGAAAACAGGAAAGTTATTTGCACATTCAAATGTGAAGATGCTTTTGCAGAAGGAAAACCCATTGAAGAGGATAAGTTCTCGTCTTTATTGTGATGTGCTTGAAGGCTAGCGAAGGCAGTGTGTATGCAGTTCTCAAAGCACATCTTCATTCGAGTCTCTGAGTACAGTACGTATTTTTTACCTGGTAATTGTTGTGTTTTGTATTAGCAAAGTACAAGAAAGATAAAGTACAAAGCCTTTAATGTGATTAGAAATAGCTGTTTAGATGTGTATCTCATTTATTATTTGTAATTGTCGTGAGACTTGGCAATCTGCCTTATACATACAAATAGTAGTTTCCCTTCAGAATGGTTTAACAAGCTGAAGTATGAAGATATAGAAAGTATTGATCTGCAGATAGGCAAGTGTAATTACCAGAAAATAGTTACAGAAAGTAGCCATTGGCATTTACAACAGTAGATCTCATTCAGAAGCTTTTGTTTCATGTGATATCCTGCTAAGTAAAGTTAACTTTTTTGATCACTAAATCCCACAGATTACAGGTTTGGTAAACTGATTATTTTGCCTTCCTTGCCCCTAGTTTACGGTGTCTCTTTTTGTGTCACAATATGTATGAAAATATTCCCTAAGTGATGCGAGCCAATTTTCTAATGACTTTGCTCTTATTACTTACATATGTGTAAGGCTGGGAATGCCTGGGTAGAGGGTTTTTTGGTGAGCAGAAAAAAAGAAAGGCTTTTAATGAGCTATATTTTCCCCTTTGTTGATCTGAAACTGCTAAGTTCATGTTGATTTGAACAAAACAAAGAATATGGTTCCCATCTGGAAGCTTCCAGCGAAAGTGGCACAAGGGGTGAATGTAGGAGTCTTCACCAAACCAGAGTAAAGTGGCTTAAAGCAGACTGAAGAGTAGAACTCCAAAAATATTGATTTGTATCTAATAGATCAAGATGAAGTTCTTTTCTCATGCTTGGGCTGACCTAAACCTGCTTCTCGCAATAATGTCATAACCATGGTGGTATCAGATACTTGGGGTGGCCCATTCTTAATCTCTCCTGGTGAAGAGACTCCAAGCAAAGACACGCTCCAAAAAAAAGTGGAAATGTTTACTGGTGCTTAATCTTGATCTCGGGAATCTCTCACTTCCATAAGCTGTTTTAAACACAGAGCAGTTTCCTCAGGAAGGGCTGAGAACAGTTTATTCATCACAGTCAGTGTTTCCATGGTGTGAGCATTTTCCTGAGGTTTTCCAGCCAAAACCACGTGGTGGTGTGGCAGCACTTAAGAATAGTTTTTGAATGGCCAAAATTGTATTGCCATGTTTTAAAAAGTATTTAATTTGGAGGAGCAAGTACTTCGCTTTCCTGTGCAACTGTTGATGAGTTTTAATCAAAATGATGGTTTGGTTTTGGTTTTGAAATTATGGCTTTTGTTTGTTGCGTGAACTTTGAGGATCTGGAGAGAAGGTTCCTGCTCCAAGGGGTGGTTTTCTTCCCAATTTAAAAGGTATCAGCTGCATCTTGATGCTGATATTTAAAGATAAAATTCCCTGTTAGTGTGAATTTGGTCAGAAAATAATTACTCAGAATTAGGGTGAGAAGATGAAGGTGCAAAGCAATGTCAGGCTGGGCATACAAACCACCTCCACCAAACCTGCCTGCTGCTGGAGCGTGAACTAAAATAATTCTGCTAGGTTAAATCATTTCCAACTCCGTGTGTTTAAATAACTCTACAAAGTATCTCAGGAATAACAAGCTATCAGCACCACAACAACATGGAGCACATAAAATTCTCGGTACTGAGCAGCATCTGTATTCCTGGAGGTGTTTGCATTTGAATTAGGGCAGGCAGTGGAGGAAGACTCATCAGCTCGTACATACTTTTCTGGTGCTGCCGATCAGTGGCTCCCAGCCAGGCTCCAAAATAAAACAGAATGGAACAACTGTGGCTTGACCCCGGGGTTGCAATAGCCAAAATCAGTCAATTCTGACACTGGAAAAGGAGGCCATACGTAATACTTCACTCTTACAAAAAATAATCCAATGATGGATTTTAATTTCTATTCCTCATTTTTAAGAAGCGTCCCAGGAATCTTGAGAGGAGTTAATGACTCGCAATGCACTTAATTACCTGTTAATGTTACTTTGTGCTGAGCAGGCAAAAAGTGAGAGTTGAGCAGACTACCCTGAGAGGCTTATTGCTTCTTTAGCTAAAGACAGATAAAAATTAAGAGAAAACAAATCATTGTGAGACAAGAGCCAGTTGCGTGAGGTTATGCACCAGAAGAGTGTTCAAGTCAAGAAAAATAGTTGGGTTTTCTGAATGAATAGTTGGGTTTTCAACATCCAGTCCACTCGGACAGGCTAGATTGAATCTTTTGATGATCTTAATATAAGTTCAGAAGTGAAAAAAAAAAAAGCTAAACAGAGGTATACGAAACAGGAAGGAACAAGAAAAGACTAGAAGGTGCATATGGACATCATTTTAGAAGAGAAAAAAAATATATAGCAGCTCCATTGGCCCAGTTTCATGGAAACAGCTATGCACAGCAAGTTCAGGGATGTGTTTCTGAACCTTATATATATGCTGAGGTTTTGTTCTGAGTGGGAATAGGTTTAAAATGCTAAAAGTCTCTCAGCTTTGTGTCTATATATGCTTATCAGAAAAGTAGTCACATAAATGATTTGACTGTCTAGATAGGATTATCTAACGTGAAATGGTATCTTGTGGGGGTTTTATTTCAAGGAACTAATTCTAATTTCATATAGGTTCTGCATTCTTATTAATACTGGTAAGAATTACATTTTTTGAAATAAGGTAAGTTGGACTTAGTGAAGTTACAAATGGGAGCATTTTTTCTTTGGTAACTTTAGAAAAGTTCAATAAATATTCCCATTTGAGTGCAGAGCTGTTAAATGTTTTTATGTCCAGCCTGAGACTGGTCTCGTTTTCCCGTATCCTTTGCACATTTGCAAATTGTAATGATCATTTTATGCATTTGTCCTCTACTTTAATGGGATAAATTTTTAACGTGCAGACAGAAGGTGACAGTTTTATTGCTTTTATGAGCATCAGGAATACATTCTAAATTCAATTATATACTGTCTCTGGAAATATCACACAAGCGACTTGCCAATAAATACAACTCATAGATTACCAAAAACTAAGGAGGATGGTAATTACCAGAGTGACTTAAACTGTGGGATTTGAGTAGAACATTACATGTGACTTCAAAAAAATACCAGGTAATGCATATTGGGAAGAATAATTTAAACTTCATATAGACACTGATAAACCAGCACAGTTATTTCTGGAAAATGATGGAAGAGTTTCTACAGCTCAAGAGAAGAGAAACTCACAGTGTGCCCCACTAGTTCACAGTGCAGTTAGAAACATGTATTCTAAAGCGTAGAGAAAACGAGGAATTATATACAATAAAAATGATCTCAAGAACATACCTACAGGAATTATGTTGTTGAATTAAACTTAGATAAAGAAAAATCAAGCTTAGGCTAAAATGTCCTCAGAGGGACAGTAAAACTTCTTAAATATTGAGAACTTAACTTCTTAAATATTTAGAAAATTACAACTGACCTACAGTGAATTAATATTCTATTAAGCTGCTAGCAAGGAGGCGAAGGAGGACAAAGCACAGTACAAATCAGTAAGATAACAATTTTAACAAGAAAAACCAAACTGCAAAGCTTTGGTAGCTTTCAAAGCAAATTGGAGTATGTGTGTACAAACACATCCACCCATATACACAGCTTTTTTAATATTTTATGCAAGGGTGGGAAAATAAAAGATATCAATGAAAAACAACGTGCTATTCAAAACAAGTAAACAATGTGTAAGCCCTTATCTGGAGTAAGTAAATACAGAACAAAAAAGCATTTTTGGAGCATAGATTAATAGGACAGTTCACATTGGATGGGCCCCTGAGGTCATCTGGTCTAAACCCCTCTTGAAAACAGCTGGTAAAGTTCTCTTTTCCTTTACACTTGCTGAATGTGCAGTTTCAGCAGGCACAGAGCTTCAGACAGCAAGTGGCTCCCCAAAACCCTCTGCCCCATGGATTAGCAGGCTGTGTCAGACACAGTGCTTCAAAGTTGTCTCTATGGGCTCTTGGATATTTGAAGGACAACAAAAAAGTGACAGTCTCCTTAACCACTAAGATCCATTACAACCTCCACAGACAGACATATGCCACCAAATTTTTCTTAGAGAAAGGAAAAAGGAAGTCTTTATTTAAAAATAAATAAAAAAATAAATCCAACCTTGTCTTATAGGCTCCCACCCAAATGAGCTATCGCACAGCCATATCCCAGATAATGCAGCTCTAGTACTTGCCTTATTGCTAGAAACTGGGAAAGGAGATCAAATCTCAGTTTATCTGATTTGTAATTCCACTGGACCTTGCCTTTCTTCGTCTGTAAGATGCCAGAAATCTTCAGTTTCTGATCTTACTTCCGTGTAAAAAATTACTCTGAATCCATATCCAACGGATATCCCCTTCTCTCCAAAACTTAGGCTAATTATTGTCATCTCCTTTGAGCTCTTCCCAGTATTTTTCCCTGTTTTGCTCTATGGGAACAGGACACACTATTTCTGGATTGTCCCAACCCTGCATGTAGTTTCAGGATTATCACTCTTGGCTCATGTACTATTATTTCAACCAATGATAACCTCCTCTAAAGAAAGGTCTGTTATCTAGGAGGACCTGGCTATCTTATTTTACCTCAATGCCTGCATGCTTGCTCTGATGCTGTGGCTGTGATCTGCATGCCTGTTCCAAAAATGAGATATTGAATACTTGGCTACTAAAGGGCATTTTGATAGATGTTAATCACCTGAGGGGAGTAAATTGCCTCATCTGCAAACTTGAGGAATGGTCATCAATAAAATAGAAATGACAATGAACTAGAAATGGATTTATGGGAATTGCTTTCAACAGCCATTGCTCACTTATGTTAACTATCTTTTGACACCTGTCAATGAGTCAGATTTTAATTAACGTGTTTCCTTCTAAAAATATATAATGGTACTTTTAATCAAGATGCCACATGGCCTTGAATAAATCAAAGTATAGTAAATCAGCAAATTTGCCTTTGTCAGCCAAAGCCATCATCTTATCACGACAACCTTCTTTCTATGAAAAAAAACAAAAACAAAAACAAAAAACCGGACTGGCATAAATTATACTTTTTAAATATTTTTGATAGGGTCCTAGATTCACTGGTTCATTAGGACAGGCTCTGCTCATAGCCAGGCTCACTGGACACTGCCATTGGCAAAAAAAGCAGCACAGCACATCCTGTGTTACAGGGCTCAAGGCAAAGATTCAACACTAAAAATGAGTATGCCAACTTCTTACCTGTTAGATCTATCTCCTCTGTAGGAATACCCGCTAAAAATTCCCAAACTCTTGAGTTTCAGTACTGTTTTTATCACTCTTCCAAAACATGACAAATGGAAAAGCTTTAGAGGTTTGACCATGAGCAAAAGATCATTGCTTATCAATGATCTTAGTCCCTATCAGCTCAGAAAGATTGAAATAGAACCATAAAATCACCTGCGTTGGAAAAGACCTTCAAGACCATCAAGTCCAACCATCAGCCCGACTTACTGAGTCCCATCACTAAACTATGTCCCTTAGTGCCGTGTCCACACATCTCTTAAATACCTCCAGGGATGGGGATTTCAACACCTGTTCAACCTGTTTCAATGCTTGATCACCCTCTCAGTGAAGAAATTCTTCCAAATATCAAATCTAAACCTCCTCTGGCACAACTTGAGGCCATTTCCTCACGTCCTGTCACTTGTCACCTGAGATAAGAGACCAACACCCACCTTGCTACAACTTCCTTTGAGGTAGTTGTGCAAAGCGATGAGAACTCCCGCCTTAGCCTCCTCTTCTCCAGACTAAACGACCCCAGTTCCCTCAGCTGCTCCTCGTAAGTCTTGTTTTCTAGTCCCTTCACCAGCTTTGTTGCTCTTCTCTGCACATGCCCAAGCAACTCAATATCCTTCTTGTAGTGAGAACCCAAAACTGAACACGATATTCAAGGTGTGGTCTCACCAGTGCTGTGTAGAAGGGGACAGTCTTTTCCCTAGTCCTGCTGGCCATGCTATTTCTGATGGAGGCCAGGATGCCACCAGCCTTCTTGGCCACCTGGGCACACTGCTGGCTCATGTGCAGTCACTGTGGACCAACCCCCCCGGGGTCCTTTTCTGCTGGGCAGCTTTCCAGCCACTCTTCCTCAGCCCTATACCACAGCATGGGGTTGTTAGGACTCAAGTGTGGCACCCGGCACTTAGCCTTGTTGAATGCCATACAACTGAACGCGGCCCATCGATCCAGCCTATCCAGATCCCTCTGCAAAGCCTTCCTACCCTCAAGCAGATCAACACTCCCACCTAACTTGGTATCATCTGCACACTTACTGAGGGTGCACTCAATCCCCTCACCAAGATGGCTGATAAAAATATTAAACAAAACTGGCCCTGGGGGACACTACTTGTGACCGGCTGCGAACTGGATTTAACTTCATTCATGATGACCCTTTGGGCCCGGCCATCCTGCCAGTTCTTCTTCACCCAGCAAACTGTACAAACTTGTGCAAGCCATAAGCAGCCAGTTTCTCCAGGAGAATACTGTGGGAAACAGTATCAAATGCTTTACTAAAATCCAAGTAAACACATCCACAGTCTTTCCCTCACCTACTAAGCTCGTCATCTTATCATAGAAGGAGACCAGGTTAGTAATAGTAGCATTCAATGAGGTTCATTTTTGGGATACAGAGGCATTTATGTAGTGTAGATGGGGTTTTGTAATATGTTGAATAGCAATTAATTAAACAAATTGATAGAAGTTAGTGAAGCTTTCATGTTGCAGTGGAAAAAATAATGGAAAAATTAGATGCACTGGATAGAGCAAAGTTACACATCTGTTGCCATTCAAGTGGAGAAAGATAAATGGAGCTTTCAGAAAGCTACAGTGCAGCTGAACACATCCAACATGTGTTGTATCAATAACATCCATTAAATTCCCCAAGAGTTTCCCCTCCAGTACGAGCGGCCATTACGTGGGTCAACTGAACCACGGTCAGTCTGTCTCACTGCCTGCCGAGAAGTTTCCCCCAGTCTCCAAACCAGTTTGTAACTGGAGTGCATTGCAGATACACCCACGTGGCTGGATCTGTGCTCACTCTGCTGTTCATCCAAACCCAAGATGTGTTTTGGCTCCAGTTTGAGGGTTATGCCAGTTGGACACCGTGCTCCCAACAGACCCTTTGGGACGAGCCAAGCATAAGGTTGCACCTGATCTTAGCAGAGAGATCTTCTAATCAAAAAATCTGGGAGCCAATTTTAGGGTTACAGCCTTTATATGTATATGGGCTGATCTTTGAGCAAATACAGAGGAAGCAATAAGTAACGATTGTTTGACAGCAACTGAGTAGAGTTCTTATCTAACAGTTAAAATTATCTTTCCAGCATGTGTTTTTGTTACCCATTATATTTCTTGCGTGTTTGTAATATTTGCAAGATTGTTTTCTTAAACAATTGAATTTTCAAACCTTGTTTTGAATCTGTCAGTCTCATTTGATTATTTCTCCGATACAATCTAAGTGACTTGAAAATCCTCAATATTTAATTGTCTTCATCTGCGTTCCATTTTCAGTGCAAAAAAAAAATGCTATTTAGGTTTATTGTACATGACTCCTGAGATGCAAGGATTTTACTGATGGGAGAAAAAAATCAACAACATCATGAACTCAAAGTTTAAATCGTTCTTCTATTTTCTTTAATTCAGTAACAGGACTGAAACTTATACTGGAGAAAGGGATACTGTAAAGTACCATTTACAGCTTTAGAGGCATTTTAAAGTTATTTGATGTGCTGAGCCTCCTAAAACATGTGATAGTATTATACATTTCAAGCAGGTACAAACTCTACTCAGCCAAAGGTCTCTGCAACATCTATAAAAAGGCATTCAAAGATAACAGAGTTCTACAAAAAGACGAAGAGCAACAGCAGCAGTTGTTCCACAAGTATGAATAAAAGCCATTAGAAATACGGAATTAAGACGACCCACCATCTGTTAGCCTTCAGAAGTTCACAAAGGATAAATGTCCCAAATTACACCCCCAAATCAATAATGCGTGTGCCATCCTTACTGCTGTGACCGGCAAATGAGCACACTGCTGAGAGAATGACTTTTCTTAAAATAGGAAGGGATTTGCTGGCAGTATATTTTTGCCTCGGGCAGATCCTGAAGTCAGCGTTCCTCTTCTGTCTCCAACTGAGTAGTAATTATTCAATGCTGCTCTGTGGTTGTGCAGGTTAGAAATTAGGAAGAAGTGGGTTTTTTGCCCTGCAGTGTGTTGGGTTAGAGGCACTGAATTAGGCTGGCTAGTATGTCCTGGATGTCTTGAAGTACTTGCTGATATACCTGGGATTTGCACCAACACTGTTTGTCTGTAGGAAGGTCTGAAATGCCTCCATCAAGCACTCTGAGATGAACTGACATGGTTCTATTCTCATGTTTTCATGCAAATTTGGTTGCTCGAGATCTGCACCATGAAGAGGAATAAGCTGATTCTGGATCCTGATGCCTTTTTCATAGCTTATTTCTCTGTGGAGGAGGTAACTAAGTCAATTCCTGGATGACTATTCTCAGTTGTGATTTATTGATCAAAAGTGCTTTTGTTTGGACTTGTCCCTCTGTCATCCAAGATGCATTAATCCAGACTGAGAAGTTCAAGATTGCACCTGAAGTCAGTTCTGCTAGCTTTTACTGCGTCTAGCAATTGGTGACACTGCCAAACACGGGATGTATTGGGTTTACATGGCAAGGGTTTGGTAGTGGGTCTGCAGGGGTGGCCTCTGTGAGTAGAGCCCAGGAGCTGCCCTGTGTTAGAGAAGAGCTAGCTCCAGCCAGCCCCAAAAGGGACCCACCACTGGCCAGAGCCAAGCCATGAGTGATGCTGGTTGTGCCTCTGTGAGAGCACATTGAAGAAAGGGAAAAAACTGCTGCGACACAGCATCTGGGAGAGAGGAGGGAGAAAAATGTGAGAGAAACATGCCCATGGACACCAAGGTCAGTGAAGAAGGAGGATAGGAGATACTCCACGTGCTGGAGCAGAAGTTCCTCTGCAGCAGTTCTTGAAGAGCTGCAGCCTGTGGGAAGCCCACACAGGATCAGTTCAGGAAGGACAGCATCCCATGGGAGAGACCTCACGCTGGAGCAGGGGAAGAAAGCGACCGTGAAGGAGTGGCAGAGATGAAGCGTTACGGACTGACTGCAACCCCCATTTCCCTTTCCCCTGCGCTTCGTGGAGGGAGGAGGTGGAAGAAGGTGGGTGGGGGGAAGGTGTTTTTAGTTTGCTTTTTGTTCTCACTGCTCTAGTCTGTTATTAGCAATAGGCAATAAATGACATCAGTCTCCCTATGCTGTCTGCTTTGCCAATGACAGTAACTGATGAGCGATCTCCCTGTCCTTATCTCAACCCTTGAGCCCTTTCCACTGTATTTTCTCCCCCTTTTTCTTGAGGAGGGGGAGTGAGAGGGTGGTGTGGTGGAGTTCAGCTGCCGTCAGGGTGAAACCACACCACAGGGTCACCCATCAAACTCACTACGTAGGAGTGTGCTGGACAGGATTTCCTTGTATTTTTTTTATCCCATATAATTGATTTTCTGTAGTGCAAAAACTCTTCCGACACTTCATGTAGTAATTAATAACAAAAAAGAAGATGTTTAGGTATTTCAGTGCTTGCTTTGTGAATCACACAGATTCAGTCAAAAGCTGTGTCAGGGAGTAACTTTTCTTTGGAAGTTCATTGTTACAGACCCAACTCTCAGGTCCCTTTGGTTTGGTGGACGCTGAAACAAGTTGCATGGGAGAATGTAAAATGCTTGTGATTCTGATGATCTTAAAAACATTTACAGGATGTTTTTTTCTTGTATATATGTACTTTTGAAGGCAGAAAACTGTAGTAATCTTTTTAATATGCTCATTTAATGCTGCTGGTTAAAAGGAGGTAGGCGGGAAGCAGCATTAGAACAACATAACAGCAGCGAACATTGCAAAACAGAGTCTGTGCTTTGGAAATAGTATTGTCAGTGTCTTCATGAAAGAGATATTATTATGACAATTTGCTGTCAAGTGCAGTAGACATCTGTTAGAGACAAAATGCCTGGCTTAAATTGTTTTTGAAGATGTTGTAAATATCCAATTTGGAGAAATGTAACAAAACGGACTATGCATGCAAATATGGCTTTTTTGCTTCTTTAAACTCTACAATGCAACATTGTCTTCAAAATATTAATGGATGTTTAAGGATCTCTTTTGAGATAGTGCAAGAGTTGGGCACAAACATCCTTATTTTCAAGTCATGGTATTTGCATCTTGTATGAGATGATGGTTTTGTGATACCATTTGACTTTATTCCATTGCCACAGTGATGCATTTGTTGTTTCAGTTGAGATTCATAAGAAGATATCAGGCTAGATGCACCAATTCAGGACTTTCTATGGAGGCTGAAGAATGAGGGTTCATTTCCCACAAAATTTCCCACAGAAAGGGAAAAAAGCTGGAGAAAAACTCATTGACAGTTTCTGCCTTTGAAGAGGTAATAATTACTAGGCATTGCCAGCCACAGAGAATTTAATTTTGGCTATATTGCAAATGCAGGATCATAGAAATAAAACACTTGGTGTACAGGAGTGTGAAGCTTTTTGTGACAGGTATTATTTTTTAATAGTCTATATAATAATTTTGGAAAAGATGAGTGGGTTGGAAGATACAGAATCTTTCCTTTAGGACTATAGGTATAATTTGATTTGGAAATATAAGAAATACCAACTGTTAGAGCTGAAAAAAACACCATGGTGTGCTCAAAAGGTAATATGAGGTATTAGGTCTCCCCCAGCAAGGGCTGGCACAAGAGCAGCACTACTGGTAATCTGAATCCTCTGTCTTGAATCGGATGACCAAAAATGTACATGCTTAGGATTATCAATATTTCCAAAGTACTTGTTGCTGTTGAGCATTTGTAGCTCTTTCTGAGCAACTGTCCTTTTCAAGATTAATAATCTTGAGTAAATATATCTTAAATGGGTTTACATGCCTGCTAATTTCGCTCCTTTTCTCTCATCATGACAGAAAGAATGTTTTTTCTTCACTTGTGCAATCTCCCCAGTGGCTGTAAAATGCAATAGGAGGGCTGTCTCTGATAATGAACCCCTGTCAGGGAAAGACGGGAATTGACAGAAGGAGGGAAACAAAATATTCCAGAATACCTGAGTAGCCTACTGAACACAAACAGTGCGTGGACCAAGACAGGGTCTACAACCACATCCTTTTCTGATCCTTTCATGTGCCGCACATGCATTCCCTGCAGGGAAATCTGTGTTTCATCTTCGTGATGTCAGTGGACCACTTCATCCATTAGCGTCATTATTATCCTTTCATCATGAGATTAAAAAAAATACAGCCCTTCACACTTGCTTTACTTCAGTCTTTTGCTCAGAAGGAAAAAAATCAGTTCATTTGCTTTCTGCATCTCTCCCATTTTTATGTGTATAGCAGCACTTGGTATGTAACTAGATGTCACAGTCCAAAAAGGAGGGGGTTACCCAACCCATGGGTAGCACTAATTAGTCGTAGCAGCAATTAGAAGTAGTAGAAAGTTACTCAGAGGTACTAAAAATCAGTAATATAGCAGTAAATATAGATTGGTATTGTAGATTCAACAAACATCAGTAATACTATGGCAGTGAAAATGCTTATGGATTACAAACTTGTCCATACTGTAACAGTATCTATGCTTATGACAGGTTATACTTATCAAGACTATACTTAGAGTAGGTTATGCTTATCAGTACTATACTTATGACAGATTATGTACATATATACATGTTCATAAAATGATCAGTACCAAATGCATGAAACTGATCCCAAAAGGGGGATCTATGTTACACTGACCTCAAACTGGCCTAAATAAGAAACCAATCTCACAAAAGACCAACCTCAAGAAGGTCTTAGAAACTCATCTCAGAGACTGACCAGCCCAGAAGGGGGACCAAAGTGACAGACAGAGACTCACCTCAAAGTTGAAGCACGTCGCAGAGTTTAGGAGTCGACATACAGTGTCATGGAGTCAATGCGATGTTGCAGAGAGGCTTCGGCCTAAGAAGGAAAAAAAAAATAGTAGAGAGAAAAGAACACATGCCCCACAAGAAGTTTCTCAGGCAGAGAAGCTCCATTTGGGGTAAAAATCAGGCCCTTATTATGTTACTGAGACATAGAGGGGCTTTGAACACCATCACTTCAGGTAACCAATAGGTGAAAAATCCAATACAGGATGGTGTTTCTTATCCCACCTCAATTCCCACTTTCTCAGGTGATAAGTTGTTCCTCAGTTTCTTACTTTGTCTTTATCAGTGGTATCTTCAGACCATCTCTGTTTCTCAGGTGTCCAGCTGCACGCCAAGGATGTCCCTGCTTCCCGGGACGAGTTCTAGGCCTGCAGTTCCCGGCTAGCAGCCATTTTCTCCTGTCAGAGCTGAGCAGCCATTTTGTGTCAGTGCTTTCTCATTGCAGTCAGGTTACCCCCCACCACTGCTCCCATCACCAGGTAATTCTCTGAGAGAAAATATTTACTACAAATGCCCTTAAGGAATTTATTTACCAGAATAAGTTCTATGTTGTGGGTGGCAGGGCTTTAAAACTGTAGCTATAACATTTTCACTCAGAAATGAACAATTGCAAATGATTTTAATGCCTTTGTAGCCTGAGCACAGGTCATCTGCAGCAATTGTAGAACAAATGTATTCAGTCTTTCTAAAAGTTGTGTTATTTGCACTGATTTCAAGGCCAGACATAAATGTAATTAATGCAAGTGTGAGTGAATGTCGTTCTCTATTTCCCTTTCTTTTTTTCCTCTAATATTGTTTAAGATAAGCAAAATGTGGAGGAAATTGCTTCAGGAAAGCTAGCCTTGACTTACCAATTACATTTATAATTGGTAAATACTGAGTTTCTAGAGAAGTAAATACACCTTTTTTGAACTTATTTGCTGCCTCTTCTTTTCCATTCCATGTGATGGGTACTACATATAAAAAAAATAGTTTATCCTCCAAATAATACTTATTTTCTGATGGAAAAGAGAAAGTGCTATGGCCTATATCACAGAAACACCTCGCAGCTTTGTTGGCTTCAGTCACTACTAACAGTTGTCCTCATTGTTCAAAAGAGACTTCCTTTACTACCACCGCCTCCAAAGTTTTGTATTTTCTCCCAGAAGCTGATATGCTGTCCAGTCACCGGGTGATCTCAGCGCTTGGGCATTGCCAGACGCTTCCAACACCCAGTAATCCCCATGGCATCCTCAAGTGCCCGGGGAGATGTTTTCGCTCATGATCTGAAACTCAGCATGCAACTTGCTTACCAGGATGGAAATGGATTTTTAAAGTACTGGAACAAAATGCCACATTGCAAAACATAGATCCAAGCCTTTCTTTGCACTTCTGCTCTCTGCCTTCCTGGCTCGGGTTAGGATTTATTCCACAATCAGCCTTTTTTGCTCTGTATGGGTGTACTAACACATATGACAGGGACAGAATTTGTCCCATAAGATACGTGTGGTGTGGGAGCAATATAGCTTCTCCAAAAGCAGTGCCAGCACTCTATAGATATATTTTTTTATTTTTTCATTCTGAAATTGTCTTCTATAAGATCCCACTTGAACCAATACCAGCCAGATCTCAGGACAGATGTGAAAATGGGAAAGGTAATTTCCCCCTTGTGCCATGGGGCTTATGGGATTGTCTGGTGCAGTATGTCCCAGTTTAAGAAGGCAAAGAGAAGACAACAAAGAAGATTTCACAGTGAATTTTTGTAAGCGTTCATGGATAAGGCTGGAAACAAGTTTCTTAGTTCTTTTGTTAAGATCAGATCCTGGCAGAGCTAGCAGTTCGTATCTGACACAACTTGATGGCTCTGGACAGCTGCCTGTTACAGAGCATTTCCAGCTTCAGTTGCTCAAAACATAGTTTTATGTGAGCATCCTAAATCAAGGGGCAGCTTTTGCTAGGTAAGATTTATCCTCAGTTCTTTCAGAGAGGAGAGACAGTGCTTTAGGGGCATCCCAAATCTGGTAAAGCAAGGGCAAAAGCATTAGCATTTTTCAACCTTCATTCTAGTTGGGTGCAAAAAAAGAGTTTTGGGGAATGCAGAAAGACTTTGTTTCCTGTTACTGATTTATTTTGATTTTTAAACTATGCTTACCCATCTGGCCGAAGGCAGAGAACAGTGACAACAATTGCATTTATTACAGTGCCAACCAATAATGAAAGATAAGGTTTTGTTTCTCGGTTAACCCACAAGGACTGTCTGTCGCTGACTGCAAAGCCAGATGAACACTTAATGAACGCCCTTTAAAAGTTGAGGAAACACATCTTGAAGCGCATTTAGAAAGTGAAGAGCTACTTTTGTGTTGGGCTGAATACAGAAGACATCCAAGGACCCTGCACCATTTTTATGCATGTCAGAAGACAGACGTGCTGTCAGTGAGCTGGCATCTGTGCTGCTGAGTGGTTTTTAGGGTAAAATCAGCCCCTTGGGTTACAGCCAGGAATATTTGGAAGCCCTTGCTAGTTTAGTACAGGAATAGTCCCATGGGATGAATCAAAAGGTATGCAGTCACCTATATCATGCACTTCTCCTGCAGATCGTGGTTGTTGCTAACATGGGATGTTGCTTCCATCTAAAAGTGAGTGACTGCAGATCACTGGGGATCAAAACCTGACCTTTCACGCCTCCTTCCACTCCCTTCAGATTGGACATGTCTTTGCTTTTGTATTTGGACGGAGATTCCGCATGGACATTTTTGCACAGCTGTTTTTCTCTATTTTGGCATCCTCTGTTTAACATGTTGAGCTCCCTGTGAAAATGTTAGCTTCCAGAGCCAACAGGAAAAGCTGCTCTGCAGTTCCTACTGACAGCAAGCAATTCCCCACAGTGCCCTCACAAGGTCTATGGATTGTCATCAAGTATACAGAATTCCATAGCTGAATAACGTGGAATATAGCCAACAAAAAGCTGCCTCTTCTTGCCAGCCTGAGCAGCTCCTCCACCACTGCCACTAGTTCAGTTCTGTGTTTTGTGGTCAAAGGAAAAGTCTAACAAGGCTTGGGACAGGAAGTGATAAAGCATTGCGGTGTTTGTGGATTGATTTAAAAACATGAAGTTTATTGCCATTTGCTGTAAAATTCAATTTTCTTATGCAGACTTGAACCATGAAGCCACTAACTAGGCTTCCCTGGTTAGGGATCTGGTTTTCCTCATTGTGTGCTATCAAGCAGCTTTGTAGGATGGCCTGGAGGTCACTCATCCGGTGGGTTTTGAACTGTACTTTTGCAGACAGGTCATATAAAACAGGCATAAATAGTAGAAATATTTTTGAGCACCCATATCACTATAAAAAACTTTGAGGAGGAAGGGGAGTGCAGGTGAGTAGAATTTCAGTTGTGAAAGCCTATTCCATATAGAGATTTATGCCGTTAATCCCATCACATAGGTGGGGTTCTTTTGTGTGTTTTTTTTTTTTTTTCCCTAAAACTGATCACTGTTACAGGCATTAGGTGTTGCAGTGCTGATCACCAGTCATCTGTTTGCTTCACAGGGGAATTTGTAGTAGAGCTGGAGACTCTTCTGCAATTAATAACCAGTTTTTTTTTCACAAAATATGTTTAAAGGATTAGGCAGCAGAGAAAGCCCTGGTCACCTTCTCTCTGGCCTAGGAGTGATCAAGGTGTTCACCCAGGATGAACAAGAAGGGGTGTTCATTCACACTTCTGCCTGGGCGGGTCTGAATGCAGATCTTTCCCTTTCAGGGCGATTGCTCAATAATGTATCCAGTGCAGGTGGAGCAATTGCTCCTCAATATTCAGAATAAGAGGCAGCTGGAGGAAGTCCCCAGGACTGGGTCATCAGGCCTGAGGGAAACACAACTTGCAAAGAAAGGCTAAACGAGGTTTTAGTGATGAGTCTACAAAAGGTGTAGTTCCTCGACTATGTGGGTGGTGGTTATGGAGGGAAGTGGAATAAACTCCTTCACGTGGATTGCAGCGATGGCGAAGTGTCCTGTGCTGAGAGACATCAGTGTTAGTTATCAGAGCATTTTTTTCTAGCTATAGCAATTGTTATGGATCAAGTGGATGTTTTAAAGTCTTCATTACTGAAGGTTTTTAAGGACTAGGGAGAAAAGAACTTGTCAGAGAAAGTCTGGGTTTATGTAATCCTGCTTTTTTAGACCTGTGCACAGGATAAATGATTTCATGATGAGATTGAGCTGCATTTGTTGCGACTTCTTCCATCATAAATAATGAATATATCTGAATTGAAATGGTAAATGTTTTGTTATGCATATTTTCAGACTCCCATTTCACAAAATGGTAGAAAACAATGCAACTCTACTTGCCTGTTGTTGTGCTGCAGAATCTTCAGAGATTTCTTTCTTTGGTGCCTTCTGCTCCTGTTTGTCTTCCTAGTATGAGTTTTCCGATTCACAGTAATTTGTTGTTCAGATGTTTTCCTCTAAGCTCTCCCTTTAGAGCTGAGGCTCCATTTTCCTGTGAGTGCAGTTACCTGTGTGGAAACAGTCTTCAAAATATCAATCCGCATATGCAAACCTTCAAATAGCACAGGCAGGTTTTGGAGGAAAGTAAGGATCTATTTTAAGACTATTTAATGTTATGGAGGGATGTGTATATATGTATGGGTGTGTGTGTGTGTATATATATATATATTTTTTTTTTTTAACTGAAGAATCAAGCCACATATTCAGTACTGTGTTATACATGTTATATATATATATGTTTGAAAACATATATATGTTTTCAAATCTTGTTTCTATCAGTGTTAGCATGAATTTAAAACGTTTTTTTTTTTTTTTTAATGGCTCAATAAATGTTTTCCCACTGCTTTTTCAGAAGGCCCTTGTTCAGTACAGGTTGCTGTTTTTCTGTTTTTGTTTGTTTTGGGGGTGGGTGGCTTTTTTTGCTGTTGTACTATAGCGATGGGCAGTCTTGTAAGACTTCTTATGATGAAATCCCAGTACAATTTGGCTTAACTGCCACCTCTAGCTATTTAAAAGGATGCTACATTTGTGATGTGCATTTGGTAATTCTGTGATGTAATGTAGTTGGAGTTTGTTGGGTTAACAAGTTGACTTTCTCAATTGCTCTGTTCAAGTTTTAGGCATTTCTCCTTGGCAATTTTCCTTGTTTATTTAATATCCTAAGTTTTCAATAATAAGACTTTCATAATTCATTCAGAGGTTTCCTGCTGTTTCTCATGTGTTTGGGCTATAATGAATGTGTTCTGCTACCCTCCTGTGGGTTGCACAGACTCATAGGGCGTAATTAGCTTTAAAAACAAACAAACAAATTACTGCAACGAATTGTCCCCCTATTCAGGACTGTTGTGGTGCAGCCACAGTAAAACTTGCCTAGATGTCTGGGGGTGTTATCTTCTCCCATTAGGTTATTCCTCATGTGGGAACACAAGTGTTGGTGTCATGAGCTTTTATTTTATGCTTAGGCCTAGACACCATATAACTCCTTTTTGTTTGTTTTCTGTTCTTGTTGTGTTGCGGAGCCAGGTATTTCCATTGAGAAAAAGTGCCTCCTAAGGAGGAAAAAAGTTAGAGCCTGAACAACTGCATTTTTCTGCACGTAGTTGGCCAGTCCTTTCCTGTTATTAATTTGTTATGCTAAAGTTGCATTTTTTTAAAAGAAATAGAAAGTTTCCACTATTAATTCCACTGCAGCGTAGCATATATTTAACAAGAGCAAATTCTGCTCTGTGGTCACAAATTAAGTTCCCTGGGCACATCATGTAACAAGAAAGCTTGGCCTCAGACAAAACATTATTTGCTAGCATGCCCTCTGCAATGTCTTCAGTCCTCCCTTTGTTTTTATGGCTGGGTTTTCTCTGGGTGCACTAGCAGTCACCAAATTGGGCAGCCAGAAACTGTTTAGGGCACGTGAAACATAAGTGGGGCGATTACCCGATAGGCAAATGACAGGAGCTGCTCTTCAGCAGGTTCTGGGTTGCAAAAACCTTGTGGGTTTGCTTAGGGGTTTTACCTCTGCAAGTCACGGAGAGTAACTTGTATGCAGTTATGTGATCAAAAACAAAATGTGAAACCTTGTATGAGAGGAAAAATCTGATTTATTTAGGGTTATATTTGCTTCTCTGCAGGGAACTCCCCCCAGCAACCTGCTCCCTCCTAGCTTTGCACCTGATCATCAATGTTCCTGAAACTAGAGCAACACACTGGGGATCTAAATTTAATATTAGCACCATAAGATTATGTTTATGCCTTGTAATGGAGCGTGATAAAGCAACTCCTGAGCGAGCTGTTCTTGGAAATAGGCTCAAAAGAGCTGTATCAGCTCAGTGCTGCGTTTGGGCTAATAGCTCATGCAGATGCATTGCTAATCGGGATGCTGATGACAAGCGTTTTTAATTAAAGCAGGTACGGCACTGCCTTCAAGCCTCTGAAACGTACATTGTGTCTGTGTTTTGTTTGACGTTGCATGGGAATGTTGATAAACATCAAGCTTCTATGGAAAATGGCAAATGAGAGACCAAAGTGTCGCAGAATGGCCAAGGCTGACATGGACCTCTGGGTCCAACTGGTCCAACCCCTGCTCGAGCAGGGCCCCCCAGAGCCGCCTGCCCAGGACTGTGTCCTGATGGCTTTGGAATATCTCCAGGGATGGGAACTCCACCACCTCTCTGGGCAGCCTGTAAGGTCGTGGAGATGCATGTTCGAGGTCAGGGTACTTGCAGGAGATTTGGAGACCAGACTTCATATCCCTCATCCTCCTCCAGACTGAATTAAAATTCAGTCCCATGGACCATGGGTGCTTCTCTCCCACCTCGACCCGCAAGTCCAGCCTAGTGTGGGAGATCTTTGGCAAAAGAAATACTACCAAAAAAAAGTGGGAAAGTTGCTATTTTGACAAAAGAAAACAAGCCTGGGATGTAAAACTCTCTGATGAGGTCTTCAGTAATTCTAACAGTTGTTCAATTCTGGTTTGTTGCAGTCCCCATACCCTTCGTACTCTGCATTTATGTCTGTGTGTAGTTTCAGTCATTCTTTTATCTATAGCCAGTTAGAGCTGATCTCTTCTGCGTGTTTTTTTTTTTCTGGTGGGGTAGAGCTGAAGCAGGAAAATTTTGTGCCGTCATATATGACTGAGCAGGTTTGCAGCACCATTCATTCCAGTAAATCCTTAATTGATTTGTAGTTGATTACTAGCTTTACGAGTGGTTCTCCAGATGTATACCGCAAATAGTCTCCCATAATAACAAGTGAATACTTAAAAAATACCTCTCGGCTGGAAGACAAAGATTGGATTCCCATTATATATGCTGATTTTTCTGGTGAACATTTGTTCAGCCCCAATGATGAGGGCTAAATATGTGTGAAAGATATGTAAGAACTGTGGCTGGGTTTAAGAAATATATGGTGGTATCTGTTAATCGGAGTTTCTCTTGTATTGCAGCGTTCCCACATTCCAGAGCCTTCCCGAGGAGATACTTAGTAAGCTTGCAGATGTCCTTGAAGAGGTAAGTGCTTTTAATTTTGAGAGCTAATGAGTTCAGAGTTTGTGAGCCTTCTGGTGGCAATATTGAGGCTCTTTTCTGAAAGAACAGCTTCACAATTTTGCTCCCAATTACAGCTGACTGCTCCAGCATGTTGAGACGATGAGAAGAGTTTTGTGAAAAATGAATCCATTTTTGAACAGGGCTTACATATCTTTAATTGGATTTCTGTCCAACTGGGGATCGAAGCAGTAGTTTCTCATGTTGTGCAGAGGGGAAACCTTCTGTCCTGGGTCAGTGGTGGAGAAGGGGGCAAGTGGAAATGCCATTTCCTTTCAAATGTGATGGGGAACTTATGTCAGAGGGCAATATCATGCCTTCAAGCAGGTATATGGAAGAGCTGCTCTCATAAGAAGTACAGCAGAGACAGGCAAATGTAATATATGTCAAGATGTTTGATAGTCCGGAGTTGTGCCTTGCCTACCTGGCTGCAACTGGTATGTTATTACTGTCAGGCTTTTAATTAGTTTTTATTTAAAAAAAAAAAAAAAAAACACATAAAGAAAAACAGCCAAACAAAAAACCTTGCACTGTAAGCAAATGCGTAAAGTGGGTGCAAAATATGAGTTGTGTTGCAGGCAGTTTGTCCATATAGTTTATTCATGTAGCGTAACGTTCTGGAACTGAAGAATTGCATGTTGTTAAATATTACAGAAATTGTTAAAACCTTTTGAAATGTAGCCCTGTGTGATTTAACTGCAGGAAATTAGTGTACAACAGTATTTTATTTCATTCCTTGTTACTTGTTCTTTTTTTTTGTTAAAATACATGCCTTACCATCAAGAGCCAGTCCCAATACCTGTTTATAGGAAAATGTTTCTCTGTAGTAAGTACTGCCTCTGCCACCAATTTTAAGAAATGAAGCTGATGACATTTAATTTGATTTTCAGAGCATTGATAGGACATTGTTATTTCTTTGCCTACTTAGTATACAGATAATATACACGTCTGTCATGCAGAGTAATTGCATATTCATTGATAAGCTTTATTTCCTTTGTGCCAGAGAAGCCTTCAGATTTAGAGAGCCGTATTAACTCAATATGCTATGAATTAAATTTGCCTATCTCGAAACCACATGCCTAACCAGAAACAGGTAGTTTAATATGCTTGGATCACATAACCAACATTAAGCTCCTTATCAAGAGTTAAGAAAAAGTTTCAAGGGAGAATGGGCAGGGGGGGAAATCAGAACAAACATCAATGAAGAAATTAGGCACGAAAGCAGTAATCATTTGTAGGTTGTCTTAACACCACTCTTGTTGATTTTAAACTTGCAATGCTACTAAGGTAATCATCTGCAATTTTCTTTTCCTTGTGTTCCTTGAGAGAACTAGTGTCAAAAAGAAGCTGAAGTCCTGAAGTAACAGGAAAAATGGGGGAAAGGCAAGCTGTATAGCGACAAAATCATACTACTACAATGTTATGAGAATGTAGCTTCTTTTGTAGTGTTTCTATTTCTCATGAGGATAACTGAACTTAGGGTGGCTGCTACAGCCACGTTGTAAGATCATTCCCGGTCTGTACTGGGTGACCTGCTGGATATGGCTCCCAAAACAAATTACTTCAAGTTTCTGGCTTGGAATTGTCCTTGTTATTCTGTGTTTTCCTTTGACTTAACATCATATTTTACATAAACTATAAAATCACCTTACTATCATACTGCGCATCTTGTTTGACAGTACCCAACATATTGAAACGAGACAGCAATAACTTTATCTTCTCTGTTGCTGTAACAAGTGTTGAATAAAAGCAACTCATTTGGCACAGTTTGAGACAGGGAAAAATCTTAAATGTCAAGATTTCATGCATTTTTTCTTTTGATACACTTCTGTGAATAATGCAACACTTCTGTCCTACATTCTTTAAATAATTCTAAGAAGTGTTAACTAAAACCCAAAAGCAAAAAAAAAAAAAAAAAGCTGTTTTAATTGCCCATTATCAAAATCAAGCCTGGGAATGGCATTAAAAAGGCAGTAGGAAAAAAGGTTAGTATTTGATAACATAATTTCATTTCTGGAATTGATGGAAATAGTAAAACAAGTTATTTAGCATAGATAACTTGAATGAGAATTAACAGAACACTAGGGAATTTCCTTTTCTCTTGCAGTGGCTTTTGACTTGGATACGATCACTGCGATTGCTCATGATTTATACGTGCGTGAGATTCAAAGTGCATTTATGGAGCTCAGCTTTAGCAGATCCAAACCCGAGCTTACCTATGTTTTGTGGGTTGTTTTATTTTTCCTCCAAGAAATCTTCTCCTGTGAATTAGGTTTATAGGGCCCCCACTTCCAGGCCCTTGTTCTGGGGCTGGAGGTTTCTCTGGATCCAGGCTGCCGCAGTTGGCGCTCATCTCATGGCAGCTTTAGGCTACACCTACAGCCCTGGGGAGGATCTGGGCATCACAACTAGACCTTGGCACACTTCTGCAAGTACCCAAAACCTGCTTCTTGTCTCCTTCCATTGCACTTCTTATTATATTAATATCTCTTAGCATAGCATTGATGCTTGTTAATAGTCAGCTCTATGTTACACAATAATTTTCAAAATGTCCTGTAAGCATTGCAGTGATTTTTTCACCGCCATAGAAAGCTGAGCAGCCCTTTCAGCACAGAGGTTGATTTAGTTTGGTTTTAATGCTATCTCTGTTGGAACAGCTCTGCCTGGCCTGTGATTTTATTGTGTTGTTATCCTTGTGCTTGCCAAACATAATGCACAAGTCAACGAGTAATAAGTTTCTGCAGCTCCAGACCTGATACTTAGTTTACATGGGCTTTGGTAGTCTTAAGGAGGTGGCTTATGCAATTGCTCTGTCTGCCTGTAGGACAGTCCCCTAAAATCACTTGTAATTGCTTGCCTAAAACAAGTTGGATGCGTGGGAGGAAGCATCAGTGGTGCAAAGTTCCTAGGAAATTCATCCAAATTACTGGGTAGGTAGAGAAGAAAGATTTAAGTTACTGGGGTTAACACAATTTAAATTTAAATTACTGGGAGTTAATACAAGCATGCTTGTTTGTGGTTAGCTCAGCCTCTGCTCTGAATAAACTGAGCTACTGGCAGAGGTAGCTGGTTGGGAGAGGTGGAGAAGCAAGGGTTAATGGTGCTCATGCTGTGCAAGGAAGGAAGGACCCAAATTCATCAGTTATTTTGCACGAGGACCAACTCTTTTGGTAGGGTGATACCCATCATCCCTCCTTTGTGTACCTGGGATGTAAGAGGTAGCATGTAGCGCTAGTGTCTAGGAAAAGTTTAATAATGACATTTTTAGTATTATCCCCAATGTTTTCCTTGCTTTTCTTTCTTGGTGCCTGCTTTTTCATATTTTTCTTCAGTTGAAAAATTCCTTCTTGACCTCTCTCTGACTCCTTAAACATCGTTCCCTGGGTTGCTCCTTCCTAATAAATGTATATATAATAAAAAAAAAATCTGTTGCTCCATAACACTTGCCCCTGGTACCACGTGCAGACTTGTTACCTAACAGCATTGAACTGATGGCAAAGTAGTTTCACTGTTCTTTTTTGTAAAGAAAATTCCCATGTTTATGTTTACATATTGGAGTATTAATGTAATTAGAAAAGGTAACGGTTGCTTGGATGCAGCTCGTGCGTTACTCCTGAGTGCTGTGTATCTCAGATGTATAAATACCTGAATCACTTGCATAAATATCTTTGCCCTGGTTGAATGCAAGTCTCCATTGGAATACAGTTTGTAAAAGCACCTTCTTGCATGTTATTCAGATGTTTCATGAATAAGAATTATAGTTTTCTTGGGTGAAAGATCGAAGTTCATCTGCAAATTGAAAGATTTACTGTAGGTGATTAATAGCCAAGATTAAGTCTCTTATAAACCCAAGTCTCTTTGAAAAGGCAGAAGCCCCACCTTTCTTTCCTCACTTTTTTGCAGGCTTTGAAACAATTTATGGTTCTTTGCTGAATAAAGACTTGCCGATTTCTCTTGGAGTTCAAAGAAAGTCTTTATTTCATCAGGCACTGTTAATGTGTATCAGTTATATATCGCAAAAATAAATGTACTTTTGTTAGTAAACAGTTCTTTTCTAAGAACATTCAGCCTTTAGCATTCTGCAGGCAGCCTACAACAGAAGGGAGTAAATTAGCAATTTTAGGAAACTAAAATGCATTCAAACACCCATAGAATGAAGTTAATGCAAGTGAGGTGCTGTGCGTTTTGGGTCCTGTCCTGTCCTCCAGCCTCCAAACTCAAAGTCACTGTGGAGCTGTAGCTGCCCTGTTGTTTTGTGGGAAATGTGGGAGGAGAGGGACGAGCATCTGCCCCAACTTCAGGCCTCGCAGCTTTTGCCTCTTTTTCTCGTGAGAGCAGAGAAACTGCTGTCTGTAAGGACTGAGGCGTTTGAAACAGCCCCGTGCATCATGGCACTGGTAATGTTATGTGGACGGTATGCATCCAGTGCTGTACCCAGTGATTATTTGGAAGGTACAAAAGTTGCTGTTGTATCTATTTACAGGTTAACTCCATCAAATAAAATAAAATCCTTAAGAAAGGAGGACAGTGAGTCTGTAAGAAGGGGATCAGATTGCCAGGAGCTGCACTATCAGCAAGAGATAAAAGTTAGCTTATGGTCTTAGAGAAGAAGGGGAAAGAAAAAAACACTGAACCCCGGAACACCCAGACTCTAGTGTAATTTCATGGTACGTGACTCCTCACGGTAAACGTATAGGTGCTGGGCTCTCTGCAAAGAGGCTGGAGAGCAGATACTGAGGAAAGGGAAGTCACAGGCAGGGAGAAGGACAGATGAGCTTGAGAAGATGTTTGTGACATGTCTGCCTGGGGGAAGAAGAAAAGTTGGTCTAGCGCCTTTGTCTCCAGTGTGGTCAAGGATAAGGATGAGTTCGAAGTGCGCGTGGGCAGTCAGAAACTCCGGGCTCTGCCATCGCCTTCTCTTGGGGCAAAAAGATAGTGAACCAACCGCAGGATGGAAATGAGTCTTTCTTGTAGCCTTTTTCCTCTTTCAAGCATATCCTCTGTCATTCAAATGTAAAGCTTACATCCTTGAAAGACTTATCTAAAATCAGTATTACAGTTAACAATACATATAATTAAGGTTGCTTGACCTTGTCTCTTTTGAAACTGCTTCCAGTAGCTTATGATTTTGATGACTTGTCCATTTGATCTAAAATTATTCATTGCAGCTGCTGGCCTACAGGTGATTTTTCTAATGTTTTTTTCCCAGTTAAACTACTAATCCTGTTTCAAAGGGTGAGATTGCTTTGCCTGTATGTCAGGGATGGCCTTGTTATCTGCCTGAATATCTGTCCTGGCTTCGTTGAGTCACATATGGCTTTCAAGGTAGGGGAAAGGGACAGGAGTGCAGAGAGCCTGGAGAAAATACTTTATGACTTTAGAGTTACGTAGTTACAAATACACAGAAACGGGTTGAAATAAGGTTTCACTGGCATTTCTGACTGGAGCTTTCTTAATCCTGTGTACTTGATGTTCCTTTGCTGTTTCAGATTTAGCATGCTAATCCGCATCAGATGTTAGGTATGAAGCTGAGCGGTTTGATCAACAGAAAGCAACAACTGCAATTTTTATTTGGTTAACAAAACAGCGTGGTTTTTTTGTGTAATGTCAAACCTAAACTACATCAAATGGATTCTTCCTGTGTATTATGTATCTAAGCTATAGATATCTCTGCCATATATACACTAATGCTGTAGTATGTACTGTGAAATATAACTAACTTCCCCCGAATCAAGGGTGCCAACCACTCCATTCACAAGTCCTAGGTTTTCTGGGCTGTCACTGTCCCGTTTGGCTTAGGAGTGCGTTATGGCCTGGGACTGCAGTTCCCCATGTCTCCCGGTGTGCATTTTGGAAACTTTCACTAGAAGCACTGATATTTCAGAATCTTAATTTGATGCATTATGGACTCCCAAGTGCCAGTAATGTGCTTTTTTTCATGACCCAGGAGGCCGTGATTTGGCTTCTTGTTGATCCCAAAGCATTTATGGTCATGGACAAAAGAAGCTGCCAAACTATTTGAGCGTTACAAGTGCAGAGAAATGTGTTAAATACCACAGCCTGATTATGCCGAGCCTGAACTCTGTGTTCTTGCAGCTCGCTGATTGCCTGAGAGCACGTTTTGGGAGGGTGATCTCAAAGTGCTGAAAGCATGGATTGCAGCGACTGTCTTCAGCCATTTAATTAACACCGCTGTAAATTTATTTGAGAGTTTCTTGCAGCTCTTTTCTTTTTTTTTTTTTCCCAATTAAAAGACTGAATGAACCGAGTGAGGCATGAATGGTAAAAAAGGAAATTCATTTCTGTTGCTAGTGGTGCTGCTTCCATTGCAGGGCCTGAAGAAGAGCAGTGATGTTGGAGAAAGTTTCAGTGCCCAGTTGAGCTTCAAAAGCTGGTTTGCTCAGTCTTGACGTGTTGTGACAGTCTCCATGCTAAGATGCCAACCATCCTTCTTTCTCCACTTTGAAATTAATACGGATCAGAAATTCTTATGATGCCTACATTTAATTAACAGTCTGTGTACAGTCGTCCTTTTATGCAGAATCACATGGCAACAGTGAATAGAACAGGAAAAAATACAAAATTAATTAGCTTTCAATATAATTAGGACTGAGGATTGTCCTCAGGTCTATGTAATCCTCAGCTGGTTCATCCTGCAGGTGCCAGCTGTTTTCTAAATGCCTGGACCTAAGGTGGTGGCAGCAGATGAATAATGCTCTGATCTAGAGGCACAAACTAGATCTAGGGGGAATTAGAAATGAGCGAGGAAAAGTAAAAAGTTTGGGTTGGGAAAGATTTTTTTTTTATCTTTTCTGATTAAAGCTTGCACTTTTATTGAAGTATATTTACCAAAGGAGCTATGGGATCTAGTTGAAGTGCTGCTTGTGGGGGAAACAAAACAGATTCAATCATGATTGATTCAAATACGGACAAGATTTCAGCTTCTGATACCCGATTTCTATTTATATTAACTTTTCAAATGAGATTCATGAGCTTTGTTTGCACAACTGCTCCAGAAAGCAAGCATTTTGGGTCTACTGCGAGGGGGGAAAAAAAGTATTAGAAAATGTATTTGGAAAAAATTATGTGCAAGAGTACAACAAAAGTAGTGAGTTGCAATGGAGTAGAATAGCATCTTCCTTTTATGTCTATGACAAACTTTTTCTGGCCTTTCAGCCTATGGAATATGTGCTTCTGAATAGGGCCTTTGACTGACACTGCTGTGGAGTCGATGCCTAGCAGCATGGTTTGATCAGCAAAATGTGTGTATATTTAGCGTACGCATGCTGTATTTTCCTCTGCAAATTGTGGCTATTCAAAGAACTCGAAGCAATTTCTTCCAGCATAAAAAAAAAAAAGAGTGCTAATCTAACTGGAAAACAGATCATCTTCTGTCCTTTTTTATCAGAGTACAAAATGCAGATGAATTACCTAAATATGATTTTAAGAGATACTAGGGAGAAACAGAAAAATAATCATGTTTTTCTCTACATGATGACATGGCTGCATAGTGATGCATACTTTAAAAGTTGTTGTAACACTTGCATTGGGATAAAAGGTATTATTTTGATGAAAAGCTTTTTTCTTTTGGTTTTCTGCAGTCTGTTGTGGGCACTGACCATTTAAAGACAATTACAATAAGCTCATGTTTAGTTATCACAGCAGAGGAAAGGAGTTAAGTATTCCCCAGTCCCTGCAGATATGTCAGGAACCTCATCATCCACATGGATGTTATAATTACCATCCCGATTGCTGTGTTGTTCTGCAGTAGTAGAAATGAAGGAGGCGTTTCTTCACACAGCAGTTAAGATACCTATGAAACTTAGCGAGCGATGCAGATGGAGAAAAGTTTTGTGGGTTGAAGAAGAGACCTGGAGACTGCCAGCTAGAGACCCTCCATGCATAAGCAGTCAGGTGCTGAGAGAGCACATGGGAGAAGTTTCCTGTATATTTGCCCTGCTCTTACTCTTTCCCAAGCACAAACTTGTGGTGGATGCTGGGGAGAGGATGCTGGGCAAGGCAAGCCCTTGGACTGATGCCACGTGGCCCTTGCTATATTTGCCATAGGCTAATCAGTGGTATTCAGGGAAACATCTCTGGGGATGAGACGGGGTGGCTTTGTGCCCGTGCCCTTTCCACACAACACGGTATGACCCTCCAGTCTGAAACTGGGCTCAGATCAAGACTGACAAGGATGAGTAATGAATGAGTTCTTAAACACTCAAAGTTTTGTCAGCTGAATGGTTTGGTTTAACTGGAGCATAATCTTTTATTTGTTTTTAAGACTGTTCTTTCATGTGAAAGCAAATTGAAGCCATACAGGACAAGTTGTCTATTAAAATAAAAATTTACAAACGAACTGAATAAGCCATTAGTCTCTCATCCTAACAAAAATGCATGTGACTTATTTTGATGGTTTCCATGGCCACTCCATCCAAGTGGAAATGAAACCCAGACAGACTAAAGGAGATGACCCTGATACAAGGCACTGTTTTTCTCTTCTTGTGCCGGATCTGGCACCTCAGGTGCACCCTACTGCACTTCTTTTGTTTGGTGGGAATCGAATGGAAAGCTGCTTTGGGGCCAGGCAGTGCTGATCCTCTGCAAACAAAAATCAACTAAATAATGTCTTGTGTGAATAACAGGGATGGAAAATTGGAGGGGAGGGAGCAGCATGTCTCATAAAATGGAAACTCGTGTGAATACCCAAGATAAACATGACTAAATATTTATCTGGTTCATATGACTGCGGCTGAGGAAAATAGAGTGCTGCTGGTTAAAATAAAGGTGCTGGAAAGCTGAGTTGTAATTGAGTCCTTGACTGATTGCCTCCTTTTTCTCAGTTTTATTGCTTTTCTAGAAGAGTGTGTAACACTGTCAGCACCAGGAAACACTGGAGCCATCTATACCAACAGAGCGCAGGACTTCTTTAGGAAAAAAAGCATCAGGGGTTGTAAATGGGGGAAACTTTCTGAAGTTATGTATGTAGGCTTTAGTATAAAGATAGGTTTATTAATAAACCTATGAGGAGATGGCAGTAGCTCTGTCCTTTGCAAAATTTATATATCGTAGTCATGGATGCAGAACTTTTATGTTCGTTATATGGCCGAGACTTTGAATGAGTTATATGTTATGTGCCTTGAGGAGAAAAAATAATAATAAAAAAAAAAAGCATCACCTATGCAAGAGCTGCTTAGCTTGGGTCCCTGCAGACCTTGGCTGAGACTTGTCTGGATTTAACGGGCAAAAAATAATTGAGACTTTGATACAAATGGGAGGATTTGTGCAGAGAAGCTTCTCTGCACGTCTGTTTTCTTATCCTAATTTTGCTTGTGTTAGTCATGCTCTGTTGTGACCCCTTGCCATCAGTGAGAACTAATGGTTGATTCATCCTTAAACAACGCCCGGGCAGGCAGGGGAAGGGACAGGACTTCTCCTTCTGGCTTCAGCAGGCTGAACAGGGGGTGCAGTTGTGGCCTCTGCTCAGTGTAGAGCGCAGAGACTAAATGGCACTGACGGAACAACTGAAGCCCTGGTATGCAAAGACATCCTGGATGTGAGTATTTCTTTGCACATTTAGGGCGATCCTTTAGTTCTGAAAGTAAATAACTTTTATGCGTATCTCTAAAATGCATTACACTTGTTCTGCTTATCACAGGAATGTTTTATTTAGAAATAGCTTCATATTTCCATCTTGACAAGCCTTGGCAAAACGTGTTAAGGGCAATTTTTAAAATTCTTTACGGCTTATACATCTCCCCCGTTCATCGCTGAGGACGCTCCCTGCCTGCTGCCATCCCCCCCGTGCAGTGCAGGGGGCAGGTCTGCCCGTGGGGCTGCAGGGGGATGACGAGGACTCATGAGCATCAGCTCGTGGCCGGGCACAGGCATATTCAGGGCTGTGCCTCCAGCTTAGCACGCGATACTCTCTTGTCCCTGAAGCACTCTGCTCCCTACCAAGGGCTTGGCTAAATCCATCTCTAGCTATTAAAACAGCCAATGCCCTTGAAGTTTTGCTGAGCCTGGTCCCTTTTTATGATTTCTGCTGCTGACCATATGGGTCAGCGTGATGGTGGTCGTCTTGGTCTTTCTCTGCAAAATCCGTGTTTTCTTCCCCTTCTCCTCCTTCCCATCATTACTGTTGAAGCCCTCTTTTCACCAATAAAATCCTTGTAGCAAATGTGTGAGGCCATTTCCCTGCTTTGGAAATGACTTCTGAACTGAAAATCCACAGGTCAGACATCTTTGTTCACAGGTGGGCCTGACTGGCATCTGCTCTGTGTGCTTAACAGCTTCAGTTCTCCTCATAATGGGGCCTGCCGCGTGTTTGCAGGGGATACGGTCATTGAGCAGTGCAAACCTTGCAGCCGCAGAGGGCTTCTGCCAAACCTGCTTTACAGTTGAGGAATTATGCTGTCTTTTTAAACCGATTTTTATGAAATGAATTTTAAAATCTCTCAAGAAGCAGCTTGCATTTACACGGAAAATCCCAACTGCTTTAGAGGAATCTTTTCTGGAGGCTTTCCATGGGGAACTGGATTCTTCCAGAGACAGCAGGGATTTATTACTACCTAATTTGCTGTCAGAAGTACTGCTGCCCTTTTCTCTGAATTTATTTCATAAGCCACAAACACAGGATCTGTTTTTGTTTTGTGTTTTTTCCCAATGCAAATTATAAAATGCACTGAAGTTAGGTCAAAGGTTCTGAGGCACCCTGGCTGGAGAGTTACATCTATGGCCTACCAACATATGTGGATACATTCTTGTGTAAAGAGACTGTAAATCTATGCAAGAATCCCTAAAGACATTCAGAATGGCAGGAACCTTTAGAGATTTTATTAACTGTTAATACAGCATGGTAGCTTGCTGGGCTGTTGCAGGGCACAGTTTCAGCACTAGTGTTACTGCCTTTGCAGGGAGTTGAGTATTTAAACAGATCAAGAACAGCAAATAGTGTATCTGCTGGGATGTGCCTCCCACCTAGCGAAGCTATGGACTGCTCATTAGCATTGAACGTTAGCTCTCCTGGCTATTCAACAGCATCCAGCAATGAAGGTGGAAAAGCCATCACTGGAGGGCTCCAGAGGGAAGGTGGAGAGGTCTGGCTGGGATGTGGGGGATTGTGCTATAAAGCAGGGCTGGTGCTGTCTTGGAGAATCCACGTGTTCCCAGGTAGGAGTCATTCGGATACTTCTTGCCATCTTCCAGGAGAGCAGAAGAAATCACTGAAATGCTGTTTCAAACTTTTTTTTCTTTTATAACAATGGGTTGAGTGCAGATTAAATCCTTTTTGTGATAACTCCCTGGTAAGTTGCTCATTTATAAAGCTGCTACACTTGACATTGCCACGCCAGGGTTATGCAGCTTCATGGGCATACATGGTTGATCTTTGACAGGTTGGATTAAAACCAGCTCTGGCCTGTCTGGAATATATCTTTGTATTATCTGTAAGTGCGTTCTTCAGCCTGTCCACAGCCATAAAAGAAAAACAGAAAAAAAAATTGTTGTTAATCTTAGATGATTTCCAGGGTTTCATAGATAGGAAAAAAGGATTTAAGTAAGCTTTATCATTTGCGTGAGCAGATTTGCAGACTTTTTTAAGCATGCAAGATGGATTTGAATTTTTCATAGCTTGTGGGACAACAGGGAGGTCACAGTGAAACTCATAAGATTAAGTAAATGTTTCCTATGTGATCCAGCCAGGTGCTTCATTTTCCCGTATCTGTTAGTTTACTGCAGTTTGTAAGAGGCACTGCAGCATGCCTGGCTACCAAAACCCATAGTGGATTTGTTTGTGTGAAGAAATTGGAAGGAACGGATAAACATCATCTGCTTACTGTAATGAAGTAAGCTTGAAAGAAAGGAGAAACTTCTAGCTACCTACCCCAGTCATTGTAAGCCTGGACTCTGTTTTTCTATGTGTTTTATGTTTTGCTTTTTGCCTGCAAACTGGTTGGGGCCAACGTGTTGGTGGCTGCCCTTCACTTCTCGTGTTGAGCAGCTTGTTTCCGTTTCGTTACACTCCTGCAGTCAGTGGGTTTTCTTCCTAATTGCTAAATAGGCATTTGATAAATAGTACTCTCTTAAAAGTGAACTGGTTTATAGCGATGTTATTATCAGCAGCAAGGTGTGGCACCATCTTGCTCCAATATGATGGGCAGAGTACAGATTCATACAGCAAATTCTCTCTGGGGCTGCTATCGGAGTCTAACAGCAGCCGTTCTAGCAACCTGAGCGCGCTCGGCCACCTGAAGATGTATGTAGCAGATCTCCACGTCGATGAGGTACCTCGTGCCATGGCTTTGTGCAGGTGCAGGGCAGAAGCAGGCTGGGGGGCCTCAGCTTGCTGTGATGGGAAGCCTGCAGGGAGAGTGCGTGTCCCTATTCTGGCCTGGTGAGATGATGTTCCGTGAGTTTATCTAAATAGCAGTTTCCAAAAATCCCTTATTTCAACCCCACTAGTTAAATACGTACATACACATGTAGGCTCATTTTGGTGGCAATGAGCTTGCCTGACTTCACTTTTGTTTTCAGGAACCAAAGAAACAAAATCCAACCTTGTACTTATTTGCAAATGTTGCATGAGTTCCGATCTCCACCCCCAAATGGTGTCAAGCAGAAAAAGTGAGTTGTTTCTAATGAAGCTCCTTTTATCTGTAGAAAGTGCATTTATCTGTAAAAGCAGAAAAACATAATTAGCAATTATATTAAATTAGATTAAAATGGGTGTTTTCCCCTTGATTCAAACTTTTTCCCCCGGCTTCTCCTATACCATTGCCCACAGTGACACCTACTGGCATTTTGAACAAGGCTGGCTTGCAGGCTGTAATCAGGAGCAAGTCATGCAAGGGATTAACTAGGAAAATCCAGAAGACAGTGAACATGGCCATGGAGACACCTATGGCCCCTCAAGGGCAGGCTCTGGGGCAGGCTTTGAGCCATGGCTCCCTGCTCTGCTCTGGGACATGAAGCTTTGAGTCTTCCTGCACCAGGTAAAGAAGAGCCTCTAAGAGCGATGGAGCTGGTCATCGGATCTCAGCTTTGTGCTAAGCAAAAGATCAAATGTTACAATGAGGAGATTCCTCCTTTCCACAGACATTGGTGGCTTCTCAAAATACACCCCAGCTGGCATGTGTTTCTTCTTTCAGCGAGTTTATTTTCCTTGGGAAGCAAACTTGCTTGTGCTCATTTGAGTAGCATTCATTTTTGTGCCTATACGTTACTAAACATTCAGTTAAGGTCTCAGGGTTATATTTGAACTGACTTCTTATTTCCTGCTATTGGTGCAGTATTTGCAGTATCTCAGTTATCATAATAGTAATTGGAAAGTGTCTTTATGGTAGCAGAAATCCCTAATCCATGAAATAGTAGGCATTGGATATCTTGATAGATAACCACAAGAGTAAGCTGCTGGAGGAAGGGAGAAAGGCATTAGAAATGGAGTTACTGATGTGGTAAAATTGAAATGGCCTTAATTCCATACTGCGCAGAATGCAGCAAAACAGCTTTTGAGATGTATTAAAAATGTAGATAATAAAATTTAAATTTGTTTCTGTTCTTCTGAGTAGGGAATTTCTAGTGAAGCTTCCCAAAGTGACATTCCCTACCTCTGTGGGGGTCAGATCTTGTCCCCCAGATGGGGCTTGCAAGGGGAGAGAGTGCCATAGCCGGTGCTGAGTGACTGCAGGGCTACCTGCTGGTTGAATTTTTCTTGCTCTGCTTTCCAACAAAACCATCTCCTAAGCTCTGCACGCCAGCGCTTGCTCATCAAAGCCCTCTCCTGCTCGCCAGCATAAAGGGCAGGAGTGATGGAGTAGCCAGGAGAAAAAATGAAATGCATGCACAGCATCAGCGCTCCCTGAGGAACTCATTTTGGCACCGGAGGGACCCTTGGGTGCATCTTCATCCACCTGCAATAGCAGTCCTGATACGGCAAACTCGGTCTTCCCTGAGTTGGAAAAGCTGCTCAGTCCAGCCCAAACTGTTACGGGGTAGCCTTTTCCTCTAGCAGATTCCTAGCAGGTACAGAACCTGGATGTTGAAGTAAGCAAATGTCAATAAAACAGGTTTTCATCTTAAGAGCGAGTTTATCGGGCTCTGGAACAGATTGCTTGGTAATGGCTAAATCCTCCTCCCGTGCAGCCTTTCAATGGAAATGGGATGTCTTTCTGCTGGAGAAGTTTTTTTGTTCAATAATGGGTTGTTGGGTTAGATAAAAGGGGTTTTGATTTTGGCTTTGTGTGTTTCTGAGGATGAGCTGATTGGAATGGTTCGTTCTGACCCTGGGAAGATATGAAAGTCAAAAAATGTGTTCCTAGTCCTCAAAGCTTTCAGGGAGTTGAGCACAGCTGAGAGCTTTGGCCTTTCATTTGCAACCTTCAGGGATTACAGCAGTAGGAGCACAGGACTGTACTTGAGTGTCATACACAAGTTTGGGGTATATGGCCTTGGATCCTGTAACAGCAGAACAGGTATGAAACTCGTCATCTTGGAACAGTGTCACCAAGAGACCACCGAAAGTTGGGAAACTTATGAGCCTCAAGTTGCTCCTTTTTGTAGAGCACCCCCATAATAGATCTGTTCTCACCGTTGGTTGCGTGGCGTTGCCACTTGCCTCTGTTGGTGAAAACAGTGTATTTAATCTGATCTTCACCTGGCCTCTGTACCCTTGGAGAAGAGTCAGGGTTCGGGTACTCTCTGGTACAACTGTAAGCAACCTAAGTGCTCTTCAGGCAGCATGAATTGCTGGTGTAGCTCAATGCTCAAGGCATTGGGACTGGCATAATTCAATCCTGTGGTGTCCAGCCCTCGGTTCCTTTCTCTTCCTCGCTGGTGAGGGGTTTGGAAAGGTGAAAGCAAAGCCTGGTCTTGCCATTAATGTACATCAAGAACACCAGGTGGGATTTACAGGTTTTCCTCATGACACCAAATGTGAGCGAGGGTCATTCCTTCATTGCTTTCTGTCAAGTGGAAATATTACAAGTATTCGGACCTAACTTGCCAGCGTGGCAGGAAGATGAGGTCAGCTATTTTTCTGAAAATGACTTTTACAGCAGATTACTTGTATTCGGATCTCAGGGATGCGTTGAGGACAAGAAAAGCCGCCTTCACAATGTGTAAGCGCTCATCATCCTCGGGCTTACACGCCAGATGGGAGGTGGTGGGTCAGAGCGCGCTGGGTCGGGTTAGCATCTCCCCAAAGGCTCCTGCTATATGCACTAAAGAGCACTTTGATCCCCTTGTTCAAGTCATTTGATTCTTCGGCAGCAGCGTGCAGCTTTGATAACAGATGCCTAGCATTAGAAATGAAATATTAGCTACCGTCATGACTCCATATGCCTGAGGGCCACAACACGGACAGACTGCTTCGGCTTTCATACTTGAATTTCTCGCAGTTGGGTCCAAATGGACAGCTGCGGTGTCAGGAAGTCGCCTGATCTCAGCACAGCTCTCCCCCTGTCTGGGCATCCCCCAAAAGGGGGAAGGTCCCTGTAAAAAGCCAGGTGTATGTTGGCAAGGCACCGGTATCGATGGGAAAGGCTGGAAGTCAGTTCTCTGCTCAGCCGCGGGCTTCTTGGGAATGGCCATGTAGTCTGTCCTTGGTTCATCATCTGAAAGGCACGGAAAAAACGCATGAAGGGCTCTTTTGCTGGAGACCTATGTCCTTCAGATACCCTTCCCCCAGTCAACGTTACAGTTCATGCTGAAAAATAGGACTCCTAAGTATCTCAGAAATAATATAAAAACAAAAATAACTGGCTATTGGTAATTCAGAGGGAAGATGAGTGCAAAAATAGCTCATTGCTGGGAAAACTTGTGATACCGCTGCAGAGGAAAATGCTGATGTCCTATTCAGGGCGTCAGTGGAACAGATGTACTCTCCTCTTCCCATCCCTGTCTGCTGTATGGGACTGGGAAGCGTGAGCAATGTGCCTGGTTTTACCAGCACGCAGTCTTATGCTGTGATCTTGTACCAGGGGTGAAGGTTTTCCTCCACCACGTAGGAGTGGGGTTTATTAAGTGTCATGATGGGCGATCCTGTCTCTGTTGCGATAGTCCCAAGTGTGTATGTCCTTAAACCCAAGTTGTAATTTTCCAAATTCCTGGCAGAGAAAGCCACAAAAGATATCATTTGCCACGCTTTGGAGTTCAAAAAACTAGTGAAGTGGTCTCTGGATCAATGTGTCGTCCCTGCCTGGTAAGGAAATAGTCAGCTGTCCACTAGCAGTGCTGTGTCTTGTGCCAAAAATCTGACCTAGATTATATTTCCCAGTGTTCTGTTTTTCTTTTCAGGACTAATATTAAGATATACTGCAAAAAATGCTTAAAGCACACAATAGATCTAGTCAGTCAAAGAATAATATGACTAGTTATTGCATGAAAGCCAGATGAAGATGTTGCTAATGTAGGGTTAATTCTTTGTGTGCTTTATCTTTTAGTAATCTAAAGTTTCTATCATGCTCTGAATTATTAATGTGACGTTGGTTTCATGTTTCATTAGTAGTTGGACAAATGTCTGGAATAAGTGGGAGGCAGCGGAAGGGTCTGGTAAAACTTTCTGTGTAACAGCTTTATAGCAAAGTTCAAATTGACCTGGCTGGAATTGCCTAAGCCTTCCATTTGTCACTTCGAGAAGTATTTATGTTGTTCTCTTTCCATTGATAAAAGTTGTTTTTGCTATGTAAAAATAATAGAGCTTTCTGCTCTTCCTGTTTCAGTGTACATTCAGAGTAAGTTTCCCCATCATTGCTTTAATGAGTACATTTTAGGTGCTTTATCTTGCTGTAATTCACTTCTAAAATTCATTGTAATCCAGAGCAATTGTTGGCAAATTGGGAGTGGAGCCTGAAATTTGTATGTGTGCAGGCTGATAAAACTGCAGTTTTCTCTTTGTGCAGTTAATGAGAGAAATCTAGGTAAAAGGATAATATTTTCTATCAACAGACAAAATGCACAGAGGTATAGAAGGGAGCAAAAGCTGCAATAGGTAGTGTTTAATTTGATGCTGAGGGCTCAGATGTTAAGTCAGAGCTGATTGTCACATACCAAAAACCCTAAAGAAGCTGCCAGACTAGGAGAAACTGGTGAACTCAATGGGCAAAGTTACCTGTTTCACTAAAAATCGAATGCTTTTCATGATTTTGCTGCCGATAAATTTGATTCCTGGGGACAATTTAAACAAGTGCATTTGCATAGGGAAAGGTAGACTCTCTTCTTTGCTTCAGATTACAAAAAGAAAATGTATTTCATTGGAGGCTACTTCCAGAGTGTCTGAGTATATTCAATTGATATGCTCTTTTATTCCTCGTGATAGATTAGAAAATTAGTTTTGATCCTCATGGCAATACAAATAACTTGTCTGAATAAGCATACAAAATTTGTTGGAAATTAAGAAAAATATATGAAACATGTAGATTTACATTGTTTACTTCCAATTTCATTTTTGCAAAGAATTGATTGCTATTTTAATAGTCATGGAATTGATTTGGGGATTTATGGAAGGAAATTACTGTTCCATAGACATTCTTCCATTAAGAAGAGAGAAGCAGAGCTCTTCAAGAAAGGAGGAGGAGAAGAGGGGCTACTTTTCTTGCATTTGAATGAAATTTAATTAAAAACCCATATCCTTATAAGAAGGTGCTTGCAATTTTGGAGAAATGTTACGGTGCAGTGACACAGCATTGTGTGAACAGTTGGTTGCTGGCTGCATTTCCTCAGAACAAAGCTGTCAAGGTCGATATGCTGTCACATGGACGAGGGAGACCTTTTGGTCTCTGTATTTAAAAGGCAAAGCAAAGCACCTTTCCCCTCCCCATCAGTGAAACAGGCGTGCGTTGCTTTCTCAGGGCTGGGAAGCTGTTTGGGCCAACCATCCCCTGAAAAGAAGCGCTCTTAGAGCCGCAGCAGCGGGTTAATGTTGGAAGCAGACTGGAAGTGTCATGGGACGTGGGTGGTTCAGATGGAGATTTCAATTCTACAAAAGTTACACGCAAAATTGAATGTGTGTACATGTCATAGGCATGAAGTACTCTTTTTCTCATGTTAACGCTTCCGATTTCCAATGGGCGGCTTAATTTGTTTTATTCCCCCCAGAGTCAGCATCAATCCATGCAATTGACTTGCTGTATCATTTTTTCTTTTAACTTAAATTTTACTTGATTTAACTGTTCGCTGATTTTTAGTCAGGGTAACTGATTAATTCCACTCTGTTGCCTAGGTATCCTTTTTCTAATTACTTATCACTCAGTTAATTCCCTGCATTTCCCGTTCATTATCTGCGAATCAGTTGTTACAGCCAGCAGGCGAAGTATTGGTTTTTCTATCCCACTTCATTGACGGATCTGTGGCCTAATATCACTATCAACTTTCATCCAGCTAGTTTGCTGTCTTTTGTTATCACCATCATCCCTCCTGGGAATAAATCATCTTTTTTCCCGTATCGGTTCCTCTCGTGGTTTCCTGAGCCAGCCTCTTCTCTAAAGCTCTTCTCCCAGTCCTCGCCTGTCTCCACATGCTGCTCTTGCCCATGTGTATCACCTGTGCGCTCTTAATCCCTGAAATACCTCTCCTTAAGTTCTCTCCTTTGACATTTCTCTTGACCTTTTTCCCTCTTCATCCCCATCTGTATCTATTTGAACTTCTCAGCCTATCCAACATCCTCTCTTTCCTTCATTTCTCTTCCTTCTGAAATTCCTTCTTCTTCTCAGAAGGTCATCCTGCCCATTAATCTACTTTTATTTCTCTTTTCCTGTTTCTCTGCACTTGAGGAAATGAAGCTGTCCCCCACTGGCAGCACTTCTGCAGTTGATCTCTTCTGGTGGCCTCCTGCGGTACCAAATAAACGTGTGGTGGCAGGGCTGAGCTTCCTTCTCTGATCCCCCATCCTTCCTTTCTCATCCTTTGAGCATCTTTACATGTGGTCTTTCTCCAAGAGCATCACAATTTCCAATCCTCCTTTTGGCCCACTGCCACCTACTTTGTCTCCTCTTTCTCGTCTTATATTTTCACACCAGTCTTTGCTATGTGTGTATGCAGGTAGATGCCTGCCTTCAGTGGCTATACCTCCAAAAACTAGCATTTCTGGGCTTCTACTGTATTCCTAGACACTTCTTCTATAAAAAGGTGTTGGGCTGCAGGCAGCAGCCTGGGCATCTCTTGACTTGGTGCCCTATCTGCTCCCACTCGTGGAGGCTGTCATTGACCTCAGGGGGGCAGCAGGGACAGTGTCAGGCTCTGGGGTCAGGACAGTGGTGGCTCCTGCACCAGCTGGTGGCAGCAATTTGTGACTTAATGTGTTTTCCAGGCAGAAACAGAGAAACAGATGTTTGCCTCAGCACTGCGGGGGAAAGGTGGCTGAGAGGCGGTTGCCTCCAAGGCTTAGGAAACCTGATGGCTCTCCAAAAATGGATGTCAGGCTGCATTACAGTAACAATGTGGATGGAACAAGAATTAAAATGTGGTTTCTAATGCTTTGTGTCTACTTACAGAGCAAATTAAGGCAGGAAATTTATTTAGCAATGATGCGTTTAACTAAATAATGCATTTTTGATATTCTGTTTCCTCCACTTTTTCCCTTAAAAGTGCACAGTGCATTTAGGAATCGAAACTCTGTCTCGGGTCTTCATTATAAACCCTAATGGACTCATCCAGCCCACATCATCCTGGCTTACTGTCTGTAGATGTCCCATTGCCTAGCTGATATTCTGTGACATCCTTTAGCCTTCAAGGTGGCTGTGTACGATCCTTGAAGCTCAACAAATCTTCATCTGCTCAAGATAGCACCAGCTGTTCAGCCAATACTACGGGCATTAAAAGAGTCCCTAAACATTTCCCACTCAGGAGTGGGAAAGGAAAGGACCAAAAGCTCCTTCCGTCACACGCATGCTTCTTCCTTCTCGCTTGTAGGATACTGGGCTGGTGTTTGCCAAATGGGGTCCTTTCTACATTTTGTTGCCTTATATCTGTCCCTGAAAATCACACTTGATGAGCAATGGATTGAACTCCAGTGGAACCTCGGAAGGAAGATGATAAAATCAGAGCAAAATGTGGTTTAAATATGACTGGAAGATACCACCACTCAAGTTTAACCCTTCCTCATACCCGTTTTCCTTAGTATTGTTTCATTTAGTCGGCTTTTTCAATGAGGCATGTTTGTTCTTAGCAAGAGACCAAATAATCTTGAGTACGTATGGCACAAAAGTGACAAGGGGTCCTCTTTATCCATTATTTGTTACCGTGAGGAGAGTTGTTAAGGCTGGATGTTCTGGTGGTATAACTGTAACTTCTGTGGTGTAAATGGAAACAGAATTGATCAGCTGTGCAGCCTGGGTCTTGGAAAGAGCAAGATGTGGACTTCTTTTTCTTTTGAAGTGAGAAGTCAACCTAGGAGCTTCCTAACCTCCTAAATGACCACAGCTGTAAGGTCGTATTTACCAGGACAATGCAAAAGTTCTGAATTCATGGCGAAAACTCAACCTGTGTCTCAAGACTGGCAGTTCCAGCCAAGAGATAGTCAGAGCTCTGGTAGGAATTAGAAATTGCGGTTTGGAAATTATCTTTTGCTCTAAACCAAGTATGTTGAGTCGCCTGAGTTTCTGTCTAACCTGTGCAATTTACATTTTTATTGCTTTATTTCCACTACCTATCTTGCCTTGCCCGCGGCAGTACTGGTGGGTACTGCCTGGCAGCTGATAAGGGAGAGGACAGGTTCCAGCTCAATTCCTGCATACCTTACATGTCCGTGGGACGCTGGAAATGGAGGAATTCTTGAGAAAAGGAAGTAAAGGAGGGTACCAGCTCCAGCTGCATCCCTGTATTGCATACTCCCCTGCCCGCCAGCTCTCCATGTAACATGGTGAAGTTCAAATTTATGGAACAGTAGTGCCAAACTCCAAAAGAAACAGGAAATTAAAGCAATCTTTTAACCAAAGAACTTCAAATTAGGAACATTTATCACATCTTTACGTTTCAGAAGCAGCATAGGACTGTGGTAGGACTGATGTTTTATTCATTTTGTTTTGTACCCAGTGGAATTGGCATAGGCTGTACTTGTTTGCTTTAACAAAACCATTGTTGAATATGCCTCTTGGACTGCTGCTGTACTCCATGCTATATTCCTTTCATCTGGAGAAATCAATATGTTGTTCTCAGAAGCATGCATTATATGTTGGCATTAGGAGGTAAGCCACCAACTTATTTTTTAGTCTAAGGGAAAGGTTTCTCTTGGCATACCAGCTGCTATTTGTTTTGGATTGCAGCTCATTATTTTGCAGCATTTGCCTTTTGCCTTTTTCTGGAAATGAAATGAATTGTTATCAGATTCTTACCTCCTCTCTCAGGAGGATGCTAAGCAGAGGACAGATAAACCAGCCACGCAGAGTGATTTGGATTATTCCAGTACGCTGGACCTGAATGTCCACACGTGAGTAGTCCCTTTAGGTGCATTACAACTGTTGTCGTTCAGGGAATTGATGGTGCAGGGATCGGAAGCAAATTGTAAGCTGCAGGAGACACCCCAGCCGGCAAAGATGCCCAGGCTGTGCAAAATGTGCTGAAGAGCACGTTGTTTTCTCGTCGCTGATGGAGTCTGTTACAAAGCCACTGTGAATCAGTGCAGTACAAATAAAATGTCTACCACAAGGCTTTTACCAAAGTGATAGTCTCCTGTGATTATTACAAAGCAGTTTCAGCTTTTCTATATATATATAGACATACGCACATACATATACATACGCACACACACGGATTCCTGATTTGAATTCAAGTGGCTAGTTTGATTTTTAAGAAGGAAAAGTAAGTTTGTAGTCCTTTTCTGAGAAAGAGGAAAATTTCCTGGAGAATATTGCAGCTCAGTTAGAGCCAGCTGAATCAGTGCAGGAGATGGCAAACCCAGGCTATCGTAGTTTCATTCACGGGTTTCCAGCTCAAATTCACAACCATTTGGGAAGGTGGAAGTGTGCTAATAACATACTGATCCCTGCTGGGATGCACCACCGTGGGTCAGTCTGTCTCCTTGTCCCTGACGCACGAGGGCAGGCAGAGGTGGCGTGAGCAAGCAGCACCCTCTGGTGTGTTATGCTCTGTTGGGTTTATCTCTCTCGTCTGCTTTTCCAGCCCTGTGCTCTGTGATGAAGTTGAATTAAAAGGCATGAATTAACAACCTTTGATCCCCATCAGCCACGCGCCCTTTTCATATTTTAATTCCCAATTTGTTTGGGGGGGCATAATACTGTGTTAAGCTGTTGTTCAGAGGGAGTGTCAAAAGTCAGACCCACTGGCTGTGCCTGGATTCTCAGGTTAAGCAGGGAGAAGATTTTGCCCTTCAGCTTTCTCGGGGAGCAGAGTGTGTAGGTGTTTCACGAGAGTGGGACGTACTAAAGCCAGGGAAACAAAGTTTTATGATTCCTAAAGAATTCAATGCAGAAGACCAGTATTACCCTGAAGTTGGTTTTGCCACGTTTTCTAGCAAATAAAGTTTTTTAAATTTTATTTTGCTAGCGTTACTCTTGTCATTTTAGACTTGGAAAAAACATTTAAGACAGAAAGTCCAGAACAGAAACAAAAGTATTCTGAAAGCTGCTTATGTTTGGAGTTCTGCTGAGGTTCTGCGAATATTTTTTAAACAGCCAGCAAAATAACATATTTAGATGCATTTAAAAAAAATTATACATTCAGAACTGTCATCAAACTTGTGTTAGCCTCCCTGGTTTATGCGGTGCAAACCTGTGCCTTGTTAATAGAGCATTTGGCTGCAGAGGGCGAAAGTCCTCGTCTCAAAGCTACCTTTGTGTTTCTGTTCCCCTACATGACCTTTTGAAGGATCTTGGCCTCAGTGCCACAGCTGACGCGGGTTACGTAGCACTCCAAACATTAAATCTATTTTCCGCCTTTTTCAAATGTTCTCAGTGTAAACACAGAAGTCAAAGGCATCCAGTTGGAGAAAAACGAGGTTTTCTGAAGCTTAGCAACTGGGCTGGTCTCTAGCATCGAGGTTTCTCCTTGCAGCCCGTGTCAACACTTGGTCAGGCTTTAAAAGCTCCTTAGATTTTGATGGTGGTCAGGAACAGAAGCTTCGATTGAAGCTGGCGGTTGACTAAGTAAGGTTGGCGGACCAAAGCCTTCCCCCAGCCCTGGGTGCCCGAAGTTGCAGAGCTGGGCTTTCTCCGCACGGAGGGCGAGCCCTAGCGTGCTGCGGATGTGCCGTCCCCGTGCGTGTTCTTCTGCGGGGTGTGTGGATGTGGCACGTCGGAGGGGCTGACCAACGTCTCACCTGATGAAGCCCGCTAATTAAATATTTTCCCCCTCGGAGCTGGGATTTCTGCTCAGCTTTAAGTAAAACGAACAGCAGGGAAAAAAGGATTTTTGTAGAAGCTGCGATTACTGGGCAAAGTGGGGATCTCCAGGAGAGAGGTACTTGTGGTGGTCGGCCACACAGAGGAAGGCTTTAAAGAGAGGAACAGCTTCCAGGACGTATGTTAATTTAGGTTTCAAAAGATACCTTATGTAGTGCTGTTGCATAGAAACTGGCCTTGTTTAGGGATTTTCTGTTTTTTAAAAATAACCTTTATTTTCATCTTCTCTCTTTTCTGTGGGGAAATGGCAGTTTGGAATTATGGCAAGACTTGCTATGAAACTCTGATACCTAGATTTCAGCGTGTTCAGTGTACGTGGCATATTCACTGTATCTGCATCTCACTTGGGTGCACCAAGTAGCTTTTGTGTGTCTTTGAGCAACGTTTTTCTGAGAAATGTTTGTGGTTGCATTCTGACAGTGTAAATTTAGTATCCCAGATGTGCTGAAGCCTACCCTTTAGAGGTGTAACTATAGCCAATTCTGTTTTCTAGTATGCTATGTTAGTTGTAACAAACCAATTAGAGAAAAAAAAAAGCTGTCAGTTTAGCTTCTTAAGGACTTAAAATTATCTTTTGTGTTAATCACAGATGTTTGATAAATTCCCAGATATTGTTTAAAAAAAAAGGGGGGGGGGGGAGGGAGGGGGAGTCATGTTCCTCATTCTGAAAGCTTTTGGTACTATCCAAGAGACCAGAAGCTGGCTGTTTTCTGAGCAAGGACTCGGGAATTAACAAGTTGGTATTACGCGGAATTGGCAAGGAAAAAACAAGGTAGTAAAGGCTGAGAGGTGCACAAGCGGGCTGGTCTGACATGCTGGCAACGCTCCGCTGACACTGGGCTGGTTTGGGCAGTCGAGAAATGCTCCAGTGACTTCGAAATGCTAATTGGGCTGCCTCTCTAATTTTGTTTTTTTCTTTACCCTGCTCCTGTCAGTCCTGCCTAGGCATGCATGAAGTAAATTTAATGGGAATTTGAGAGTACGTAGTATGTACATGACTTTTTCTCTTGCTTCTATGTATTTCAGTTTTGTTTCCTATTAAAATGTTTTGGTTTAGGACCTGTTCTTTGTTCCCTGAGAAAGCTAATGAGAGCTTTCTCTTTTTTTAGCTTTGCTTTTTCCTTTCCTCACACATCCCTCCTGTAAATACAACCCAGTGGCTCTGAGCTAGGCGTTCTGCTTCATGGGACAGGCTCAGGAACCTTGAAAAAATGAAAGTCCTGTGCCCCTAGCTTCTCTCTCATTACTGATGAACACGAGTATTTAAATGCTCCTAGGAGTTAAACTATGTGTGGGACAGGAAGTAAAATCAAAGCCATAAGTATTAATGGAAGAGTTGAAACTTTGTAGGTTTTTTTTTAAGGCAACCTTTAATCTTTAAGTTAGTATGTGTCGTGCTTGCCAAAAAAGCAGAAAAACCCAGACACTAGGATTTTATCACTAATTTTGGGGGGAAGAGACCTTCTATTAGAGCACGTAAGCGTGCTTTGACGCAGGCACGCACACTTGGGTCGTTCGTTTGGCTTGCACTCTGCGGAGCAGGCTCCCCACAGACCTCCGTGGTTTATGAAGGAGAACGTGGTCCACCCTCACTGGTTCAGACTGGGAAAGGTTTTGATTATATAGCAAATGGAGGCTGGAGGCTGCTTCACAGGGACCGGCGTTGCGAGGGGAGCGGATCCTGCTCCCTCGGTGAGACGTTCAGTGCTGGCACTTCCAGGGCTTTCACACTGAAGGGTTGGGTCGGGTGGTTGCCACCTCCCTTCCAAGAGGTGATAAAGAGAAGTGCCTTAAGGGCCTGGTGTTATTTTGTAAAACAACAGGCTGGTTAGCGTGACGAATGCTCTAGGTTTTGTAGCATTTATAATTCATCGAACTGAGCCTTTCTCCCCATTTGCCAGAGCTTATAAAGTGCACATTTGTGGCTTGCTGGTAGGCGACTGTTCCCAACAGCGATTTCTCTGCTTTATCTTTGCTGTTTTCTTGAGCACCGATTCAGGTTTTGATGCCAAGCTGGGACCTCAATGACTTAGCTTAGAACTCTTTTTTTCTCCCCTGCACACAAAGCCCCTTGTAACTATTAGCTTTTCTACCTGGTTAGCTTGGCTTTGTCAGGTTGTACAGCTGTGTGTCTGCAGCCTGTGTTTCTCTTTGCACCTTCTCCACTCCACTTACACACTGGACCTTCAGCTCTGTTTTTCTGCTCAAAAGAAGAAAATACTAGAATAGAGGAGCTTCCGTGTCTTTAGAAGTATGCTCAAAAACCTATGTGACACTTAGGTTTCAGTGAAATGTATCTAAGATACTAAATAAGCTTTCATCACTGAGCTTTTGTATTGCCTTTGAAAATACAGTATTCATGACAGAGCTCTTGGCTCAGTCTAGGGTCCCTTCTCTTGGTGGGAAAAGTCAAAAAATCAAAAAAACGCGGTGTTTCACTAGTTGCATTTCTATTTACTTATTTGCTGACTGCAAAGGTGGTTAGAAATATCTGTTAACTATTTTAAAAGCAATCTGGAAATTCTTGTATACAGGGCTTTGGAGCTAGAATTTAAGAAGATGTTGACTGATGGTTATCTCCCCTTCAATGGAGCTTGCTGAATCTCAGCCATTACCTTTAATCTTGCAGAGGCAGGTCCAGAAATGGTGATGGGGTCTGTCTAAGGCTAGTAAAGGCATATTTATTGACTTCCTTTTTTGTGATTTTAATTCAAATATGATTACTTTGTATGTGCCACCACACCATTGTAAAGCTGCCAGAGTTCTTGTTGTCACATTGTTCTTGAACTGGTTTTCTGTAGGTGAAATGGAGTTTGTGTTGCTAAAATACGAATCGGCTATGCCATGAATTCGTGCAACATACTTGCCAAAATGCTTTCTTCAGAGGGTGTATAGTGCTACCATATGTACCTGAGAACACGCTGGTGCCTTTAACGTGGCTGGCTAAAAGCAAGAGGCTTGTAATTACTTCTGTTTGCATGTCATAAACAAGTACTGGTGCACTTTGCTTACTTCGCACAGTGCTTTCAGTCTAAATGGACAGAAGCAATTCGGTTAGAAGTGCAAAGCACGCAGATGAGTTAATTTGTGTTAGAGAAGGAGGATTTACGAGGACAGATGAGGGCGTTGTTGGAGATGGGATGATTCGAGGAAAAAGAGGCACGGTGGATTTAGCCATGGAAGAAATGGGCTTGAAATACGTAAAGATGAAGACGCGGACCAGAGGAGAGTCATGGGAGGGTCAAGCAAATGGAAAGCTCTGCATGACTGGGAACTGAACGAAGGACTGGAGGGGAGTGAGCTTGCACTGGGGGTGAAGGGCTTGCAGTGTTTTGAATGAGTCTAGAGCCCAGGAAAAAAAAAGAAAGAGAAGATAGGCAAGAGATGCTAAAGCCAGAGGCAGCTTTGGATCCTTCAGAGCTCTAAATTTGTTCTTCTTCCATTCCCTTTGTGGAAGCCTCAGTGGGAAGGCTGGGGGGGACTCGAGGGTGGCAATCGATGCGGCTGCAGGGCTCAGCGTTAAGCGGCTGGTGCAGTGTAACTGCTGGTTCAGACCTCGAGGCAGGACTGGCCTCAGGAAGGAGGCTTTGCCATGCGGAGTGTGTTACGGGGCCAGAAGCTGAGAGCAAGCCATAAGGCAGCATCAGTTAATAAAAATAAAGTAAGTCAAGGGAAAATTGAACAGAAGTCATGTAAGCAGAAGCAGTTTAATATGCCTAATGGATATAGATTGCCAATAGTAAAACTGGAGGCTTTTTGATCAGTATTTTCGATCATTAACAACAATTATAGATTTTTGGGTGCATATGAGGTGCTACTTAAGAGGACGTGATCCCAACACCTTATAAAATCAGACCCTTTCAAGGAGTCTCAATCCGGGTGCTCAGAAATGTGCATCTTCAAAATCCGTTCTGCAGAAACACCCCATGGAAGAAGTAAAACTGAGCTTGTGTCCACAGAGGTCCATGGTCTCCTCCCAGGCTTTCACAGAGAGCTCTTCTCTCTCTCAGGGCAAGCCACCAGTTAGTCCTCCCAAGCCACTTCCGAAGACTGGCATGATATTCCTCATATTTGTGGTTCAGATAGTGGACTTTTTTTCATTTACTAGTCTTTTGGAGTCTGAGGATATTGATCACTAACATCCTCCTTTGACATTCTGTTTTTTTTACCTATAAATTTTTTTTAGTATTGTGTAAGCACCTGCAGCCTAAGTATATGTATTTTTAAGAACTAACCTAATTAATTGCCTGTTATAGTTCACTTAAATATATTTTCTTAGGACAATTATTTTTCATTAATATCACCATATGTCCAGTGCTCCCAAAGCAAGGAGCTGTTTTTCTCAGATGCAATAGATACTTCGCCATGTGCATTTATGTATTTATTTTCCTGTTGGAGTCTGTTATCAGTCTGTAAGTGGCACCAAGAAGGTGGATAAATACAGGTCAATTAGAGTACCCTTGGGGAAAAAAAAAGCTTTAACCAAATTCTAGGATTCTGGTTAATTCCCCTTTCTTAGCTCAAATCCGTGCTTGCTGTTGTTTATACACACTTTAGGATTAAAAGATCTGGCGGTCTTTCCTGGGGCTTTGTGCTCGTTGTAGCCTAACAACACCCGCGCCAGAGCTTGGCACGCGCGGCGTTTTGGGGCAGGCTCTGTCACACGTCAGCGCTGGGACACCAGAGACCCGAGACCCGCCGCCGCGCCTGCACTCTCTGCAGAGGCCTGGTTAAGACAACAGCTTTTGGTTTACCCGTGGGTAAAAGACCAGAAGCTTCAGAGCATCTCTGAAGAAAGTGCTGGTTTGGGGGGGGTTAAATATTTGTGTGAAGTCTTTATTTAGAACATATTGGCTTATTTTTTGGTGATGTATAAATGCATATTGATTTTGATGGGAGTAATACAAGGGATGAAGCTATCCTATTAAGTTTAGATGCAAGCTTTCATAAGGCATGACAGAAATTTAGCAGTAAATATTCCATAAAATAAGACAAAAAAAGATAGATTAAACTACTGTAATAACAGGAGAAGAGCAAAAATTATTAGTTCAATAAAACCTTGCTGGCAGTGCTGGAAAAGTTCAATTTTTTTGGTGGTTTAAGTAGAGAACTATTTTCACAACAGATACGTTATTGCAGTTTAGTTCACGTACTGTATTCTCTGTCAAAAATATCTGTGTCAGGTTTACTTAGTAAAAGTGGATTTAGGCTGTGGGGATAATTCATCTAGGCAAAAGCTGGCACTGGCACAGTAATAAGAAAAATGGGCAAGCCATAAATGGTTTCTTTTTAATCATTATATTCCTTGACATAGGACAATTCTTAAATCACAACCAGTGTCAGACTTGGATAAAATTGGCCCAAGGTTATGTTTCTGTAAGCGTTATCTTGCAAAACTGCCAAATTATCCACTGAATACCAGTTTCTGATTATGTTTCATTGTTAATTTTTTATTTTTATTTTTTTACAGACACACTATGAAAGCGGAGAGTATATTATCCGACAAGGTGCTCGAGGGGACACTTTCTTTATAATCAGCAAAGGAAAGGTAAATTGTCACTCTTCTAAGGAAAGTGGTGGTGGCGATGGTGATGATATACTCTTGAAATTCAGTGCCAGCCAGTGCTTTCTGTCTCCCCTCCCAGAGGCACAAACGTTGCAACACTTGACATTTAATTAAACTTCTTGGCATTGTATCAGTAGGGAAGAGTGGCCTGAAGGGGTGGGGTGGGGGGGTGGAGTAAGTCTTGTGCTTCTTTACATGTATGCTCACAGTGAACACCCTGGGGCTTGAAAACAGTTAAGTCTCCCTGTACATGACCAAAAAGCTCTGTCCTTTCTCCTTCGGTGGGTTATCTGCATTGGGTAGTCCTGTGCCACCCCGAGGTGTTAACTCTCTTCCTGCATGCCGCGTGCATCTCCCTGCTTTGTCCGTCTAACTAAATCACAGTTTTCTAAGCTGGGTCAGAGCTTTCTTTTTATTTTTGCCTTTTGATTTGATTGCAGACACTCCTTTACTCTGAGTCCCTGAATACTTCTTCATACCAACATCCTTGTAACCATTTTTTATAGTACACCCTGCAATGCTCAACTTTTCTTTACCAAGTATCCCTATTACAAGGCTGACTTGCAGACTTCATTCCCATGGCTATCACTTCATGGCTTTTCGAAATTAAATAATAGGAACCCAGAGAAGTCTCGGCTTTCTCTTTGGGGAAGAAAAATGGTCTAAGTTTCTGCTCTACTGCTCACAGGGGAAAATATGCTTTTTGACCTCTTTTCCCATAAAATCCTGGTGGGATTTTATAGATCTAGTTTTTTCCTTCCATTCGACATTTTTTTTGTTTTAGCTGGCCTAATACTATTACACTTGAGAAACATTTGGCTTCTTTCCACGTAGCAGGATACTGATATTCGAGGGAATACACAGTAGTTTCCCACTGCAGATCAGATGGAATACGTGAAAAGTAAACACAAATGGATAAATATGCTTGAAATTAGACCAACCTGAGCCTCCTGGTTCTTGGATTTGATATTTGCACCAAGGCAGATAATGTAGTCCTTGCATAATTAAGGGTAGCAAAAAAAAAAACAACCACAAAACCCAACCACAAACATGGCATCCCTAGAGGAAGAGTGGGTGTTGTACACGGTTGGGTGGTTTCCTGAGGAGGCTGTCAGCTCTCGGATATTCACACTAGATTTTCACCATCATCTTCCACTGTCTGTAAGTGCCAGTCTTTATCAGAAGAAAAAAATGGTCTTTTTCAGATGAATAAGATAATAATGGACAGGTTTCCGAAATGAAGCTAATCGTGGACTGTAGAGGTACAAATCTGACGGTATTCCCTTGTGCTCTTTTGATTCCCTCCACTCAGAAGTAGGATTTCATCTTTTTCCCAGAATAAAGACAACCATATGCGCACTTCAAATCCTTTCTACTCAGACCATTTTTAATGGGACGATGCACCTCCCTTCCTCATCAAGTGTTAAAAGCCCTCCTTGCCATGTTGACCAGCCTGTTGGCAAGGGTGCTTTTGACCCACTTGGTCCTTGTGGCTCCATCCCTTTCTAGCAGTCCTCAATCCTCCGAGTCCCATGGTTGTAGAAACCAAATTCCTGCTGGGCAACCAGTTGTTGACCTGCATGGTTCATCCACTCCTCAAGCCAGCAGGATGGAGGAGAAAGCCCCCCATGCCCTTGGCCATTGCTCCAGAGCTCGGTAATCCCTCTTGAGAAGCTCCTTGGCTTTACCTCCCTGGCCTTTGCTGCTTTATCTTATTGTGGCAGCTGCTGTCCAGAAAAAGGGATACTATAATAACGCACATGGACTTGTTGAGAAATTCCCAGATGCTCAGCTGGATCGTGGTGGCTTGACAGAAATTCCCACAGGGACAGTTAAGTTCTGCCGAGTTTTCTCTTCCAACCTTACTGAATTGCAGAAGAGGTATCAGTGACTGACAAAGGATGGAGTGGGAGAGTGTTTAATTTTAATGCCTGGAGCGGGACATAGCTACACAGTGATATGAGAACTACCCCACGCTAAGGATACGGCCCACGCTAGGAGGAATAGAGCCTTAGCAGTGAAACACGCAATAAATAGCAATGAAACACAGAATAAACCTATCAGTGTATGCTGCCTGGGACTTTCTGAAGCAGGGGCACATAATGTCCCATGCTGAAACCCAACCCAGGCGGCTTAGTAAGCCAGAAGAAATTCTGGCTCCAGCTCATGTACCTGGAACCTCACATGTACCTCCTGCATTCAACAGCACTGTGTATTAGTAGCGAAAGCTACTTTTAAAAACTCTTTCCTGCCTTTTATGTTAGAGCTTCTGTAGAGACAGTCAAGCGAAGCAAGATTTTTAAATTTCTGAGCTCAGCACTTCTCTCAGAAATGCTTCGAAAGACTCTTGCTTTGTTTTTTCTTTCAATCTGTGCTTCGTGGATATTTCTCTTAGTAGCAAAATCCTCTTCTTCTTTTCTCCCTCAACTCCACCCACCGCACTTGATCCAATGCCTGTTGTTGTTTAGTTGTTTGGGGGCATGTGGCTACCAATTTATCCCATACACGTTCCCTTATCTGAGTCTGCCTGTGATCAACAAGCAGCTTCTTGCAAAATTGGGAATATGAATGCAGCAGCAGCAAAGGTGCTTTTAATGCTGCAAAAATGTTTGGGGAACATGGCCTTACAATTCACTGCTGTTTATTAGTGTATTTCCTCCAGTGCAGGTGAATAGAAATCAAAGATTGTTCAAAACAACCTGTGAGCAGAAATCTGTTGACTAATACATCAGATGAAAACAGTTTGATCCCTTTTGGTTGCTACCTGCTGCTGCTCTGTGCCTGTTCAGTATCTTCCCTTTACCAAGAGACTGTGTGTGTGTCATGCTGTGCCATTGTACACCATTTTCCCTTTAAAAGCGATGGTGTGGCACCAATTTAATACCATGTCATGTAGGTTCTTCATTGGTGCTGTGGCTGTTCAGATAGGTCATCACTTTGAGCTATGTAGAAATTACTCCATTAATCCCTTAGCATTCATTTCTGAGGATCAGTAGAGGTTACGGAGAAAGAGCTTAAATATGTGCTAGAATTCCCTTTGTTTGTCCTAGTTTCTTTTTCATCAGCTACAAATCTTCCTGGCTCGTCTCATCCGATCTTTGATGAGTCACTGCAGATGTTAAACATAGTGTGTTGTAGACTCAGTGCTCACTAATGGCTCAAACCCACTGTTTTACCATCCGTACAAGAAACTGGAGACAGTGCAGGGCAGAACTGTAAATTTAATAGTAAAATTAAACTGGAGTGTCTTTAAATCAGAAAGGAAGTGTCTGACGTTCCAGATTTTGGCTTTGTGAATTTGCATATGCAAAAGCTCTGATTAAAGCAAACGGACAGCCTGCAATGAAGAAGAGAGATGAGGGATTTTCACTTGTAAACCCTCTAGAGGGTTGCTCATCCCACTTAAATTTTGGACAGCTCAGGCTTTGGAAATGCCTGTCCCTTTCCACTGACAATGGACAGAGCCTGGACAACCAGATTTAGAGATGGTTAATGTTAGGGGAGATGATCCCCACCATGCACTGATTGCGGGGGGCCGTATTTCACCCACTTTCGCATACCGCAAGAAGTATGAGCTGCCTCTGATAAGGGCTAGCTGAAAAGGAGAAAATATTTCCCATAGAGGGCCATTACATCAATAACACTCATCTCTCATACAGTCTCGGTAATGAGCGGAGGATGTCATGCCATTCTCAGCTCCCAGCAGTGTGTCAGGGGGCTTTGTTGTTAGATGGCTGCTGGGATGTGTATCCCATACTGGCTCGGGGAACCAGAGCCACTTACAAAGATAATACAAAGTAGAAGGGTGTTCAGATGATCAGTTACTACTTTTCTTCTGAATTCTTTTCAGAAAAGAAAGAGGACCCCCAGAGATAGGACATCATCACTCACAGATGTGAAGTCATCTACCTGTTGCTGCAGTGCCGTCTTAAACTTGGGCTTGCGCTAGGTTATGCCTCACGTTGTCTTACATTACATGTAAAAGTCTCCATTCCATCAGCAGTAATTGCTTTTATCTTTTACTGCAAAAATCGAAATACCATCCTGTTTTTATTTTTCCTTTAAGCTGTGATGAAAATACTTGATTTTTGCTCTAGCTAGAATTACCTCCTCACTGAATGCAGGACATGATAAAAAGGAAAGGAGCCATCCTTCAGCCTGTAATGCTCCAAACTGCTTCATTTCAATTATGGCTAAATGTAGATTTTTTTTTCCTCTCTGTTAAGTGAACTTAACAATGCAAGAAATCATGTGGAACAAAACTAGCAGAAGCCTATGCCATGTGTCTGTCTTATACACATAAAATATTTGGAACCTCTTTGTGCTGTTGACTCCATATGGGCAATGACTGTGCTTGTGCAGCCAACTCCATGTTTAGAGCTTAAAACCTTCAAAGAAACACAAGTATTATATTTTTCCAAGAGTAGTGGGTATCTTAGTGGAAAATAACTATTCGTTTTATTGGATGGTTTGAGGCTAGCTTATGGAGAATTAGTAACTGGTTGCTGATGCTGAGGGAAAAATGTAGGACTGGAGAATTATGTAGTTTCCAGAGGGGATATGGACTGAAGCCTTTCCTGAGAGATCTGGGAGATTATTAATCCCTGTGTGAACAAACAGGCTTTATTCATTAATTACAAATTTTCTAAATGCTGGGGCGTTTGTCTTTTCAACAGGTGAACGTTACTCGTGAAGATTCCCCCAGTGAAGATCCAGTCTTTCTCCGTACTTTAGGGAAAGGAGATTGGTTTGGAGAAAAAGCACTTCAAGGGTAAGTGCTCCTTATGATGTAGCTCTTATGCTGAGATAATTTTTCAAGGACTTCTGTGGTCCTCAGAGGGCACTTGCAATTTGGACATGGGCTAGAATTACATTGGAAGTGGTTTTATGCTTTTGGAGTTGTGCTTCGTCACTTAGTGTTGCATGTTGCGATGAGGCAGGTCCTCAATGGGGAAATAAGAATTACTTCTCAACTGAGTGGCCAAATGCAGATTTTCCCTTGTTTGTAGACATAAGAAAATAGTTCATCTTGGCACTGTCATCCCCATATGTTTGAAGATCTGGAATGTTTGATGTTTGTGCTACTTGGGCATATTTCTCAGGTATGGCAAAAGGACATCATCATGGTCTTCTGGATGGGGTAGACAGATGAAGGCAGGGCAGTGGTTGTGTTTTTTAAATTGTCTTATTGCGTATGTATGATTTTGGTGGAGGTGGTAGTTGTATGAGAGTGACCTGTTTGTATAAACAATTTCCTTTGGGGATGACTTGGGTCAGCTAAGAGAATAGCAACTATAAATCCATATTCAACAGATTGTAAAAATGCACTTTATTTCTATAGGGAAGAATAAGAATAGGAATAGGAAAATGTGTGCTTTAGGCAGGAATGTGGGGCACCCATTAATCTTAATGGACAAACACTTCGTCCCACTCTGAGTAGTTCCCTCTGCATGCAAGCTGTTGGTCTTCTCATTGATGCTATGATAATGTGTTTGCTCCCTCATAAATCTGTCTTCTTCCAGCCAGAATGTTTGATGCCCAAATTTTCTGTCACTTCTGGCAGCCAGGAATACCTGTCCAGCACAAAGCTTGTCTTGCCTCTGAAAATCTATACATTAATTTTAAAATTATATGCTTATCAAATATACGTCCTTATTTTGGTTACTTTTTTAATGCTAAGGGGGAGATGAACTATATTTTTAAAATTTCTCCCACAAACATATCAACCAGAAGCACATTTTGTTTGTCAAGAGCCTCACAGAAAGTTGACCCTCGGTGCTGGTATGTTAAAAGAAGCACCAAATATCTTGAGATATCCAATCTAACAGTGAGAACAGGCAATAGTGTGCTGAACAAACCATCTTTTGAAGACCAGATATGGGAAATAAAAGGATTTTCATACCTTGCATCCCTAAACGGTTCTAGTAACATCCAAGAGAATTGAGAATTTCTCAACATTTCAAATGAAGGTTTTTGACTGACTGGCTAAGTCTGAAATTACATAATTTACAAGGAATACTTGTGTGCGTGTATTTAAATATTCAATACATAATAAGTTTATCTTCTGAAACTAAACTGAAACTTAATAATTGATAGTATATTCTCAATTTACAAGGAAAGCGTAATTCTGATATATTTTTTGATATGGAGACAGCATACCTAAGTACTGTACATCCAGTTTGCTAGTAAGTTCAATAATTCCGTAGCTAGATTTAAATTGAATGGTATGAAAACACTGATGTAAAGCACCCAGCAGCTTGATAAATTGCTTGTAAATTAGTGTCTTTCAGGACTGTGTAGACATCACTGTTCAGCAACTTTGTAAACCTTTAGGGTGTTTCTGCTGCATGTGTAAAATACAGTTAAGGTTGAGAGTTCAGGATAAACGCAAGAAACTTTTAAGTATATTTTCTTGTTCATCTTCGACTCATTTTTCAAAACTTTGTTGGAATCTGTTCAGCAACAGCTTCGTTACATACTGTTAGGTCATATGGTGTGATTTTATATGTGTAGGATGTAATAACAACTAAAAGGCATTTCTCTCTGGCCAGTATAAAGTAATAGCTGCAGTGTCGATCCTGCATATTGCTGCACTGCGGGAGGATGGATAACAAATATCTTCTAGTCTCTGATAGAAATATTTATACTGACATAGAAATTCAGCGATGATATACATTATTCTGTTTTTCTCACTTGCACCAGATGGCAGACGTTACTCCGCAGTATCCCATTCCACACCAGCAGGAACACAAGTAGTCATGAAATTATCAGCCACATCATCTTACAGTAATACTCATGACTCCCAACTATTACAGTGCTCTCTTACCTTCCTGGCTAATTGCTAATTGAATCTGAGATCGCAGATGTATAATTTACAGTATAACGATACATCATTTACAGTGTACTCGCAATCAGTTACTTTTTGTGATGTTTTCTTAATTGGAAAAAACAACATAGCGCCATTTACAATAATTATTTGTATCAACAGGGAAATAACAAAATTCATTCAATTAGGCAGTGGAGAAGAACTCAGTGCAACTTTGTGGCTAATGTATGTTTTACTAAAACTGGCTAATAATTGTGCTGCTTTGATGGTGTCACAGCTGAGTTCTTGAGCAAGAGCATCTATACTGTGCTGCTTAGATGGAAAACATGAGCTAGTCTGCAGTGGGCAGTCGTAGGGAGAATGATGGAGGAAGAAAAGAGGACAGGGAAGCAAATCTATAGGAGTGTATGAAAGGGCTCATTCTCCTTCAGAAATTGTTTCCAGTTGGCCAACCCAAAAAAGGAGCAGTTTAAGGCATTGCCTCTCTATTATTACATTGTGTTTTACCTAGTGTATTTGGATAGAGCTGTGATTTCAGATGCTGGGGGCTTCACCCGGTTTGGGGATCCAGGAGGAGCTCCGGGCCATAGGACAAAATGGTGACGGCACACGACAGAGGGTTGATGTTTTCGAGAAGCAGCATGGGATCCCACCTTGGTGAACAGAAGAGGGATTTTGATAGAAATACTAATAATTTGGTTCATAACACTTTGAGTAGTGCTAGAGATCAATGCATCCAACTCTGAGGTCCAACAGCTGGGATTTTCTGGTAGGCGCGTTGGCTTTTGAAGAAGGGCACCTCTAAAGACTGTGACCTGAAATCTCCTGGGTGGTGGCAAGAGCAGAAGAATTCATGAGTGTGCCTGGTTGAAGCTGAGATGGGGCTCGCCCTAGCCTCTAAGATATAAATACATATTTATATTACATTAATAAAAATGCTGAGATTACATAGTAGTGAAAAAAGTAATGGAAAGATAGAGACCATGCTTTGATTTTAAACTTGCACAAATACATATTTGATAGAAGTGTTTAATATCTTTCAAATACCGAGATGAAAATGGCAGCTTGTTGCAGTGCTTTTGTGCTGTATTTCTAGGCTCTTGTCTTTGCAAGGTTTGTTTTTAGTGTGGTTACAGCGAGAGGTAGCTAGCTCCATGTGGCAGAGGCAGATGCTGGTGAGGCAAAAGAGGTTTATTACAACAAAGCTGTATTTTGAAAGCACCTTAGTTTACTCATGTGTCCTTGTGAGCTATCTTTGAAAGTAATGAACTGGTTTGTTTTTCACTTGGAGTTCATAATCTTCAATCGTGTTGATTTATAAATCCCTTTGAACATGCATTTGCCCTGTAGAGAGGTTTCTGTGACTTTAGTTAAGCCAAAGTGAAGCACTTGACCGCAAGCAAAGCCATAGCAGGGTGACAGCCTGTTGGAGGAGGGTGCCTTGGCAACTGATTTTCATTCTGTGAAGGCATGGTATATTGGAAAAGTGTGGGAATTTGGAAAGTCTTCCTGCCTCTGGCAGTCATTGGAGGGTCAGCTCATGGATGAGACCTGGAGAAGAAGCTCCGAGCTGAGACAGCCCCAGCTGAAGTATGTCCTCTCTTCTTCTTCCTCATTTGTAAAGAATAAAGTATAGATTTTTAAAAAATATATATTATTTTTTTTAAAAAGTTGGTGGTGCATAGGGTGAAGAAGGAATGCTGGTCTTCAGGTCGTGGACAAGGTGCTCTGCCGTGGTGACAATTATAGTGACATTTGAGCTCCTTCTACTGTAACAGATGCATAAATTTTTTGTTACCTTGATGATGATTGGAAGATGAGTACAGTAGTACCGGTTTCTCAGGACATAACAGCACATCTTCCTTTCAGGAGATTTTGTGCTGTTTCCAATTTGTATCTCCAGCTCTTGTAGGCTCCTGTTTAGTTATATTCCTACTGTTAGAAACCACCTGTCCCCAAAAATCTCTATGGTATGTTTCGTGCTGGCAATTAACATGATATGTGAAACAATATATTATCTGTGGGTGTAGTAGGGTCAAAAGAAAATTTCCTTGCTGACCACCCAAAAACTTTATACCACATTTCCCACTAGAATCACAGAATCATTTAGGTTGGAAAAGACTTCCAAGATCATCCAGTCCAACCTATAACCTAACACTACCAAGTCCTCCACTAAACCATGTCACTAAGCTCTACATCTACACATCTTTTGAAGACCTCCAGGGATGGTGCAGCAGCTTGTGCTGATTTAATTTTTATGTGCATGTGGAGGAAACTGTGACGGGAGGAATCGAGATGGGGTGAGGGAGAAGCAGCATAAGAAGTAATGCACGTGGAAATATTAATGCATCTTCAAATCGGTTGACAATATTGAACCTTTTGCTTTTCCCTAAATTAATACAGGAACTAAATATAATCCCAAAATCTTTTTAAAAGGTCTAGTAGCTGACAGCTAAGATGAGAATGAGACATCAGTAGGGCATTAGAGTATTGACAGTGCAATTGATTCATTTATTTTTCTAAAATAATTCTGTTTCCTCTTGCTGTGACCAGGTTTACAAGTAAGCCTCCAAAAATAAATAATTTTTATTAAATCTGTATAAATACTGCAAGGGGTGCTGGGGTTCCACTGATGTTCCTGATCTTCTCCCTGCTCTAACGCCAAGTTTTTCCTCTGTAAATGTAAAGTTGCTACTGCTCAACTGACCTTTATGCTAATCCTTTTCCAGATAAGAACCCAGTAATTTGGGTTTAATCAAAAACTTAAATGCCAGAACCTAGAAACCTGTTTAAGTGACAGCCTTGCCACCCCGCTATCTTCTTTCTTCACTTTCTATCTTCTTACCTGTTTCTGTTCTGTTTTTCCAGAAATAGTTTTCCCCGGTTGCTCACGAATAGCTTTAGAAGGACTGCAAGTAGTTATTTACTTGGTTCAAGTGGTAACGGAATAAGACTGATTTGCAGCAGTTAGAAAACAGCTAATTTGGAAGGTAAAACAGATTTGTATGCTGTCTACTTCAAATACTCTTTTCTGTATTGCAAGACCCCACATTCAGTGTCCCATACAATTCACAGCAACCTTGGCAGTCCTGGAAAGGAAAAGTACAGGCTGGAGTGGCTTTTATTTTTAATTATTTTTTATTTTTATTGCATTTTTAAATTTTGTTTTTGTTTTGGTAAAACGGATGCTCCTGTTCAAAAAACAATCCTCACTCTCACAGTAAAATGTCCTGCTTTCCGACTTTTTCGGTTTTGGTGTTTACAACTAAATCAGTTTTCTTTGCCACTCTCTATATGATGGATATAAGCTCCTGGAGACTGGCTGCTTGCATAAAAGGAGGGTGTGTGTGTTGTAGCACAGCAGAATTGAAAATTCTTCAATTTATAGGAAGTAGCAAGTTGGGAAGCACAGGTTATCACCTTTGTTGCTAAATAATGGGACTTTCTTTTAATCCCAGGCGTTTCACAGCCCTTCTCATGTCCAGCCCCTCAAATGCTGTGTGCACAGCTTGCTGATTGTGGATCCAACGTAGAGTCTCTGAGGACCAGCAGGAAGTTATTTCATCCATTACATCAGCTGCTTTTTACATTTATTGCAAGCGTTAGACAATCTTAAAACGTATTTCAGCCATTATGGCCTTATTTCCTGTCGTCTTCCCCTAATAAGATAGATCCATGCCCATAATGTCATGGGAGGCCTGGGAGCTGAGAGCGGGGAGCGATGACTGATGGGTTTTGATGACAGAGGAAATTGGGGGTGTTGAATAAAGCGCTCAGATAATGGTTTGAAAACAATCAGAGGGGAGTCCTGTTTCAGGCAGTACGGCACCGAGCAGTTTAACCCATCACCTCGCAGCGTAGGGAACGCCAGAAGCTTTTAAAGGGTTTCAGAAAGCTGCTGGCAAAGCCCTGAAGCGAAACCCCATTGGAGGCTTTGGAGGGCAAGAGCTCGAAAGCCCGGACAGCTGGAAGCGAGGAGGCAAAGTGACACCTCAAAAGCGTCGCCATATGCTTCCCCGCGGGGCTCGCTTTCGTCCCGCAGGCATCTGGCCTCCGCTCGAGTCTGGAGAGGTGGCTGGGTGGTCTGATTGATCTCCTAAGTGCCCACCGCAACGTTAATTAAACGCCATTAAAATGTCTCCGTGTCGTTTCCAGGCTGGCTGCTGGTGTTCGGGTGCCCTGGTTTCGAGGTCCTCAGGCAGGGAATTGCTCTGGCACAGATGAAGTTATTTCATTGATTGATACCCAAAAAGATAACTGCTGTTGCAAAGTAAATTATGAAATCTTCATCAGGGCCTTTGCAATCTGTTTAATTCCCTTAGTGCAAACAAGCATTGGTTGCTGATGTGGTATCTCTGCTTTCTACAGATGCTCCATGCTTTGTATTCTTCATGAAGTGCCAGCCAGCATTATGTTGGCTTGCGCAGGAGCTTGCTGCGAGCATCTTCAGCTGGTTGCCAGGAGCTCGTAATGCTCAGGGCAGGTCTCTGGCAGGGACGAGGCTCCCAATTAAGGGATTCATCCAAAGCCTTTAAAATGAGTGTGCAGGTTTGCGCCGGTCATTGTTACGCATGTTCTGACTTGCGGCTACAAAAATGTAGCTTTGCTTTGTTACCTGGTAAAAATAAGTATGTTCCTTTTAAATCCATGTCTTATTCAACAAGTAGCATATTGAGAAATGAGGGGCTAAAAGGAAACAAAGGGACAAGAGGTATCAGCTTTAATGGCATCCTGCCTGGGAGCCGTTTGTTGTGACTACAGAGATGAAGGATTCCTGTTGGAAAAGCATAATGCGTGAATCGATATTATTGATTCTTGCTGTCTTAAATAGGAATATGGAGTTGATTACACCAAGGTGAAACCAAAGGTCCGTCTTGCCCTATCTGTTAGAGCAGCCAAAGCCAACTGCAAGAACGTTCTGAACCAGAGCTGGTGGCTTTGATCTACAATCCTTGATGGATTTTCAACTTACTTTCAAACTCATGGAAGTGTTTTTAAAGTCTACAGCCTTCTGTGGCAATTAGTTCCATAGTTTAAGTATGCAAGATGAGAAGAAATGCCATTTGGGGGTGTGGGGGGGTCTTTTTTACTTTTTTGAACAGACCATCTGCTCCTGTCATGAGATGCCTCTTAGTTCTTAGATGTGCAGTTGACTTCTTGATTTGCAGAGAGCTCAACAGTCTGTCATTCAATATTAAGACAAATAATTTTTCTTTACCATGTTTATAGTTTCTAGCACCTTAAATGAGTTACTAAGATCTCTGGAACTTGGTCCCACTTTTTCTTTAACGAGAAGTTCAATTTTTGCATGAAGATCTTTGGAACTAGAGATAACTGACTGCAGTATCATTCTGCATTTTGACAAACAGCTATTCAGGCAATGATAACTCCTTAGTCAAGCAGGTATTGGTGAACTTTCCCGTTGCTGCCTGAAAGTCCTGCAGCTTTTTAGATTTGCTTCCTGTGGCAAGGTGTCCAAGAGCATAGACAAAGGCTTTCTTTAGGACCAAAGCAATACAGCAAGGAGAGGTATTGCAAAATCATCTGACTCAGGCGAGTTAGAAGAAGGCGAGTAGTACATACAATTTTTGGTACCCCGTTTTGTACTCTTTGGTTTTAAGATGACTTATGTTATCTAAATGTGTCTCATACCTGACTTCTTATGCCAAATACTTTTCCCAAACAAAACTAGCTCGAGACCAATGATGGTGTGTCCATGTCTTCTCCCAGCCGTATTAGAGAAGATATTTTGAAGTACATAGCTACTGGTTATCCACATTTCAAACACCTCCCTCCTGGTTGCATGGTACTTGCTGAAGCTCTATTTGGCAGCAAGAGGTTTTCTGCAGATGATTCTCTGTGCTTATATGTCCACACTTTCAAGCACAAAAAATGAAGTAATTAGCTAAAAATCATACCCACACAGGCTTTTTCAATGTCTGTGTTTAGATGATCACTTAAAAAGCTTGAGCAGGGCTGGATTTAAGCAATGAGATAATGAATCGGGGGGTTTCAGCTGCTTGATTTTCCATTGTCAAATATCTTGTTTCCACATTTCTTGAATTTCAGGGCAATTGACTTGGAAATCAGATGCAGCTTTATTTTGTAATAACACTGAACAAAAAGCATTTCAGTTGAACGATAGTAAACGCTGCATTAAGAAGGGAAAACAACTGATTATATACTTAAGCAAGATCAGTGAACACCAGAATTGGAGTCTTTTGTGCCTTATCAATCGCCTACCTTGTGCTGCATTTTGAGTACCTGCTTTGCATTGCAGAAGCCTGTTTACATAAAATACATGATCATGAAAATACATCAGTTACTGAAGGAATATAGACAATCATATTAATAGAAGGACTGTGCATAAAATCTGCTTTTTTTTTTTTTGCATTGTCTGAGAGAAAGAAAACAAGTATCTGGCTTTTTATTTAGTCTATCAAACAGAAATATTCTTTTGGAAAAAATAGCCATTAGGAGATGATCAGCAGTAAATCCAAAATGCCTGTTTTAGTACTCTTCTTTTAACATAAAGTATATAAAGCTGCCTGAATTTCTACAAGGGAAGTCATGCTCAGAGCCAATATCATGACTCAAATGAAGTTAATAAATAATCAGGTTGTTCTGAGTCTTAAAGATAATAAGCTTTAGTTTATAAGAGCACAGATTATTAATAGTTCTGGCTTTTTTACAGCTGAATCATACCCTGGGAACTACAACTGTATATTTGTTTTCCTTTGAGAATACAGTCCTACAGAGCAAACACCCTCTTCTTCCTGCTGAGTTTAAAATATATATATAACATTGGGCGGCAACATTTTGCCAGAGGGAGGAAAGCAGAATTACCAAAGGTTTTATTGTTAGAAATGTATTTGCTTACACTTATTGCAGTGCCTGTCTCTGAATTTTCTTCTGATGCCTTTATGCCGTAGCATTATTTCAGAGCTTGAATAGAAACCCTGTTGCTGAAATAAGTAATACACAGGAAATACCACGGAGGTATTGTACTGTTACTTTTTGTTAGATATCTAAGCCACTAGAGCACTCTTCATATATAAAGTATGTATTCTTATTAAAGTATTAAAACAGCACAATTTGGGGGTGTATCCTCTTGAAGAGTGAAGCGGGTTAGTGGTAGAAATGATTGTAGGGATCAGATCTCGTAATTCTTGCTTATTTAAAAGAGTATGAACCTGAGACTGCAATTTGCTTTTCTCATTTGGAGAACATGAAATAGCCTGGAAGGACTGAAGGCTTCTTCTAGTGCTGGCTGAGCCCTCCAAACTGTTCCACTTGGCCTCTTCTATGGCACTAATGTGCCTTTTGCAGGTAACACCTGTGCTATGCAAAAGAGAAAAAAACACTAATTTGTGTCCCACAGCAAATTGTAGTAATTTGTTTTTTTACGTTTTTAAACAAAATGTTGAGATTTGAATCAAAACATTTTATCTAAAATTTCAAAATGGTCATGCATTTGTCAAAATGCTGAAATGCTGGTTTATGACAGATGTTTCTAGTTGGGAGAAAAAATCCATAATTGCAAACAAAGGTGTTAATAGGGAGGGAATTAAACATGCCTGTAGAAGACCTCCAGAGGAAATCACACATTTTCTTGGGAAAATATTTCCACCAAAATGCTCCCGCTAGCTCCATTCAGGTTTGTAAGCATTAAGTGAAACTGAAAAACGCAGCACAGATTTATAAATCTCTCTCGACTCCCTTGAAATGAATAAATAAATCCCTGCTGGGGTGCAGAAGCACAAGTCTGAGTTACTGCAGGGTGAGCTGTGCATGAACTCGCAGCCTGCCTGCTGCTCTGCATACCTACCCGCGACGCAGACGAGTTAATTCGTGTTAGGTAACCCTCAGGGCAGGTTTACCATAGGGGGAAAAAAGAGCAAAGCTTTCATGCTACGTTTTTTCCTTTGCCCAGCTCCTAAATCATTTAAGCAGCCATGCACATCTTTAAACGTACATCCTTGAGCATCGTCGCGTCCAATGGCATTTAAAAAGTGGTGCCTGTTTTTGCCTCCTCCTGGGATGGCTGCTTTCCAGCATAAGGGACTTAATTTATGGACAAGCTCAGGTACAGCACGTGGCTCCTCTTCTCTTTGTACTGGGGATGGATTTGGCCTTTTTCTGTCAGGCTTGTAACTCCTTTTAAAATAACTGTCATTTATAAAATGTTCATGCATAGAAAATTGAGCGTCTTTCTGCAAGGATGCATAGTAACCTGGTATTGGGATGCCATGCCTAGTCAGTTTGTGATCATTATAAGGCATCATCATGATATGGAATATTTAATATTAAACCTTGTGATGCAAAAATAATAGAATGTTCCTTATAGACCTTTAAACTATAGAGTAATATATTTTCATGGCTTTCATTCTGAATGTCAAGTAATTCAAATACTGGCCATTTAAATTGGTGACTTTAACATGATCATGATTTAGCCATCGTATAGTATGGTAATAATAAGCCCCCATCCTTAGAAGAACAAGTTGGTGTAAGTTTGTATTTAGGACATATAATCTGTTATTTTCTTAATGGTATTTTCATATTGAGTATTATGAACAACACTTAATCGCTTTTCAATGTAATTTATGTCACCCAGCTTATTCAGTGTTGTGGGGAAAGTGAATCTACACCATTACAGACTTGCTATTTTTAAGATGACTTTTCTGTAGCTGCACTGCGTGTGTGTCATCCTTGAACAACCAGTTCCCTTTCTGAACTCTCTGGCAGGTCAGGATCACAACCCTGACATTTTTCAGCGTCGGATACTGGCAACAGGTTATCTCCTACATGCAAGAAACCAGCAATCCAGATGACCTTGGGTTTGCTAACAGCAAAACACTTGGTTGTGAGTTAAGAAGAGAAATAAAATGTAGCAATGCTAAAACTAGATTAGCATTTAAGGAAAGTTAGGTGGGTTGCGTAGTTCTGCAACACCATGAAATAATCTATGTCCATTCCAACTTACAGATATTTTCAGCATGCTGCACATCCCACCACTGTTTTGCTTAGGGGTCAATAGTCTGTAGATGTTTCTATAATTTCCAGGGATGCAGTGGCCCTTCCAAGGCGTGATTCATCCTGTGCTGAAACTCATCTGTGGTCTGTCCCCTCCAGAGCTGCCATCTGTCCATGACGTGCAGACAGCTGGGCTGGACAGGGTCCCCCCACTTTCAGCAGCTTAATAGAGGTCAGCTTTATTTCCTTTGGGATTAAAAAAAAAAGAAAAAGCCTCTGAGTGGCTGCATGTAAGTACTACCATGTGGGTAGTACCCACTGCTAGTGGGAAGCCTAGTGATGAACATCTATTCTCCAGATTTCGTGTTACGTCCGTCCAACTGTTAAGTAACGTAGTTAACTGCCATGGACACACTCAAAATTAAGGATGAAATATTTATAAGACTGGAACTGGCTATTTGTCTGCATGAATGCCTATTTAATTCTGTTTTGTTAGGAACTCTACTATATTAAAAGACCATTTTAAGATGACCCTTTTCAAGTAATGCTCATTGAAATTGATAATAAGACATCAAAAGAGCAATGCCCTGTTCTATGGCATGCAGTTTAAGAATCTGCTCGAGCCTGGAGTACGCAATTGTGGATTATTTGGGGGTTGTTTCCTTATTTTGTCTGAGTGGTGAGCTAAAACCTCTCTCTGTGGCAGAGCTATAGAGATATAACATCATTTGTTCCCAAAAGACTTGACAGTTGTATTGCTGAAGTCTAGACAGGAGAATCTGATGCCCTCACACAAAGTTACAACTCATCCCAGGAGCGGTTGCCTGCCTCTGGGAGTATTTCTGCAAATAATTGAACTTTTCACAGCCCAGTCTCTTTGCTTCCTTTTCCCAGATGAGAACACAGAGCAAGGTTTGGGGCCACGTGCTCTCCAGCAGGGATGATCTCCCATTTGCCCTGGGAGCAGGGGAATTTAATTGCTCTCTGGACCTGAGCTTGCCCTGGCACGTCTCATGTAAAACTTAATGAAGCAACCAAAGCTGTTTCCTCGTGCTGTTTAGCTGTATTTATATCCTTCTGCATCCCCACCCATGGCCCTGCTATTATCCCTCAGGCTGCTGAACCCGTTTATTTTTCAGCAACTGCCTGCCAGCCGGCGGCACCACTAATGCATCCCAAAAGGCGCCCAGGCTGCAAAGGCGCTGGGCAGGCACAGATGCCTATGGCACGGGGAGCGACTGCAAACAAACAGCAGAGCTGGCTAACTCAGAAAGCACAAATGCAACCCAAATCTTCCCAAGAAATGGGGAGCAAAGCAAATATTTCAGTGGGCTGTGAAGGCTTACACGTTCCGCTGTAATACACAAATGTTTATCAAGCCATGCAACAAGAAATCCCCCTTCCTTTGTAGCTTTTCTTTGCGAAAGAAGCGGTGGCTCCTTTTCCCAGAGCATGTCAAGCATGTACAGTTTTACGTGCTGGAGATATTTGCTGTTGAAGAGCGAACCTAGCGTGGTTCTTTGTAGGGAGGGTGATGGGTAAACAGCTGAAGACGGCTGCATAAAACCTGGTGTGCAATTATGTAGGTATTGCGTCCTGCGGCAGGAAAAGCATTCAGACCATGTGGACTCATCTAGCTAATAAACTGAAGAAAGAAATCATTTCTGCGGCTGCATTTAATGATTTCTGACTGGGCTAATTACCTTTGTCACTCATGGTATGTCACCCTGAGAAACATATCTGCGCTGTCATCGGCAAAGAATCGCTGAACGCGTAACATGAGCTTGATAGCAACAGGGGGATGAGCCTCTGTTCATTGCATCCACCTTTTCAGTTAGAAGCTGGCTTTTAGCTTTTCACAGCTGTGTTATGGAGAAAGCTTTTCAGTCTGAGTGGGTCTAACCACTGGAGATGGTCAACAAGTGCAGGCTGTACTCGCAATGGGAAGTGTGTCCCGTGAATCGGTGATTTCACATTAATTCTTAATGCAGGCATGAACCTCTTGCAGGAAATGTTACCCGGGCTGGCAACTTTGAAATCTCTCCGAAGAGGCTGGGAGGTGAGCTGTGGTGGCCACCATCTGTGAAAATGGCTTTATTGTCAGAGCAGATGCGTGTCGAGGTTGGGTGATGGTTGTGAGACTGCTGGACCAGATTTCTTAAGGTTTGCTTTCTCCCTCCATAAGTACAAGGAGTTTCCTGGACTGTATGCTACTCCTAGACCATATATATTTCTATTTCACGACACTTGTCTGTCTACCAGACCTCTGCTTTGAAATTAATTCCTGTCACTAGCATTGATTTTAAGTCTTGGAATAGATCTTTTCCCCATTTCAAGACTTTGCAGTGCGGCCTTTCACGTTGGCGATGCAAAATCAGGCTCTACCAGCTCCATTTTTGGTTGCAGCCTCTGAACACGAAGTAAGTGGGATTGGCTGTTACTGTGAATTACACAGTTAAGCCTCCAAGTGTCCCGGTTCAGTGCCAGTGAGGCTCCACAAGGGAAGCTGGAACCAGTCGAGCTAGTGGGATCGCGGAGACCAACCGTAGATATCATCCTGAACGTTTTAACATTTAAAAATAAACAGATTGTGTTATCACAGAACAAAGTCAGGTTTTATTTTAGGCAAACGTGAAATCTGAGCATAGCTTTTGAAAGATGCTGTGGTGCTCCCATTACAGCATTGGGACTTCATGTGCAAAGCTCGTGTTACCTTTATGTTTGGCTCTCGTAATAAATGGTTGAAAGCAGCTTTTTAGAAATGGTTTTCCTATTAAGGGCTTATTATTTATATACAATGTTGATGTAAATATCTGCCTAAGGTGTCTGGTTACTTAACACAAAAGATTCAGGCTATGTGCTGCATTATTTAGAAACATTCCATAGTGTAGGTGATTAATGACCTACTAATATTTTGCTAGGATGAACTGTTTTATCAATGACCCTTAAAAACTTCATCTAGGGCTCGGGGTTTCCATTTTAAAGCTGAATTTAACCCAGGAATGAACTGTAAGTGTGCCAATTGTGTGGGACAGTGCATGAACTGGTCCGACCCCATGGCTGGAATGGGAGCTGTGCTGCCAAGCTCTCCTCTAACCTTCATAGCTGGGATGCTGCAAAGCCCTGCGAACAGGACTTAAAGGATGGTTTCACAGAATCACAGAGTGGCTGAGACATCTCAACATCCTCCCCTCAGGTATTTATATACATTAATGAGGTCTCCCCTCAGTGGTGCTCTGTGGTGCCCTGGTAAATGATGGTTTTTTATCTTTTCTTTTTTCCAAGGGGTATCTACCCAGATGGGAAAAATACCCTATGCACTGCAGGCTGCTGCAACGCATGCAAATGTGAAGAAGGAGAGAGATACAAAACCTGAAAATTGAAAGTGGCAAAAGTAATTGCTTTTTTGTGATATTCAGAGTAGTTCAGGTACAAATGAAGTTAAAATCCCAACCCATCTTGAGCTTATGCAGACCTCTTCACATGCTGTTTGTGTTGTTTGGATTGAAATAAGAATTTAGGAATTGTGTTCTTAGTTAATGACTTTTAAGGAAATATTTGTTTGATGACTTCAAAGGAAATTTAAGGGGATAGTGTGCACTTTTGTGGGCCTCAGCCCTTATGCAGTATTTTAGAAATGTTGGTGCTTGTCTCAGGAATAATCCTTCCATCCTACGCCAAATATTTTAAAAAGTGGATACAAATAGTCTATCTAAATAAAATAGAACTGTTTTTGCTTTTAAAGAGAGAACTTCAGTGGCTACGGAAGCCTTAGTTTTCTTCAGTGTGTCAGGCTGCCCAGTGAACAAAGATGAAAAAGGAGCCCAGCCTCAGCATTGGGATTAACCCTTTGTTTCTGGATCTCTATGTGACAAACTGGACCATGCTGCCTTCTCCACTGCTGAGTTACTTGCTCTATTAAAGCGTCACCGTTGGATCAGCTCCGTTAGTAAGCACTTGGCTGGCTGAGAGCCTGTCTGTCCCGTTTTGTGATCACCAGCACTTCTCCTTTCCTTCCCATGGCCCTGTCTTCCTCCCCTCAGCCCTGTAGATGTTGATGCTCTGCAGGTTTAAGGCTCTGAGCCTCCTCTCTCTGTTTGTCCTCTATGCACAAGGTCCTTATCCCCAAATCCATTTGCTGTCGTGCTGCCAAACTACCCTGGCAGAAGTCCTGCAGCCAGTCTGATTTCCTTAATTACGATTGTCTTCCCGGTTCTGCCATCTCTCTAAGTAAACAACGGTCCTCCAGCTGTCTTTTCATTCCTCGATAGTCATTCGTCAAGCTTGTATCTCCTTTCTCTGCCGAATATTTCACCGCTTTTCTCTTTTCTAAAAGAAAATGGACAAGATGCAATTCTCCTGACTTGCTGTCCCACCTCCCTCCACAACTCCGTCCTACTCCTTTGCTGCTGCGGATGCAAACAATTCTCACCTGGTCTCTTCTAACCCATCAAGGTGTCTTCGTGGCTCCTGTTCCCATACAAAATTGCTACAAAAAGCAGTGAGAGAGAAGAGGGGAATAAAAAATGGTCCTTGAAGCATAGCAGAGAGCTAGGGAGGGACACGAGTGCCTCCTGCTTACTGATGCTCGGCTCTCCTGGCTGGGTGGAGATGCATCTGTCCCCGGTATCCTGCCCTCTCCTCCACATGGATGAGGTACTAAAGCTGTGGTCAACCTCCATTTCATTTTTTGGTCTAGGTTTGTTCAGGCTGAAGCAAATGTTATAAGTTTATATGGCAGAACTTCCCTAATGAAGCAATTTCCCTGTGGCAGCTAAAAGGGCTGGCAGAGGTTTAAATTCATATAATTTTTATTTTACTATAAAATTCTTTTTTTTTTTTCCAGCCTCTGGGCTTTGTAAAATCAACTTCTTGATTCCTGAAGTCTAAAGCTATAAAATGCCTATCTTTAAGGCACTTGCTAAATTTCATTATTTCCTCAATCATGTTATAATTAAGTGAAAAAATGTTTTCAATTATAGAACTAGGAAGAAGTTGGAACATTTTAAAATATTTTTTGCCATGATCTTATAAAGATGATAATGACTATTAAAGCAGGTTAATCATCATTTATCCTAGGTGCTATTTTATTTTCTCATTCCATAGTGTAATTTTAGGTACAAGATTTTTAGGAACTTCACAAAGAAGTTGTCTGGAACTGTGCAATAATGTGAGTCTGACTTTTTTTTGCTTTCAAACAGAAACCAGAAGCCACTGAAAAGGATATAAACTTGTCAAGGGGGGCTAAGCATTAAATACAGAAAGAGGGATGATGTGTTCCTAGTGTTTAACTTTTAAAAATATTGGCTGTGCTGATATCACAAAAAAGAAGTTTTTAGAATATCATCCAAATTAAGCTATCTATTCTCTTAGGTAACTTCAGCGTTGTGACCCATCCAAGTCAACTCTGAGTGAAGAATCAGTACCATTAGCAAGAGTCCAATAATAATCTAGCTAAAATTCAACAAAAGGCACTACTGTGAGGATACCACTCGTAAATATTGTGAGGATATCCCTCTAAATATTTTTAATTCTCACATGTGTCTTCTGCAATGCCTGAATGAATTTTGTACCATGCTGCGAATAGGGATGGTGATGTCAGATATGGAAATGAGCTTCTTTTGGTCCTGGATAGTAATCTTCAAAATTATTTTTTATCTTCTCTGCTTGACTAGGTAGGGTCACATGTAACACAGGAGGAAAAAAAAAACCTGAAATTAAGTCAGAAAGAGGTAAACATATAAAATTATTTGCCAAGGAACCGACAGACTGAAAACATACAGGTCCTTCAAATCAAGCTGGTGTGCAGCTTCAGTCTAGAGCCACCTCCTCTACACACTTGATTGCAAAAGTGGTCAAGAGCGTCTTCTGATCTCTACACTGAAAAGACAGTAATTAAGCAAGGTAAAACTTGATGGAGGTTATTAAAAGGAGTGCAGTCTGTGCATCAGTCCGTAAGTAGCCCAGAACAAGTTTGCAGGATGTATGCACACACTTTTTTCCAAAGCTGTGGAGTAGATCTTCGTTCACCTGTAGTCTGCAGGTCACTGGAAGGTAATATGTTTTATCTGCTGGAGGAGGCTTCCCTGTGATTTTAATATCTTGACCCCTGGACATTTTGAAATTTCCTCCAGTGATGGATGAGACTGTTCAAAAAGAAATGAAATGAATTTGAAACTCAGTATTATTTTATTTTGAAGCCGTGTATTTCCAGCATCTTATATTACCATGGGTTAATGTAGTACTTTTAAAGTAAAGATGACTCTAGTTGCAATTTTCTTTCCTATCTTGCATCTGTAGTCCTCATCTCAAATTCTGTTAGTGCTGTCTTCAAGATTTGTCTGAATATATCTGCCTTAAGGAAAACTGAGGGGCTGGCATAAAAAGGTGTCTCGTTTCTGTTGTTTAGATGACTTGGAGTTTGTACCATGTTTTCTGCAAGTTCTTAGTGCTGGAGTGAAAGTTCATTTTTAGTCTAGAAAGTAACTTTTGTTTTACTTGACTCTTAATTAGTTGGTTTTATTAGGGAAAGGAGGGAATCATCAACAGGAAATGGTAGCTGGAGACAGGGGAAAAAAAAGAAGGAAAGAAAAAAAAAGCCATATGAATATGAAAGGTCTCTGATATGGCCTTCTGCTTCAGGTGGGGCTTATCGCAAATGCTGGATCAAATTCGTCATTGCCTTTTCTGGCCTAATCTTGAAAATCTCCAAGGATGATGGAGAGTCGGTCACCAGCTGATCTGCTGCAGTACTGTACAACTCTGTGAACGAAGAAGTTTTTCTGAAGTTCTTCAGCATGTCCAATCTGAACTTCCTAAACGACAACTTGTAGCTGCTGTTTTCAAAAAATTCCCTGGGAAGGAATACCAACAGATTTAATTTAAAACAAACAGGCTGGCATTTAACAGGGATTATTGTAGCTTCAAAAAGCTACCGAGCCCAGTATTTTATTGTAATGAAAATGGGGATGTATCTAATCTGCATGGGTTTCAGGGGAGTCCACAAGAGCCAAGGAGTTGATCAATATATGCATCACAATATACATTTGAATCTTAAAAATTGCATCCTGTGGCCTTTCTGGGTAGGATCCTGGAGACTCTGAGAAAGATGCTAATAACTAACTTGGCATTCTTTGAGAGATCTTTCTACGTAAGAGAGATGAAAGTATTTTGAACAGTGGGAAAGTCTGAGCCTTTTGTGCTGTTGTTTTTTTGCTCTGATGCTACAAAAATATTATAAAAGATTTAGGTTTTAAACTAACACCAGAATGTGTCCTTGAGCAAAGTTTCTTTTTACAGATAAAGATACTGCCTTTCTAAGCCACGGAATCCCAGAGGAATGCAAGCTAATTTATAAAATGTTTTATGGTTTTAAAGCTGAAGTATTTTAGTTAACCTTATAGCCCTCTTTTTCCTCTTTTTTTTTTTCCCCTTCCTTCTATGAAAGTAGAAGATACTTTTCCCATATAGAGATCCCAGATTAAGGACAGTGAAAGTCTGGAAGGAAGTATTTTAATTGTCAGGAGCTTTGATTTAGTGGTGAGACACTGTCACTGTGACACTGTGTTCCTCCCAGCATTCAAGAGAAGCATTGGAACGGTTCACAATTTGCATTTCTTCATTTTCTCTCCAAGGTCAAGATATTGACCTCAAGATATCATCCCAAGCACAAATACAGGCTTGGTGGAGAATGGATTGAGAGCAGCCCTGAGGAGATGGACCTGGGGGTGTTGGTTGACGAGAAGCTCAACGTGAGCCGGCAATGTGCGCCTGCAGCCCAGAAAACCAACCGTACCCTGGGCTGCATCAGAAGGAACATGGCCAGCAGGGTGAGGGAGGTGATTGTCCCCCTCTGCTCTGCCCTCATGAGACCCCACCTGCAGTGCTGCATTCAGCTCTGGAGCCCCAGCACAAGGACATGGACCTGTTGGAGTGGGTCCAGAGGAGGTCATGAGGATGACCAGAGGCTGGAGCAGCTCTCCTGTGGAGACAGGCTGAGGGAGCTGGGGTTGTTCAGCCTGGAGAGGAGAAGGCTCCGGGGAGACCTTACAGCGGCCTTCCAGTGCCTAAGGGGGGCTACGGGAAAGCTGGGGAGGGACTCTTTGTCAGGGGGTGAAGTGATAGGACAAGGGGTAATGGCTCTAAACTAAAAGAGGGGAGACTGAGATTAGACATTAGGAAGAAATTCTTCACCATGAGGGCGGTGAGGCCCTGGCCCAGGCTGCCCAGAGGAGCTGTGGGTGCCCCAGCCCTGGCGGTGCCCAAGGCCAGGCTGGATGGGGCTTTGGGCAGCCTGGGCTGGTGGGAGGGGGCCCTGCCCATGGCAGGGGGGGTGGAATTAGATGAGCTTTAAGGGCCCTTCCAACCCAAACCATTCTGTGACTCTATGATACTATCAGTACCCAAGGGAGATGAGTCAACCACAGAAAGGACACTTTAATTTAGACCCTCTTTTCCCAAGTTTTGTTGTTGATACCCCCTTTTATACAGCAGCTGCAGAAGTCCTCTGTTTACACGTGAAGTTCCAGCGATTTTGGTGACAGTGCTGTTGGCAGTGTTTACATACTCAGGCGTCTATGGTGTTTCAAATTATTTGCACTTTAATGCTGTGCTTTGCAATATTAGCTCTTCTCCTTTGCTCTTCTAACCAAAAAGAATATTTGAATATATATGATTAAGTTCCCTCTCATTTCTAAAAACACGAGGGGAAAGCAGTCATGTTTATTTGAAAAATGTTGCTTTTACAAAAAAAAAAGAAAACCACCATGTTCAGGGAATTAGTCAACATATGTGCCAGCAGCCATACGGGAATCCAGCGGGCTGGTTTTGTGTCCTTAAGAGCCCTGGGCCAGCAGAGTGAGACTTTACGGTCCCCTGACTCATTTAGGATGTTCAAAGTCAGCTGTGTTATCTGCACAGCACTGCTGTGCCACATAGGCAAACCTTTACATTTCAGATTCAGCTAGAATAAAAAAGTACTCGCTTCTTGGAGGTTATTTTTCACAAACAGCAGAGCTAACTTCATAGTGTGAAACTACACCAACAGATGGTATGTATTCATCTCCATAGGCATGGTTTATTGGATCATTTTATACATGAAGTCATCCAGTATGCTGGAATTTATTGTGCTCATCGGCATGAATTTTATCTCATTCTGGTGTTATGAACATGTGATGAGATTTATGAAACTATGAGAATAATAGGATTTCTCATGTTCAGAGGGCAGCAGGAGCCATGGTCTCTTCTAGTACTCCAACCACAAAATCAGCACGAGCAGCCCAGCTGATAGGAAGCATGTTACTAGTGAGCATGCAGCTTAGAATAAAGATGGCAGGTTTGATTCTAGGCTTTGATAAGGCCTTGCTAAAATTTGTTCGCTTAGTAGCATTGCAGACTTTTGCTGATTACTGCCCTGATTCTTTGCAAACGTTCGTTTCTGACATTATCTGTTGTAGTTTTTGGTCTTTCTATGACACCAGTGGATCGGGACCTATCGGGCGATAACTCTCTGCTTGCAGGTTGTGCCATCTTTTCTGAAATCGGTCCCCTCACCCACTGTTCCTGGAAGTTGTAGGAACTAACCAAGAGGTAGGTCTTGGACGTGGGTTTCACAGCTTCCACAATAATGTGAGACTGCACATGGGCTTCACTCAGGATGTATGCCATACCATGTGGTGCATATACACTTAGCAAAGGCTAAAGGACCTGTCTGAGTTTTCTCCAAGCCCAAGGAAATGCTGCTTATCCAGTTCGGTTGTCCTTTCCTACCTCTGTGATTTCCTTGTCTTTATTTCTCCGTGCAGTGCTAGGTTTTGAGCCTTCACGCTAGCTTTGTCCAATTTTGAAAGGAAAAAAATAAGGTATAAGTAGGTTCCTACCCTGATTCCTAGAACAAAATACACAGATTCGTTGGAAATGAGCTTTCATTACTTATGCAGATTGCAAAGCAACGTGTTTTCTTCCCCAGGTCCAGAAGAACATACGGAGACGGTCACTGATGCTTTCAGTTTTGAACTGTGGAGGTATCTTGTGGCTTGTCCATAGGTTCCAGTCTAAGTGACTGTCCCGGTCATCTTTTGGTAATATAGAGTGGGAGAAGCAGCTTTTGCATTGCTTTTCCAATTTCCATTTGAAAAAATTAAAAGCTATTTTGTGCATGTCATAGTGATGTTGTAGCCAGAACGAGAGAGGTGCAAGACGTCTGCCTCCTTCCTGCTTCACTGGGCCCTGTCTCTGTAAGCCGTCTGTTCTGGTGGCAGTTTGGTCCGAATAAGCTGTAAAGACAGACACGTAACAAATTCCTGTAATTTTATTCAAATAAAATATTTCACTAGACTTCCTTGAGTTATATAGCTTAAGCCAAAACTAAACAGAACCCCCAAGTTCTTAATCTGATTAATTCTGGACAAGTTAATCAGAAGAGCATCTGTTTTCATTAGCTAGACTTTGATCTCAGATTTTATTCATGCTATTTAACTGGATGACATTCTGCTCATTAATATGTTTTGAAAATGAATCGGTTTACTAATAATAGGACTTTGTTCCCACCAAAGTCTTTGATTCTTTAACAAGGTTAAAGTATCAATATATCCCAACGTGAGGTAATTATTTGAAAGTGTGATTTTTTTTCTATTCCCTGTTTGTATTTATCTCTGGTTACTTATTAAATAATATGCTAAAGTGCAGCTGTAGAGTGCTTCACAAAGAAAATGGGTCAAACCCCGTCTCATGTGGCTCTGTATGCCAAATTCTCTTGCTGCTGTTTTGCAAATTACTTTTCTGCAAGTAATCTTTGCAAAATTTTGTGGCTTAATACTTTCAAAATAGCATCTTATCAAATGTAAAATATAAAAAGAATTAGAAAAGCAACAATAATATGCATGTGCAGATACGTAGTCATCTTAGTCATCTTCAAAACTTATTAAAATTTGACACCTGCTCTGTTCAACTGCACCACCACTTATGTTGAGGAAATCTGTACACAGTTAGTTGATTTCCTCTTTACATGAGCAAGTTTCTTTGTCTTTTGGCTTTGTCTAGCTTTATATTATCTGATGAAGGATGGTAGATGGGTAACTTGTGCAAAGCGAGCGTGCACAGCTCCAGTTTGTAGAACTCTTTCAATTTGCCCCCAATTTAATTGTCCTTGAGTGTGACAATTAGCATTTAATATACCTTAAAAGCACTCTTGTTGGCTGTTTAGAATAGCAATGTAGTGTGTGTGGTAGGGTACAAGTGCACTTGGAGGACAGCTTTTCCTTCAAAGAAAACATTGGTCACTTCGTACTTCTGAGTTGTTTCACGTGGGCACCATGAGTGATGACTTGCTAGTGAGACACTGCTTCGTTACTGATTAATTACAGGAATAGCTGGTTTAAGTCATTAAATAGATTTGGCAAATAAGTAGCTATTAGCTACCTACTCATTAACTACCTAGATACTGTTATTTTGGGGGACTGCATCCTTGCCTTACACTCTACCAGCTGCAAGCCAGAGGAGTGTTGCACGATGAGTATGGATCACGCAAGAAAAACTGGTACAGCCCAAACGTGCACACAAATCTAAGACTGGCTCCTCCTTTGTGCCCCTTCTGTCCCTCGCGTTTTGACTTCTAGTGCTATGAGCGTGCTGCGTGAGCACTGCGGCCTCTGTCCTGCTTGCTTTGCAATGGGAGAAGTCAAGAAGGATTTGGGGGGTCTGGGAGAAACTGGAAGAAGCTGTGTTTTCCCCACGATGGCTCTATGCAGTAGCATACTTTTGTTGCAGGAGCTGTGCTGAATGTAGCACAGACTCGTGCAGTCCTGATGGAGATAGTCTCCTAAGAATTCAAGCAGTTCATAAAAATCGTGAAGACAGTGAACAGGAAAGGAGTAGGCTTGGGAGGGAATGAACCAACCTTGCAAGAACCCCCGGCACCAGTGACCTGATGTCTCCCTGACAGATCATCTGCTACAACTGAATTACTGCAACTTCATCCAAAAAGCTGTGACTGCTAATAGACCTGAGCTGGCAAGGAAGTTTTGCTGTGTACCTTCGTGGGGTCTTCAGGCAGGCTTTTAAGACTTCAGTTGGACTTTCTGAAGATGACATGCGCTGGTCCCTCGTCCACCTGCACCTTCTCACCCGCTGTGTTCGATTTACCTTCAGATTGAATTAACAGAGCGGTCATCACTGGCGCATACTGCGGGATGCTCGGCGAGATGTCAGCGAATCCAACCGTGATGAGATCGGTGCAATTACAATGTTTTATCCAGATAATGTTCCACGCACGACTCGGTAGCACAGGATAAAGGAGATACTTATCTCTTTTTCCTCTTCACCCTTAAAAGACTGTACAACAAATGATTTCAGCTGAATATCTGTAGTGTATCTCCTAAATGCATTCTCGCAGCTGTTCTGCCTTTATTGGATTTCCCTTCCTAACCAGATGGATTCCCCAAGGGACAGCAGAAAGTAGAGGCTCTGTGCGAGTTTCTCTGCCTTTCCCTGCTAAAAAGGCAGAGCAGAGCCTGCGTCAGATAATAGCCTACAAGTACTCGACTCTCAAGTATTCTGTATGCCCTGATGCTGCCAATAATCCCTCTGTTTCCCTGAAGCAATAAGAAAAGCTGATTAAAATTAATAAAGAGAGGGCTTTTGCAAAATATCTCAGCCTGGCTGCATGCTCCTGTGCTTTCGTAATTGATGTTTTGCGCTTTCAAGTGTTAACACCTGGCTGAACAGCTGATGGGAGGATAGCACTTCTTGTGGCTTTATAGGCAGGCTTCCCAAGTTCGTCTGCTACATTTGCTGGTGCTAGCTGCTTTTGGAAAAATTAGGCTTTGGTTTCTGCATTGCGACTGACTTGTATCTAATTCACCAGCCCAGACGCAGTGGTTAGAAAGGCCAAAGGAAATTTTGTGTGTTTTTTGTTAGCTGTTATTTGTGTCTTGTTATCAGAAATGTGGTACACTGTCTTGCATCTTTAGCAGAATACCGCTGATAGTTAGCTTTCTTGTGCATTTAGTGACTTTAACGAGCATATTAAAATGATACCAAGGGATTCAGGTCAGGTTTTCTTTTGGAAAGGTAGCACTGGTATGGAGATAGGAACTTCAACAAAATGTTACTGATTAGTTCATTTGATTTTTTTTTTTTTTCAAAGAACAGGAAATAATCATAATTTCTTCATGAAAGGTGAAGACAGAGATGTTAAAACCTATTTTCTTACAGCTATTTACCTTTGGTGTTTTCTGTGGGACCTGGGAGCTCTTATTGACTGGTTTGCGTTGTTATCTGCGCGTTTCTGCCATGTGATACCATGAACGATGGGGCTCAGCCAGTGATAGTCATTTCAGATTATGGACCAAAAGCCCGAAATAACCCCAGCCTCCTGTTCAAACACATTGTCACATGCAAGCATGTGGACAAAAAAGGATGAATTATAGCTTTTAACAAACATTTCAAGTTTAACTTCTTGGTTGTAAGCACAAATTGGTATTACGTTGTTTTATGGACGTTTCTCAAAAAAAAAAAAAAAAGGTAGATATTTCCAAGAAAACATCTTTGAATCATAAAGTTTGATAAGTGTTGACCTAGGGATGTCTCTGTTTTGCCTACATAATCCTAGTAGGAAACCTTACTGGAAATGCTCATGTGACGTTTCTCAAATCTTGGAAGACGATAACTTTTAGTTGTTTTTTTTTGTTGTTTTTTTTGTTTTTTTTTATCTAAAACTTTCTATGTCAGGAATGAATCAGAATTTCCCATACTCAAAAAATTAATTGAGCAGAAATTGCATTCCTGTGGAGACTCTTATATCTCAAGAGCACGTATGGCACTAGTACTACCAAGCAAAATCCATATTGAATATTAATATATTAGTGAATATTAATACAATAGTAAAAATATGTGTAAAGAAATGTAACTCTAGGTTTCCAGATTACTTTTGCAGGCCCTGAATGGGTCTTAGACTACTGTATTCAAAAGCACTCTGTATAATTTGGCTATAGACCTCACTTCTATAGGTAAGATTTCGGGGCTTGCCACTGCTCTGATTGCTGCAGGTAAAATGAAAGTTGCAGCCAGATTCAAAAATAAAAATAAAATAAAAAATCAGTCATTTAGTGCAGGGTTTGCATTTATAGGTTATAGGAGACAACATAGACTTCAATGTAGTAAAAAAAAAGTGCAAAGTAATCCTTGTTGTAGTTTTGTGAAGTTTTATGAGAGTTAGGAAAAATGATACCCATAAATTACAAGTATAGCATATTTAAAATTCTGCTCTGCTCAGCAGCGGTTTGCTGGCAGTTGAGCTAAATAACGATTGTAGTGAAGAAAGTCTAGTTAATCTTTCTGTTACTGCATACTTAAAGAAAAGATCCTTTATTCTTGTTCTGTAGCTGCTATTACTGAAACAGTGGGATTTAAGCAACTAGACACGACAACAAACCGTAAGCAACCCCCCAGCAGTTTGTTTGAGATAGCTTTTATGCCCAAATTCTGATCTTGCCTGAACTTTATCCCTTTCCAGCTCTGGATAGATATGGTTTTCTTCGTATATATTGAAGTAAAATGCAAGTTAGTGTTAAGTGAATTAAACGTGGTGCTGCAGTCCTGCAACGCAATTCTTCTGTGTGCTGGATGTGCAAAGGAAAGGGAGCATAAATTTGCACCTGCTTATACTTACTGGTGCAAGTAGTTCTACTGCTTCCCATGTTAAATGTCCTAGTCTTCAGACATGATGTTGGGATTCATCACAATTTGCTTTTAAATACCTGCATGACTGATCTAAATTACAAAAAGGAAAAAGTAAGTGTCTTGAAGGAGTGTAATGATTTTAAACTGTGGCTGTAAGACATGAGGTAATTGCTTAGATTTTTATTGTGTGTTTCCTGACACTGTCTGCTCAGTCTTCCACCTTGATATTCAGGTGTTCATCAGTGTATGTCATATAAAACTAGCCCTTGAAGCAATAAATTCCATCTTATTGGGATGGTATATGTTCGTCCAGAACAAGAGTAGCTCCGCAGTTTGCCCCAACACCGCGTTGAAAAGAGCTGCTATAACAAAGTGCTGCCGAGGCATGAGGCTGTCACCACGGTAAAATACCTAAGCCGTCAAATTTATTTTATGCAAGTTGTCAGAGTCCCTCAAGCTGTTTTGGTGGAAAATGTCAGAAAAAAGTCATGGAGGGAGTCGTGGCCGTGTCAGGGTACAGAGGGAAGGAGCTCCGGCTGCAGCTGCTTTCGTTGCCCATTAATGCGATAGCAATATTCATCACCAAGGCGTCGTCTAGGACAGGAGGCCAGCGATGAGGATCCATCACTTTCCTCCTGGGAATATGATAGGTGACAACCCTAATTGCTCTCTTAACACTTTTATCATACTCCCAGCAACATAATTTCCTGTAGGCCAAATAAATGGCACCCCCACTGGGGCCAGAAACCAATTTGTTTCTTTTCACGTCAGTTCAGTTCCTTGGGTAGGATTCTCACAATGACAGAGAAGAACTGTTCACAGCCACTATTTGTAACTCTCTTAGAACCATTGGTTGTAAAACTTAATTTAAAGTTATTTTAAAATAAGTCATTTTTAGCAGCACAGTACACTTCTAGTGGTTGTAATATTCTTAAATATGAGGGATTATTTCTTTTATAAGAATGTATTTATCTGAGTTGATTTTGATTTTTTTTACAGCTGGTGTATAGAGCAGGCTCGTGGAGAGGTAAAAGTTTCTGAGGTGCTTGCTCTGCAACTCCTTGTTTTTGTTGGGATTTACTAAGGAAATGTATTATTGAAAACGAGATCCACATATCTTGTGGTAGGGCTACGTGACATCCTATGTGCACAACATTGCTTAAGAGCAGTAATCTTCATTGTTTGAAGATTAGGTTCTTTTTCAAGATTACGCTTTACTTTCAACAGTGTTACCGGTTGAATTCTATTAATTAATTATGAGGGATTTTATTTTTTTCTGACCTTATTACTTTTGTCCTTCAAGCCTGTAAACCAGAAGTTTGGTGTAATACTTAAGTCGATGTTTTCCAAAATACTGTGTGCTTTCTTTTTGTCACAGGAGCATAAAGCAGCCCAGATCTGGAGCTAATCTGGTCCAGTCTGTTCCTCAAAGCAAAGCCAACTTTTGTTTTCTTCATGAAACAATCTTGTGACTGAAGTGGGATCAGACCTAGTAACTATGAGGTTTTCATTTGTTTTTATCAATTGGAATTTAATCTTTTTTTATTTTTTTCCTAAATTAAGAGTAGACAGTAGAGGTGAGGTGGTTGTCCCAGCAGGCCAGGCTGTGCCTGTAGGCCAAGATGAAAGCGAAGGTGCAATATTACAACTGCAAAGTAATGAGAGCTTTAAATATGAAGTGGATTTGGACATAGGGAACCTCTTTAATGCCAGCCTCAAGTTCAGATCTTTCCAGTTTCTGAAACTGCACGTGTGACTCTCTCAGGGCACAGGTGCTGTCATAATGGGGAAAAACACAGAGACCCATCAGAAGCTGGAGTGATTCGGGCAGCTACAAGCTGCAAAATGGCAATATTGTACAGGCCTTTAATTGTCCTTTCCTTCAGAAGTTGTTGTAGGGGGCTTGAAGGAAAATGCAACACGCGTCTGTGCAGGAGAACCATTTTTTAGGACAAGGGAACCACAGCAGGTACGATCTGTCTGGGCTTGAATGCAAGGTTTTATGTGGCAATACATGCAGGTGCAGCAATTAAACAGCATGAGATGGAGACTAATGAAAGAGTTCCAAAATGAGTATGGATCAGGTAGTATGAAGAGCTCTTACCATGCTGGAGTAGAATCTGGTAGAGTTCATTAAGCAAGGTTTTAAAACTAATCCTGTTTAATTACCATCATTTGACAGCGTTGGCTCCGGTACTGGCATTAGGCTGACACTGTTATTTCGGGAGGCACTGTTAACAGAGAGCAAAGGTAAAGGTGTTGTACTGAAAGAACCGGGTCACTTATGTCCAAAGAGATGTGCTTAAAGACTGGCATCCACAAGTTTGGCGATAACCTGAGAACTCCTGGATATGGAGAAGGGGATTTGAATCCCAGTCTTGACTGCAAAAATGAGGATGAGCCACCAGCTTGATGGCGCAGTGAAATGGCAAATAGTGTTCTAGGTGACATCAAAAGAGGGGTATTTAGGGGGATTAGGACAGTATTTGTCCTGTTTGTACAAAACCCCAGTGAGATCTAATCTAGAGCATTCCAAACCACTGAGGACATTCAAGCTCATGGAAAATGATCTCACACCAGTCTACGTACAGAGAAGGGCTAGAGACTAAGAGAGCTTAAGACAAAAAATTAGGAGACCTAGATTCATTTATCTCAGCGAAATAAAATCTGAGAAGCTTTTGGGGTTTTCTATGTGAATATATCAAGGGGGAGAAAATAATTGTTTTTACTTGAGAACTGTATTTTGATCCAGGAACAATTAATGTTTAAGCTTGCTCTCAGTAAATTTAGACTGGGAAACAGAAAAAGGTGCCTAACCATGAGAGAAATGAGTTCTGGAAGCATCTTCAATATATATACTGGCAAAACTGATTTTGATTTGAATTTGGAAGTTTCTGAAAGGTACTATATGGCACATCTGAAATGGCAGGAAAGTAGACTTTGCTGTCCATTAAAATAACTTAGCTTCCAGGAGATGCAGGAAATTCCCACCGGATCCAGGTGATGTCCCAGAACCAGAAGTGAGTGTCCCCAGGAGAGGCTCCTGATGCATTCCAGGGCCAGAATTCAGGGAGATGAGCCCTGGTGGAAGTCTCTGTTCAGTCCCAGCTCCACGGACCCAGAGATCGCAAGCTACTTACGAGTCCGAGTTTGAGGTCCCATTCTATGTACTAACGAAGTCAATAAAAATGCATGTATCTGCTTTTCTTGACAGTAAAGAACCATTGTATTACCACCCCTTAATATAGCGAAGAGAGAGAAAGTGACCCCAAAGTTATATTAAAGGTTTTATCCTTGAAAAACATGGAACATTTCCACCAGAAGACTGCAAGATACAAAAACAAAACAAAACAAAGCATGATATGCCATACAAAACCTTTGGTATGAAAAAGAATGATAAAATAATTGAAGGCTGTGGTCCAGTTTCTCTCACCTTAACTAAGCAACTGTGAAAACTAGAATGTAAATTAATTTATGTTGTAGATGTTGTTACAATATAGGTTTCTACACATGTGGGAAAAAAAAAACACAGCTGGAGTCAGGATATCTCCTGATAAAAGGCAAAGGCAGCCACACCTGAACTAATACAAGATGTAAGAAAGCCAAAACCATTATTCTTGATGTTCATTAATAAGTGCTTAGATGTCATGTCCTCTGCTTTTGTAGGATTTGAGCACGAATTCACTTGGACAAGTGGAGCCAGTCGTTACCAGCTACAAAGCACCATGTGTATTTGTAGTGCAGTTCAGCTTTCAGACATGGCTAATCATTTCCTACTGAAATAGATTTAGAAAAATAAATACATCCACCTCCGCAGTAATTAGCATTAACTACATAAATGTAAAATGTCATGCAAATGAAGATGGGTGCTGCACAGCTGCTTCACCAGCAGAAGAGCAATGAAAAGCTCTGCATCACCATACAGGGAGACAGCACATTTTTCCACAAACTAAATTCTGGAGTGACTTTTAATCTGTGTAGAAGTCATGGTTATAAATCAGATGGGACTGCCTAGAGTAACAGTAACTTAGGGGTTGTATTTGTTTTAGGTTGTGATTTATTCCCTTTTTGTTGTTGTTGTTACTGAAAGAAAACTGTAAACACTGCCTTGAAACAAATTTCCCCCTTCTCATCTAGGTTGGGTGTAGGTGGAGCGTGAAATCTCTTTTGGCTTGTTCAAAGTTTCTGGTTTCTTTTCAGGCTGCAGCAAATCGATTTTTCAGATTTTTCACTTTATTTTCTAAGACTCAACTCTGCTGCCCTCCAGGCATTGTGTAACTGGCTTTGTTTTGGGGGTTTTTGTGTTGTTTTTTAGTAAATATATTGGTGTTGATATAGCATATTCAAGCTTTTGTGAGCAACGCTTTTCAAAGTGTACCATCTCTTTTTGTTACTAGTAAGATTGTTCATTAAGTTCGATGAATACTTTCTAATGGGTAAAAAAAAAAAAAGATTTCTTGTGACAATGTCTTTCACAGGCAGAACATGCCATTTGCTTTTTGCTTTGTTTGACGCACGTTTTAAGCGGTTGTATTGTGCTATTTAATATTAGAAATGCAGCCTTCCCATAGCTTGGCAGGTCCTGCAATTAGTCAGTGCTTGCTTAAATGGTGGAATCAGGAGGGAGTCACTGCTCCCACCACGTCCCCTGCCCTGGCACCAGTGATTGCTGGCTGTGGAGTGAGCTGCACTGACCTAAGCAAAAACTAAGCCTGCAGACTGTTGGATTTATCTTAGATTGCTTTAAAGTGATCACAGAGCTGCGCTCGCGGGCAAACCATAAAATCTGCTCTATCGCTCTGTGCGCAGAAGTGAGAAAATAAGACTGGAGGAAATGAACGGCTTCGTGTCTTTACCCATGATAAACCTGGCCCATAATTTTCCCTTCTCTGCTATTACCATTGTAAAATAACACACGGAGCAAGGAATTGAGCACTCGGACTGAAATAGGGCCCGGTCAGCTCGTCAGCGCTGCAGACCGGGCTGTAGCAGGGGGATGCTCCGCTCGGCTTGGCCGGAGTTAGGCTGGCCGTGGCAGGAGCTGAGCGCATCCATGTGGAGCACAGCGGGCGATGGAGTCCCTGCAGCTCCCTGAGCTCCCTGCCGGTGCCACCGCAGCCTGACGAAGGTCGGGTCGGGTCTCTCCGTGCAGCAGCACCGAGCAGAGCTCGCATGAGAGCGCAAGCTGCGCGGGAAGCAAGAGTCTCAGAAGAGCTAATCGCATCAGTGGAAAGCTTTGGGAAGTTTTTGGAGGATACTCATTTCTCGCAGGAGCCCTGCTAGCTAGTCTGGAAGCTATCTGTGAAACATTGCTTAATGAGACGTGAAAAGGCTGCTGAAGAAAAAGCAGCAGCGAGTGTCTCCAAGCTCCCTTCCTGCTCGGCCACATCCGATGCACTCGCATCAGCAGGCGCCAGCGTGGTCCTTTGCATCGTTAACTGTTGGCGTTCAGGATATTAATTTTATTGTTCTGGTTCGAGATGAAGGGTTTGGGCCCTTTCTGCTATTGCCCTTGGTGCTCTTGTTCCTGTTATTGGTATGGTGCTCCATGCAGCAAATACGAGAAAGGGTTCGCTGTAATTAGCTAAGCTCCTTCTGAATGAAAGCAGATGCTGAGCTGGGTGCTGGTAACAGGGTGCTGTGGCACTCCCGGGCACAAGGAGGTGATGGCCGAGGTCCAGGGTCCACCCAGGGAGCTGCCAGGAGCAGCAGGAGAAGAGACAGAGGCCACAACATCAGGCATGGTCCAGCCTAGAAATAGGGCCAGAGATGAGGTGAGACAGGTCTGTACCTACAGCTGAGGGTCCCAGGCTGGGCTGAAATGGGGCTCCTGGACCATGGGGAGAAGATGTGGGGTGAAGGTTCCAGGTGAGGCTGTTCAGGGCAATTAAAAGCCTATTGGTACACTCAGGGCAATGGCAAACTGCATTTTATGAATATAAACTTGACATGAGAACAGTTGGGTACTACGGAAGAAAGTCAAAGGATCTATGGGGTAACAGTGGGCTGCAGGGGCTTGCAGAAATGAAGAAGAGATGGGTGGACCTGCAGTAGCATGAGGATGAAGGCAAGGTGCGCACGGTCACTGGGGCAGAGGTACTCAGATCCACTGGTACGGGCAGATCAGTGGCCATGGGAAGAGGTAGACAAGACCGTGGTGCAGCTTTCTGCCTTAGGAGGGACTGCAGCAACCTGAAGTGCGGGGGAATGGGAACGTGGTACCCAGGTGGCGGAGGGCTGGTAGTGTCAGCTAAGGACAAGCTCCCGTGGCTTGTCACCTGCATCCCACTGCTGGCATCCATGAAAGAGAGGGATAATCTTGTTACAGCTTCCCTTCCCTTCTTTGCAGGGCTTAGGAATTTAACAACAGCATTGTTTAAAATACAGTTCTTTTTGCAAAAAAAAAAAAAGTGAATTCACAATAAATCCTTTAAAAAAGTGTTCTCAACTGAAAGAGTCTTGTCTTACCGCAGATAGGCCAGGTATCCTTGCTATGAGATGTGGTTTCAGTACACAGATACATCGCTTGTTGCTCTGGCATGACAACGAATATTTATGCCAGTACTCTGAATGCACAGAGAAGCCGAGCAAGAAAAGGAACATCACAGTCATGGGAGGGAAAAGTCACTGAAGGGAGAAAAAGAAAAAAATCCAGCTATTTAAAAACCTCCACCTGTAAGAAGGAGCTTGGATGCTGTTTTTTTCCGCTAATTTTATTGAAGAATCTCCTGTTGCTAACGCAGGGTTTGAGCTAGACACACAGTGGTTAGCACAAACATGTAGTGATGCTGGCCTGCTGGCCGAGTGGCACAGTTAAGGATAATACGATCCCTGCCTCTGCAGCAATCACAAGCGCGTGGCTTTATGAACATGCCAACCCTGTAAGTATGTTAGGCCAAATTGATGCAGCGTCGTTAATTCTTGAAGAGAAGCCAGCTGCTAGCTTTGTTACTGCCGAGGCTAATCGCTGGCTGTATAATCTAATGCACCTCGTTTAGGCTCCTCGTTCGTTGGTTTACCCACTTATAAAATACGCTCATCAATATTATCGTATACCTTAGCTGCTTCTGAGATGTAATTGTGATCACGTGAAGCTCTTACGTGTTTTAAAACGACATTACGTAAGCACAGAGTTGATTTTGTTGATGTGTAATAGATACAACTCGTTGCTTTAACGCTCAGATCACAGTTTGATTTGATTCCAGCAGTGATGACAAAATAGTAACTTACTGCTCAGGGAAAGTGCACGTGTGTTAAATTAGTCGTGGCAGAGGTCATAGATTATTTCCTGAGTAGTTAGCAATCATCAATTATAGATTAAATACAGTGAGAATATACTGAAAGTGATAACTTGTTATTAATGCTGTGACCCATGTGATTCATAACTTTCGCATTGTTGCAGTGAAGATTACCTTGCAGAGGGAGTTAGCAGAAGAACCTGATTATGCCTCTCAGGAAGGGGAAAATCCTCATGCTGACTGTCAAAATAGTAGGTACTGCTAGATTTATGCCAGCTTCTTGGTAATCAAGTGGTAGCGAGAACTTTTTTCTCTGCTTTCAGATCACAAGGCACGCATACCCTTCTCTTCTCGGAATAGTTTGCAGCTGACAAAATCCCCTCTTGGTTTCCTGAATTGTTGGCAGCTTTAAATAGTGTATATAAATGTGAAGGTGGCTAGCAGGGGCCGATTTCAAACCAACTTTTAAAAATCCTGTAGAAGATCTTTGTGTCATTAATATTTCTTGCCCTCTGCATTTCCCCATTTGTTTTCCAAGTGGCAGAAGTGGCTTCCTTGGGGTTGAAGAAGCTCAACGACGCGAGGTCCATGGCAGCTCCGCTTCAGGGCCACATCGCAGGGCTCGCTGGTGGGAGCGAGTTAGGTACAGTGTGGTATTGATGAGCTTCCCAGGAACTAGGTTGAATTAATTGCAACTATTGAACTACGTCGTGCAAATCATATTGCAGAGGATGCAGGAAGTAATTGCAGTTTAAGGCGGGTGGTGATGATTAGAAGACGCCTACAAGCTTTCCCTCACAAGGTAATCAGTCAGGCTGGAAAGGAAGGTGTTTCACATGGGTGATGGCTGTCATAGTGCCTCTGCTTTAATTAATACTATTTTTTGGCTATATTTATCTGCATTGTAGCTCTTGATATGGGCAAAGGTGTTCTGATAACGTAACACTCATTAATTCAGCAGCTTCCGTATATCAAATCTGCAATTCCAGTAAGAGCAGCTATGTCTCCTGTAGTTTCTTCTGCCTGTAGAAGCAAGTGTTCACAAAGTAAATTAATTTTTATCATTTTCATGTGGTAATGAGGTATAGGATAGTGAAATGGCTTGCTCAGGGCTGGGGTGTAGGCGGTGGCAAAGCGGACAAGGGAACAGTTGCAGTCCAGTGCAGTATTTGTAACAGTAGTTACTTCTCCAAACAAATGTGATTATAAAAATCAGATTTTTTTTTTTTTTTTTTTTTGTAATTAGAACATTTGCTTTAATACCAAAGTAAATGGCATTTTATGTAAACTGGACTTGATTTTTTTATATCATTCATGAAAGTAAAAAGAAGGACAAGCCCTCCAGGCATTCTAATTCTCATGAAATAACATCCACCATTAACGTGAGGAAGAAAATAATAGTCAGACCTCACACGATCACAAAATTATTCCAGCACATTGTTAGTTGTTGGGAGAGTTTTGAGGTAAAACTGGGCATAACCTTAGCAGCCATTATGAGGAATTTCATTCGCTTTTAGAAGTGTCTGTGCAGTACGATTAGAGCAGATTTTTTTTGCCCGGCAGAGTCTTCAGTAACCTGTTCACCATCGCTGAGTCCTCAGCTTTATAAATATCTGTATTGGGCTTATGTGGCAAGGGTTTGGTAGCAGGGGGCTGCAGGGGTGGCCTCTGTGAGCAGAGCCCAGGAGCTGCCCCATGTAAGGTCAGAGCCAGCTCCAGACGGACCCAAAATGGACCCGCTGCTGGCCAGAGCCGAGCCAGTGAGTGATGCTGGTTGTGCCTCCGGGAGAGCAGATTTAAGGAAGGGAACAAACTGCTGGGCAACAGCAGCTGGGAGAGAGGAGTGAAACCAGCCCTGCAGGCACCCAGGTCAGTGCAGAAGGAGGGCAGGAGGGGCTCCAGGCAC
>VXAA01005268.1:26706-84683 GCA_013399115.1 Anseranas semipalmata | reverse complement strand
CGTGGAGCAGGGGCAGAGAGTGACCGTGAAGGAGAGGCAGAGACGCAGCGTTAGGGACTGACCAGAGCCCCCATTCCCCGTTCCCCTGCGCTGCCTGGGGGGAGGAGGTAGAAGAGGATGGATGGGGGAAGGTGTTTGTAGTTTGCTTGTAGTTTCTCACTGCTCTACTCTGCTAGTGATAGGCAATAAATTCATAAATAAATTAATAAATTAATATTATCCCTATGCTGAGTCTGTTTTGCCCATAACGATAATTGGTGAGCGATCTCCCTGTCCTTATCTCAACCCTTGAGCCCTTTCCATCATATTTTCTCCCCCTTTTCCTTGAGGAGGGAGAGTGAGAGAACGGTTGTGGTGGAGTTCAGCTGCCCGGCAGGGTAAAACCACCACAAAAAAAAAAAAAGGTTATCAGAAAGGACTCTTTCTTTTCTGTGGGAGCCACTGGGAGCATAACTAGATTTTAGAAATGGGAATCCAAAGTAAGTTAACAAAACAAATTATGAAAAAGGGTTGGTTCATTCCCTAGCATATTTGGGGAGCTTTACAGTTAGCTTCTATTGAATAATGGACCTATGAATAGTGTTTTTAAACTATGTTGTCTGAACTGAGACGTTCATCTGTAAGAAATGCTTTCTTTTCCCAGTAGATATATAACCTAAATTACACAAAAGTATATGTTGTACGTATGGTAGCGTGCATGTGTTTTGACACATGCCTTCAAATTGTGGTACCTTGAAGCAAAACCTCTTTGCTATTGTATTTCATTTCTTTTATAAAAGGTGTGGTTTTAACAACTTTTTGTGTTGCAAAAATGGGGATTTTTGTAGCATAACTCTTTTAAAGTGAAGCTTTTTCAGGTTGTGAGTTTTATTAGGTTTTGTAATGGAGTTTCTTTATTTGGTTAGTATCTGATTTATGCTTGTGAATGTAAGACAAGTGTTTTACATAGACACAGCCATTAAAGGGGAAAAATCATGCCCTCGTTGTCTTACAAGGATCTGCTTTCCTATGTAGGTATTTGTGAATATATCTGTCACTTTACAAATTTTAGACATTTAACAGGTCACATTACGTTTATCAGTTCCAGTAAAATATTTTTATTGTCAAAACCAATGGCAAATGCCTGCCATGTCCTCAGAAAGCTGAAGTGTTGGGAAACCAAACCCCAGGCTACGAGGGGCATTTTTCTGATTTGGGATCAGTCAATAAATCCATGTCAGTAATGAAGACCAGGGCTTACACCATTAGTCATGAGGCACAGTATCACCGTTCTGTAGAGCTGCGTTGACTTTGTCTCAGAGATGGCTGCTGAGAAAAAGTAGGAAAGAGGGTGCAGAGTGGCCTAAACTGTAATAACTGAAGGTAGTGTAAAATCAACCCACATTTTTACTGCTAATGTGTGTAAGGTTATCATGTCATTTACAAGGATAGTCCCAGTCTTAGGTGGAACCACCTGCAGGTGACTGTCTCTTGATCAGGCTCTATTTCCCAGGAAGAGCAATAGACTTTCTATCTAAAGGGGCTTGTAGACTGCCAAAAGGCTATTGGCTAGAGCAATATCTGAAAATATAATTATTTTTAATCAATCTTTCTCTAAAAGTGACAACGGCATCCCGTTTTCTTTGTCAAAGTAACTGAAGGACCTTGGCTGCCCACCAAGAGTAGGTGTCTCAGCATCTGGCCCTTTGTGATTGCCATGCAGAAGCTGCTACTGTCTGGGAAAGGCCTATGGTAGAAAGCTCAAGTCCTGCGGGACTTTTGGAAATGAGCCTTCAGATCGTTTAAATGAGCTTGAAAATGGATTAAAGAGGGTTTTCAAAGAAAAAAATTAGGTCTTCCCTGGTGGCTTTTAAAAGTCTGCTGCGGGGAAGCTATTTGCAGGTCCCCAGTTTGCTGATATTCAAGCTCCTAAATGTATTTTGCCGCTTCCCAGCACTGTGCACTTGACCTTGTTACGGTATTTTTAATAAGCTTGATTTAAGTTTTCTAGGACAAGACTTGTCTGAAGTAAGTGAAAGGAAAAAAATATTATGGGAGAAATTGGTTAAGAACTTGAATTTAAGAGTAATAAGCTCATAAACCAGCATCTCTATCTCCCCTTATTATTTTGTTGGGTATTTTCTGATTACATCCTCGCTTTCACATTGGAGGTAAAAACTACCTTCATTGGGTATTCTGAGAAGTACCCAAATTTGGTGATCTTCTGAAAAGCAAGCCCTAGCTCTATCCTTTAATGGGGCTTTGCCTACCCACGGACCTTAAAATGTCTCTCCTCTGATTTACCTTGAAATTAATATTGACTGACAAAATACCAGTCAGGGGAAGAGCAGAAGAGCTCGGCTGTAAACTTGACACTTCCAGTGTCGGCGCGCTCGCACCTCCTAACAAATGCTCTTCTGTGCGGGGCGGCTGCGGCTGGGGGGGTCAGTCCCAAAAGCTGGGCAGGTGTGGGGCTGGGCTTGCACCGCTGTGTCCATCTTGTGGAAATAACGAGGAGCAGTGATTCCTGGGCTTGGGGCAGCAAGTTTCAAGCCAGAGTAATAACATACCGTTGAACTAAATCATCTGAAACGGAGCTTGCATTCATTTCAAGGATTGTATTGGCATTACTGAGGGGTGGTGTGTGGCAGGAGGAATGAGAGTTGGAACAGGACTCTGATACGGGAGGTAGGAAGCAAAAAGATGGTAAATCATCTCAAAGATTTTAAAAATCTAAGTTAAATTTTTATGATCAAACTAGATAAAATCAGGGAACAGAGGCTGTCATAGGACCTTGTTTGTGATCAAAGCTCCCTTTGTTTTCCATATTTGTATTTTCCAACACAGCTTTATAAAAGCAGTGTGTCAATACATTTTTATCAGAAGGCTTTCCTGGAAATAGTCCACAAAATCAGAGCTCTTAAATTAGGTTGCCAAAGGCCTATCAAAATCTAAATTGTTGAAATTTCCAGAGATACACGTGGTGACAAATTATAACTAGGAAACATGTATATGTATTTCTTCTGCTAAATAACGCACTCATATTTTTTTCCCCCTTTTACAGTTTTAGAAGGCGGGAGGGAGGATTCCTGTGATCTTTGGGAGTTAAAAGCTATTTAATTTTTATGAAACTGTTTAGTGTCACTGAAAATAACCACAAGATTTGCTTGTGTTGCATGTAGTTGTGCTGCTATGGTGCAAGATGTGCTCAATTATCGCCTAATTGCACCGTGGGGTTAACGAGCGCCCACTGAGGCGGGGTGGTACAAGGTATCCTGCCAGGGCTCTTGGTAGCGCTGTCGGGATCTGCGCCTGCCTGTGCGCTGCCTGTGCCTCTTTGTGGCTCCAAAATCCACCCTGCTTGGATTGCCCAACAATGCACGCTAGAAACCCCCTGAGCAGCTGCGACCTTTTTCCAAGTCAAGAAGCTTGAAGCTGGAGGGGCTGTAAAATACCAGAGCTCGCCCAGAGGACAAAATATAGTAACGGGCTGGAAGAAAGCAGGCGTTTTCCTGGGAGGAAATGGTGAAGGCAAACACCAGCGATGGATTATTCGGAGAGTGAAGGCGATTGCTCTGATGAAGAGCGCTGTTTCTCCGGGAGCAGTGATGAGTACTCCTGTGACGAAGCCGAGAAAGTATCCGAGTCAGTGCTCGCAAACAATGCTTTCAAATAACTAATTACTTGTTGCATTTAATGCCACGCACTTCAAATGATTATTCGTTGCATTTAATGCCATGGGCTGCAGCTGGTGGCCGCCTTTCGCAATATAACCTTTAAAATGCATACTGACCATTTGTTTTGCTGCAAAGGTGGTTGAGGTTAATTCACAGATGAGATGCATGTCTCTAGGAATGTTTGTAATTCGTAAGGGTATGGTAAGAGTAGGCAGTGTTTAAAACTGTCTTGTATTTCGCAGCGGATGCACGTAAAAGATTAACATTCACGTAGAGTTGAAAATGCGTTGACTTTTTCCTTTGTTTTATCCTTCTGTTTCTAGGAACATGATTAGATTTTTAATCCTGCGTGATGGGTAAACCCCCCTAATATGAGAGCTCGCAAGGTTTATAAAACCACGTAAAATCGATTTAGACTGGGGAAACATAAGGCTGCTCAGCAATGCAGAAAATCACGGGACCCAGCGCTTTCCTGACCCGCCTCGGTCTTGTGAAATCGATTTTCTCCGGAGCAGGTGATAAGAGGGAGTCTGCACTGCGGCAGTGACACATAGCCGCTGCCGTTAGCGGTGCTGGACCGCCAAAAATCAAAGTTTGCTGGCAGCTGTCGGTCCTTTTGCTCAGTTTGACATTCTGGTGGTGGCACCTCTGCCTTTCCCACTGGGACAGGCGCGCTGCAGCGGCAGGAGCAAAACGCTTCCACGTGCGGGACGAGGGTCCTTCGCTGGTGGCAGAGTTGGGTTTGTAGCCAATCCTGCGACGACTGCACAGCGGGAGCACCTCGGAGCATCCCCTGTGGGTTAATGCTTTCTCCCCACGTTTGCAGTTTTGTTATTTCCTTGAGAAGTGCTGTGGAAGTGGTGATTTTAGGGCTGTTTTGGGCATGCAAACTGTGTGTGGGGTGGCTTTGGTGGCAGCTGAACCCTGAATTTGCAGTGCTACAGAGATACCAAAGATGCTCATTTCTTGATTTAACACTTTGTGTATGAAGGACTATATAATTCATGAAAAAAATTAAATTTTCCCTGACTTATCAGTTTTTTCTGCTTGTGCAGAACATAAGGAAACCTCAGAATCGTGTGACTTTCTGCATTATAAGAACCCTTACATCCCTGTGGTTCGTGTGTTTGTGCTAAGTTAAATGTCCTTTGGGAAAGAACCTTCATTCTACACTAATTTAATGCTGATTAAACACATGTATTAAGTACAAGATAATGGAAACCATAGCAGTTATCTGTGTATTTTAATCTTTAACACTAAAGTTTATTTAAAACATTTGAACTGAAGCCGTAAACACCTGTGTTTTACTTGTCTGTCTGAAAATAACTCTGTAATGGTAAACTCCTTGTGACAGAAAGGCATCCGGGATAGTAAGTCAGGTATGTTAAGTTTTAACTGGTATTAATGAACAGCCAAAAACTTTACATACTTGTTTAATAAAGTATTAATATATGAGCAAAAGTTGGCTACAGCAACTTAATGGAATATTAAATATTATAATTCCTTATCCTTTCTATATTTACCAAAGTTTTGAAGTTAATAGCAATATCTGTATTATGTTGTTAGGCTACTTTTTTCTACTTGTTTTAAATTATCATAATTTTGTTTATTGGCATGGATAAATTAGCACTAATATACACTTTAATTTCACTGATAATAAGCTCAAAGAAAACATTTGGATGTAGGATTGAGCATTAATGTTTACTTCAATTACATTTCTGCTTGCTGTGCTTTGAAGATAGTTTAAAGATAGTAAATTAAAGATAGCTTGAAAGTAATTAAAGTAAATTTAATTAACAATTAAAGAGAGAGTGCCTGTTTCTTTATGAGTGTGCATGTACTACACTTCTTTTCACCATATTACTACTTTAATACCTCCAGTCTCTAAATGAGGAAACTGCCATTTCCAACAGCATTTTTAAATCTCATTTTCTACTTCAGTGCACGTGAGCAGTGGTTTTCCAGTCTAAATGAATTAGATGTGTTTAAAAGAGGTGGATCTATTTTGTCTGTAATCCATTTACAGTTCAGAGGTGGAAAGATTTTGAGTGGATTTGAATAAAGCAGTGACTCCGAATCCGGCAGTTTTGGTTAGCCAATGCAGAAAATGCAGTGGCATTTAAACCATGATGAAACACTAAACTGATTAAAATGAAATAACTTCATATTTTATAGCTTGGGCTGGCCATGGCCAAGCCGTGTGTGGCAGGAGAAGGGAAAATACAAAATATTTGATAATGAAGATGCAGAAGACAGGTGCACAGAGCCCGTTTCTGAGCATGATATTTCTAGTTTCTGAGAAGCTGGTGAAAAGCAGCAGCACAGCGGTTGGCAGCGCCTTTGCAATGGTTTTGCTCAGCTAGTGCTGAAGCTGCCGGGGAAATTGTTGAGAGGGGAGCTTAATGCCGAGACCTTTCAAAGCCCCCCTCCTAATCTGACCCCTTTTTATAAGCTTAAGCCCAACCTGCTCTGTGCTCAGATAGCAAACGCCTAGAGAGTACTATAGCCCTATAGCCTGCTCTGATGTCCTACTCGACTGCATGCTTTGCGTTCCAGCATTGCGATATTACCCTCTGAACCATGGCCGGGGTAGAGAAAACGTAAGCTTTTGGGGAGAAGGACAGAGCAGAAGTCCAAATGTTCATAAATAAATCTATGCAAATGGCTAATATTTTGATAATAACCATTTCCATACACAGTGAGGTACAAGACTTAGCTTAAAAGAAAAGCATGGGCCGATACATTGCTAGATGTCCTATTTACATGGGGAACATATTTCTGGTTTTCTGCTCGTGTGGTTTTTAGCTCTAACATGCTTGAAGCCCATACAGATGATGAACATCTGTCCTAATCAGTATATGGAAAAAGCTGTGAAACCCAGAGGTTCATCCTTGAAGTGCTTTAAGAATGAAGTGTATTTGGAAATCTAAAGATTATAATGAAAACAATACAGCTTGTTCAAGAAATGTATTTTTCTTTCAGGGAGGATGTCAGAACTGCCAATGTCATTGCAGCCGAAGCGGTAACTTGTCTGGTCATAGACAGAGAGTAAGTACATAATTATCCTGTCTTGTGATGTTGTGTCTCTCTCGTTTATACCATTTACAGTTTTTAACTAGAGCCTTTGATCATTTTCTGTAGAGTTGTCATTTAATTTTGAGAAATACATTCACAACATATTATACGTGTCCTTGATGAAGTAGAGAGAACATCCCCCTAAATCAATAAGACAAAATTCAGTGATGACAAATGCAGAAAATTAAGACGTGCAGAAAGACAAAATGGAAACAAATGGGGAGAGAGCATTACTGTGGAAACAGATCCGGGCGTTATGGTGGTACACAGATTGAGTTTGCATCAGCAAAATGTCATGAAAGAAATAAATCTTCTGGCAAATGTTAGAGCAACATGTTGTTATTCTTTTCCATGTGGGCTTGGAGAGCCCCCCGTGCAGAGGACCCAACCCTGCGTGAAGCTCTGCAGCTTCAAAGGAGGTAGATCAGAAGAGCAAAACAATGACTTTTCTATTTTACATGGAGAGCTTGGAAGAATTAGTGATTTTTAATCTAGACAAGAAATGCCTGCACTCCAGAAAACAGTGCAGCAAAGTTGACAGCTTCCTCTGACTGCTGGGACAGGGATTAAAAAAATTAGCGTTACCTTGAAGATCCAGTGTGACTCTTGGGATGGTTTTCCAGTTGTGAGGGCAGTGAGGCACTGGAATTAGACGGTCACAAGATACGGAGACACCTCACGCTGGAAAGCATTAGCTGTGTGTGTTATTACTGCGTGTTATTCTCCCACGCGCCAGGTGATAGCACAAGGGGAAATGGGCTTAAGTTGAGCCAAGGGAGGTTTAGGTTGGATATTAGGAAAAATTTCTTCACGGAAAGGGTTGTGAGGCATTGGAACAGGCTGCCCAGGGAAGTGGTTGAGTCCCCATCCCTGGAAGTCTTCAAAAGACGTGTAGATGTAGAGCTTAGTGACGTGGTTTAGTGGAGGACTTGGTAGTGTTAGGACTGGATGATCTTGGAGGTCTTTTCCAACCTAAATGATTCTGTGATTACTGCATAGGGAAGACTTTGTAATTTTTTAATGGACAGTGCCGCAAAAAAAGATCAGCTCAGAGTTCAGCAGTGATTTAAAAAAAATCTGTTTTTAGGAATTACTGAGAAATTTTTTAAACGTACATCTATGATTTGCCTGCACTTCACATGCTGTGTGCTGTTCTTGTTACCGTCAAAACGATATGTTAGACCCAAAAATTGTTTGGAGAAGGGTAAAAAGGATGATTGAAGGAGGGAATGGCTTCTGTTAGCAAGTAAGTAGGTTGAGACTCTTTATTCTGGGAAAGAGGTGATAAAAGAGAATGTAGTATAGATCTGTGAAATCACGGGAGAGATGGTTAGGATGAATGGGATTGATTTTTCACTGCCTCCTCCAGTGTGAGAACCCGAAGATACCTGCAGGAGGGAGGTAAAAGCCAAAAGGAGATGGTTCTTCACACAGGGGTGGCTCATGGAGCTCCTCACCATAGGAAAACAAGAAGTTTGCAAGTGTTCAAGAAGAAAAGAAATCCATTGGATTTATTAAATATGTAGGACCTACCACTGGCTCTAGGGAGTCTCAGAAGGTGTAGGAGAGTATCAAGGCAAATATAAATGCTTGGTCTGTTCTTGAACTCTTCCTCAGGCCTATAGAACTGATGCAAGACACAGTCAAAGTTCAGCTGCTAGGTTTGGAACGACCTCGGATTCATTCTTGTAGCCTGATGAGATTAATAGGAGATGCTTGTTGAGTTCTCGTGTAGGGATGATCTAAATACACTCAATCCTGCTTTAATACAGGAGTTTTGTATTCAATTATCTCTTGAGATTTCTTCCAGACCTTTGTTTCTAAAAATCCAATGTTCTGTAGTGACAGAACTGAGGAATAATACTTCAAAAATCCTAGGCCTCCTGATATGTTAGTTCATTTATGATCAATTAAAAAAAAATCATGATCTAGCTGTGGAAAACAGATGGCGAACTTCAGGACTGTCAGCTGAGGCTTTCTTTTGTATATACATGCAAGGTAGCCTGGCAGATAAAATACATATTATCCCTTATCATACTGTGGGGCAAGGAGAAGAAGAATCAACATAATTAGATATTTTAGCAAATATTAATTCAGAGAAATATAAAGAGTCATTTCTGTATTTTTTTCTGAATACTTCTGTGAGGGACATTTTTGCTTTGCACAGTAAGCTTTTTAAAAATAAAGGAATAACCCACAATTACAGATTTAGCCCTTCCTGATCATTTTACAGACTGTTTCTTTGCTTCTCTAACGGGCTTTTTTCTCTGAATATAATGCCCTTGAAATAGTAAGGAAGTACAAGTTATATTTAACTGATGAAGCCGTAGTTAATCTATACCAGAGATTCTAGTAATGCTCGGCAATTAGTAGCAGAGTAACACTATTTATGAGAATCCTATTTATAGAGCAAGAAAAGTAATGCTATTTATAGCACTGTTTATAGCTCAAGGAAGGCTGTCCTCTGTCCTGACCAGTTCTGACTTTCCTGTCGTAGCTTTTCTCTTAGATTATTGTTTTATGGGTATATGGATAACTGTAGAAGCTAACTTTAAAATTGAGAAAATTTAATAAGGCTTCTGTAAATTTGGAAAACCGTGCAGGCGCCGTTCTGTTAATGAGGGAAATAGCATTTCTGTATATCCGGATACACTGAGTATTAAAACGTTTGGTTTGTCATGGTGGTCAGCATAGAGGTTAGCACTGAGTTATACGCAAGGTAGCAATGGAAAGCAGAAGTCAGCTTTACCAACAGTCGAAAGCTGTTCTGCGCGGAACGAGGATGCTTGTCACTGAAGTTTTTTAATATTTTGTATTAAAAGACAAGCTCTTTGCTTAGTCACATGTAACTATTAAAGTAGCAGTTTTCATGCTCTTTGTATCAGTGCAAATATGAAACATTTCAGCCAAATTGATTTGGCAATTTCCAAGAACAAGTTATGGAACAGTATCATTTCCTTAATGGTCAAACAAATCCTGTGAGCCTCACTATAATAAGACTGTCTCGTTCCCATCTAGTTAACAGTTAAATTTTAAGAGTCAGACCTTGCTATCACACCAAGTTATTCCCAAGAGATGGAAGTCTGATCTCTGGATTTGGCAGTACTATGAGCAATTGTAGGGCAATTCTAGTTGCTGGAGGGTTTTGAGGATAATAATGCAGGAAACTTTCTTCATAGGAATAAGCCCCGCCACCAGCAAGCTCTGGGAGAGTTGGGTGTGAGATTGGATATTGCTTAAGCTTAAAAAAGATGAAATGGTTGCCTGAAATCATTTCTGAAATTCAAAATATATATATTAAAATGGTACAGGAGCGCAGCACTGGGGCTTGAAAAGACTGTGAGGAAAGCCAAATGGTACTATGTGATGGGTCTTCAACTACCAAACTCTCACAGTGTCAGTGCTGACTTTCTTTATAATTTCTTTGTGAAGCACTAAGGCCATTATGGTCACAAATACACCCCAAAAACACCCAAAATGTACTAGTACAGCTATTTTTTGCCTATTTGTGTAGAAATGTTTTTAAACAATGAAGTTTCAGCATCCTTTTCCAATGTAGAAATGAGCAGAGTCATGGTCTAACAAACAAAAAGACCTGCAACGTAGCAAATGTTTGATGTATCACACAGATTTTAAGCCGTTCCCACTTGTCCTTGTCCTGAAAATATACTAATTCCTGCAGGTTTGCTTCTGTGAAGGAAACTTTATTTATTTCGACAAACAACACGGACATTCTTTCTGTCTTGCAATTACATTTTTAAGTCCCTTCCCTTACCAGAATAATGACTTTCATTGGGATTTGGTCCTTAGCGCTCTCTGGCTTCATCAGCAGTCTCCACCACGCAGGATGTGAGATGAAGCTGATCATCCCATTCCAACCAAGCTGTAGCAGAAGCTTCAGCTGACTTTGCTAAGGCTTAATGTCAGATTATGCTGCGTTTCGCTCCCATGTGAATCAATATATATTGCTCGTGAACAATCTGTGAGGTGAACCTTGAGGCACTTGTCCTTTAGCAATAATCTGAAGCCAACAGTGAAGATAAAGGGTCAAAGTTGAACTTTTAATTAGGTAGTTATTTTAAACTAGATACAGTGAACTATTTCACATAGACTCTACGTTGTATTTTTGAAATTAGTATGTGTGGCATAAAAGAAATGTGAATGTGGGAGTTTATTGTGTTAAGTGAGCACTTTAGCTCAAGCTGCTGATACCATTTTGGCCTAGACATCAGAAGCCAACAAATGATGAGAGTCAGTAAACTTAGGGCAGAAAATAGAAAAGGTTTGGCATGTGCTTTTAAGGTAATAAGAAGGAAGAAAATGTAATAGCATGCGAGTTAATAGCAAATGGGGAAGTATATATGGAGTATATATATATATTCAGGGAATGGAAGCTACTGAAGATCAGTACATGGGATCCTTGAGCTGGAAGCTGCATATGGACAGTATATCCCGTGGTAGAGTTGATGGTGGAGGAAAACTAAGAGTCTGCTTCTGGAGTTTGGGTTGATTTTGAAGACACTGAACCATTACAGATACCAGCTCAGACATCAGTGTGTGGCAGATGTCTCGATAGGGACCATGACTCTTCAGAATTAATGATCATTACGACAGGGAAAACATGAGCTAGCAGAGGGGAAAAAAGGCATAAGGCTGTAAACTCATCATGCTGGAGAATGAACAAAAGATGAGAAGGAAAGGAGGAACACCTGGCTCCAACCAAGAACTGGAACCTGTGAAGAAATCCAGGCTATGACCGTACAAAGAAGGGGAGGTTTTGCAGCCATTATGGGAAATTCTGCACGGAATCTGTTGCAAAACCAGGAATTGTACAAGGAGCCAGAGAAGGCAAGGGGCCTCCCAAGCAGAGGAAATCGTGGTCTTGTCTTGAAAACAGAAACGTATGTTGTGTGTCAAGAGTAAAGGTGCAAAATTTGCACAGAGATGACAGAAACATGATAGAGGAGCAACCATGCATGAAGCGCAGCTGGAGAAAAGGTGATAAAGGTAATGGGGATTCATTTCATAGGGATTCAATAGACTGGAACCTAGTAAGGAGGAGGTGTCCAGCATAGCTATCTGTTTTGGATCAAAATCACTTCAAAGAAGATGGTAAAGGAGTAGCGGTGAAGGGAGTCCTGGATGTGTTTGCAAAGGGATGTGGTCAGATCTGGATAGCATCAATGTGAAAAGATTTTGTGGACTTGTGTCAATAGAAATGACTGTAAATTTCCAGAGAAAAGGGAAAAATAATTACTACGAGTAGTGGAAGGTTGTTGATTATGCTTGAAGAGAATATTTAAAAAGTAGATCTGTTACTGTGGTTCTCTGCTAAAAATGGAACAGTGAGAAATGGAAGGGGCTCTCTGGGTAAATCAACTGGACAAGGGCACCTATGATTCCATCCATCTAATGGGCTTCTCTTCTTAGAAACTTTCATCGTAGAAAGGTGACACATTTAGGAAATGATTTATAGGGAGTTAATTTATAATCTAGGAATTTGTTCTGGGGAATGGCTAAAGAGATTGGCTAGTTGGTTTGAGATCAATGTTCTACCTGTATTTAGAAAATCTATAGAAAATGAAGTGAGCTTCAGAGGTGGGGTTTCCAGGCGAGGTAACAGCATTAGTACAAGCTCTGCAGTGGCTGCATGGGGAGCCCTGTTAATTTTGTTCACTCAAGACAGAGGACTATGACAGTAAATCCATTATTTGCTGTAACATTGAGTTGTCTTCTTGCCATACAAAAAAAAAAACAATTTGTGTAGCCCTGCACATTCAGGTGTATTTCAAAGAAAAAAGCTTCATAATAGGTAGGAAAAGTTTCCAGAGAATTTCAGATTGTGTTCCAAGTTTCAACCTGTGCATGCATGCTGTCACGGAGGAAGAGGTTCCATTAACCCGACAGGGAAAACAAGATCGGAAGGTGACAGGGCTGACCAAATGAGGATGACAGCCTCGCTAAGGGCTCTCAGCGGCGGGCAGGCTGCGTTGTTCTCTGTGCTCAGGCTCAGTGGTAACACTGGGTTGATTTAGACAGCCTATCTGGAGTGACACAGATGCTCTTCCTGCCCTCGGTGAAGCGTAGACCTGACTAGGGGATTGGGAAATGAGCTTGAAAACTTCAAAATCCACGTTATTCATGGCAATTGTCAAACCATACAGCAAAGTCATCTGAGCATTTGTAGAATCTTTCTGCACTTGGGGAACTAGAAAGCTTTTTGCAGAAGCAGTATTCTTCCGATGGAAGATACAATAGGTTAAACGTATTAATGTATATTATATATAACAGTTCTTCGTTGTCAGATGTCTTTTACGCATTTTTCTTTCCAAAAACACTTTTTTTTTTTTTAAAGAATTGATAGACTGTCTGTGTTTATGACTTGCTAAGACCCTACGTGAAATAAAACAAACAGTTGTGAGTTAAGTGTTGCCTATCATGGTGCTGCAGTAATTCATCCTGTAGGAAGAAAGTAATAGTGGGAGATGTACAACGTGTTTGACTCCGAGGTGTTTCAAGCTTGGCCCTGTCATGGCTTGTCTTAGTGAATTTTCAGACTCCCTGGAGGGGTTATTAGATTTCTTGTAAAAGTAGGGTGGACTGATTGGGGAAAAGTTAATAATTCCAATACACTGAATTTGACGGACTGGTCCTCTTGGAAATTTTGTATAAGATGTGCTAAAAACTGTGTAGGCACAAGCGGGAGAACCTTCAGCGTCTGCTTTGGAAATTGATTTGAATAAACACCTCCAGACACACTTTACTTGCAGGTACTTTGTATGGAGATAAAACAGGAAGAAAATTTTCAAAACACATTCGTAACATTTTGATCATTATTGGCACCCTGAGGGAAGTCTGTGCAGCTTTTTAAACTTTTTTTTTCCACATCTACCTGTCTAACCTAGAAAAGTGTTTAAAAGAGTTCATATTCTTCTGAATTGCAAGAATATTTACACTGAAGTTGATGATTCAGATTCATCTTTTATTTATATGTGATTCTTTTCCGCCATATAATTTATTTATGTTGATAACAATATTTTCCTGGAGTGCTGAGATTTACCAGGTGTAAATGTTGTAGGTGTTGGGAGTACAAAATGACCTAATGCAAATGTTACAGATGAGCTGAACCACTAAAACTCAAGGCACAGCTGCTCCTGACAGAGGCTGGTAGTGCTACAAAATTGCCTGGCATTTGCAGATATTGAGTGCTAAATGCTGGTTTTCTGTTTATTGTCTTCTTCAGTTGCACATATCTATTTCTGGGCAGATTTTTTTGTTGTTGTTTTTAAGGAAACGTTTTAAATATTTCAGGTATTCTCAGATTTGCATCTTGGCTTTTGCATTTTTGTCCTTATCTGAAAGCCTTATTTTAGTTTGTGATGGGATAGCTGTAAGGTGTCTAGAAAGGTTGCTGTATCAACCCTCTTGGCAATGGAAATCAGAGAAAAATAAAATAAAAAAAGTTTATCCTAGCATGACTGACCCTGTACAAGCTGAGCTGAATGCCTGCCTTGGAGATTTTCATTGCTGCTGCTTCGCTATTTTTCCCAGTTGGGGTGAGATGTATCCATGGAGAAAATTGGTTATGAGGAGAGAATGGAAAAAATGAAAAGAGAGAGCTATGCGTAGAAAAACTGAGCAGTTCTCTGATGAAATTCTTGGGGAAGTTATGACCAAGATGATAGGCGAACAGCTCTGAGATAGACAATAAAAGAGTAAACTTCAAAATCCTGCCCAGTCGTAGATCTGGCTTAAGACAATCAAATAAAAACGTAAGGATATTAGACAAACTTTTGTTACTCCTTTCTGTGACTTTCTCTTATTTGTCTATGTAATGTTTCACGATACAAAGATTTATTCACATTGCCATAAAGAAAAAGGAATGTTTAACCCCACCACATTTTCCTAACCACATTAAAGCAACCCAAGCCTTGCTATTTAAAATTTCATTTTAATCTTAGGTCATGTCTTGTAGTGTGCCAGGAGGATTACGGTATTACACTGTCTTGCTCAATTGCCTAAATATCTGTTTGTGGTGCATTAATATATACATCTCACTTTGCTTTCACTGCCATCTTTCAAGGGTTTGGCTTCATCCCATGGCACATACACATCACGAGAAAGATAAACCTTGATCTGTCAAACCATGCAGCTGAATTTTTCATGTTTTCATTGCTGAGTAAAAAAAATTTGCATTGAAAAGTTCCTCTGGTTATTAACACATCTTAATAATGAAGCTTACAGCCTGCTGAGCCCCTGCCTTGTTAAAAAATCCTAACGCAATTTCCATGGAAGAGCAAAGGGGTCTTTGCCTTCTCCTCTTCATTAATGAGTTCCTGTTGCTCCCCCATGCTGTGTAAATGATTTCCTAGATTGTATAATTTAAAATATTACAAATTAAACAAAGTGGAAAAATGAGGGAATTTGTGTGGGCAGAGGATATTTCCAGAGCGGTGATGACTGTAATTATGCAAAAGGCCATGGTGGAAAGACCCGTTGTAGCAAGTAACTCTAGATACAAACAGTATAAATAGATTTCCCGACTTTTACTTCTTGCCTCATATTTATTACAATAATGGGTAGAATATAGCTTTTTCCAGCTACTGTTCATAAAGCAAGAGCAGATAATAATTAAGCCTCATTTCATTCTTCTGGAAGTTGTATCCTCTGCTAGGAGTGCACGCACCGTGGTACCTCACTGAAGGTCAGACGTCTCCTGAGGCAGCAGGACACTTAAGTACCCACTTAAGAACTTGCAGCATGTTTAAGATTATTCGGCAAAGCACAGTCCAAACAGTTTCATCACACTCAAGGCCAAAGGGAATGCAATGTCGCAGGAGATTAAGTTTTCTGCAGATACCTTCTACTAAAGCCAAACGCATCAGTTGGATGAAAATATTTCATTTCTCTTCATCGCTGTATTTTCACTAACAACTGAGGTTTGAAGCTTTTTGGTCAATAGGTTTTTAATCTGTCCATGCGTGGCTCTTTATCCTGTATAATGTCATGTGATCAGAAACAAAATGCTTTAGGGGAAAAAATGCAAACCAACTGAAAACTGTTACCTTTATTAAGCTTCCCTATATGTTCCTCCTCCGCTGAATGGCGTTAATTCTTGTTCATTCTAAAAGTCTTAATTGAGAGAGGACCCATATTTAGTATTCTATTCTTCTTTGTAAATATTGCCCTAAATGTTGTTGTTTTTTCCATTTTTTTCAACTTTTCAATTATTTTTTTTTTCAACTTTTTGATTTAATAGCCATTCTGTTCTTCAGCTGTTTAGTGCCTCAAGAGGGTCATGACCATATAGAAGAGGGAGGAACTGCAGGACTCTCATTTTTGAAGCTGTGACCTTAGGGCTGAGATTAGTCAAGAGACTGTCATTTGCAGCAGTTCATCCTTTCAAATTAGCCTAGCTCTATCCTCATTTTGCAAATAGCTTTATCTTTCTTAAAAATAAAAAATAAAAAAATCTAAGTGTGACAGACACCCTGGGAATAATGGAGATGAGTGGAAGGAAGTATACTCTTCACCTGTAATATTTTCAGTTGTTAATAACTGAAATCAGTTTAAATATTATTTAAAATATTCAAATTTTTATTCCATATTTGGTTTCTGACACTGTTTAATATCACTAACACAGACATAACAGTCACAATTGTAGTGCTTTTTTCTCTGGAGTGATGCCTGTTACTTGATTAAATGGTCATTGGGTCCATTTGTTTGAGTCACTCATGATATAAAAAGATTTTCTAATTCTTTTCCCAATATGTTTATGCCCTTTGCATCTCCCGTGGGACAGGGAATGGTGTTAGAGGACTGCTCAAGCTACTCTCAGCTTGTACAGAAGACAGCTTAGCACTGATTGTATCAGGCACTCCTAACATTTCACCACGTTTAACCCAATTAAAGCCAAATCTCCTCTCAAATGTCATTAAGCAATTTGGCTTATGATAATTTGCTTGTCTTTCTGCCCTCACTTTCTTTTCCTTCTCTGCTTTTTTTCCCCCTCTTTTTATTTCTCCCAACTGTGTTTTTGGTTGCTGTATCTCTTGCAGTTAGAGAGCTACAATACAGAAGTAAAGATTATCCTTCACTTTGAAAACTGAGGGATTTGGGGGGGTTTCTGGTGGGAGGACAGTGACATGGTGGTGGCACCTCACCATCGTGGGACTTACCAGTCCACTTGACAGTGCCAGATTTACTGTGAAACTTGTTAGTGATCAGGTTCAGTCTCTAAAAAAGCTGGATAAGTAAGTTTGGATCTTCCTGGTTATTATCCGGGGGCATTAAGGAATATCCCCTGGTTGCTGCTGAGGAGCTACATTGGCTTGCTTGGCTCCCTCCCAGATGGATCCTCGTTCTCTTAAAAGTGCACCTTTATTTTTACAGCTCCTTCAAACATCTGATTGGTGGCCTAGATGACGTTTCCAACAAAGCCTATGAAGATGCGGAAGCAAAAGCAAAGTAAGTGTCAGTTTGTTGTGTTCAGCATAAATCTTAACCTCGTCTTTCTTACTGCAATGTTTTTTCTGATAGTGAAGCATGGTGATCTCAAAAAAACAGCATTTTCTCAACATAACAGTGTAAAAGAGCTTAAAAAGTAGTGAATTAGGTTCTTACTCTGTATTTCCCTCTGTATTTCCCTTCAGTCTCCATGGTGCTCTCCATAAGTATGGGAGGTCCAGAAGGAGATGGGCCTCCTCAGGTTGGTGCCCAGAGCCCGGTGGTCCCAATGTCTGTCTTAATCACAATAGTTGAGTCCAGAGAAGACTTGGACCTTCATTAAAAATAAAAAATAAAAAAAAATCACAAAGTAATTCTTATGCAATAGTTTAAGGTGAGAAGTTACAGGTCTTGAAAAGCTCTCTTTAATATGATTTGTTTCTTTAGAGAGCTCTGATCTTTCAGAAACATTTTCCCAAAGTCAAAACTTGTTCTGAGACAAAGAATGGAAAATCAAGTTTGTCATTTTTGAATGACTACAGCTATTTTGATGTGAAGCAATATATTTGTCTAACGTCCTAGCTATAAATATTCATTTGTTTCAGAAATGAGATTTAGTGTATTGTGATTTTGAAATATTTCCAAACAAACACTAATAATTTGCTCTTGATATACAATTTGTTTTTAACAGAAAGACTTTGCTTTGTTGATACTTTATTCTAAACCCACAATAAAGCTTATTGAGAAGAACATACTCTGATGACAGTGATAGTGAATGTAAGCCAATATGATTCAAAAGCAAAGGTAGTTGAAAAGAAAACTGAATTTGCCATATAAAAAAAATATTTTATTTTTTTAACCACATTAAGAAAGGGGCTGGGTGTTTTCTCAAAGTCAAATACTCAGAAAGTGTGCCTGTTAATCAGTGGTCAAACACATCAGTGCAACAGTCAAAATTTAAGATTGCTCTTTAAGTTCTAGATAGAAACTTCTCATTAAACCAGAGAGGCTTGAAATAGTGTGTAACAAAGCTATTTGGCACTTCTGTGGAGAGAAAATGAAACAGCCTAAATGGTTATTCAATTAAAAATAACTGTTTGTTTCGGAAAGTAAATATGCATCCCAAGAAACTTACTGATATTGCAAAATACCTGCAAATTAAGATTTAAGTTTTTTCTTTTATTATCATCTTCGAGTGATACTTGAAATACATTTTTAATCATGTCCTAATTTGTTTGAAGGTACTAGTAGGCACCCTAGGGTTGCATTTTTGTTTAGAGTAGTATTTCCCTGCCCCTAATCCAACATGTAAGATTTCTTTTTCAAATGCTGAAGTTCCCTAAAATTCTTCTCTTAATTAAAAAAGGTTATCAGCCTCTTCTACCTTTCCAGAAAATAGGTAATTAGGACACAGAATACAAAGTCAAATGGACAGTGTGTTATAATAGTGGATAAATAGCTGTTAGATATTATAGATAAATATAATGTACATTATTATACATATTATCTATTAATACCAGCTAAAAACATGACATTTTAATGCCAGTAACAGCTTATACAAAGCATTTTACAAAGTGTTGGAAAATTAACCTAAGTAGCTTCAGAGAGATGCTCCCAGGTATCCCAAGCATGTGCTTTTATTTTTTTAGATTTTATTTTTAGTGTTACTATTTGGATTATTTTGATTTCAATCTGAATAAAAAGGAAGAAAACATTGGTAATGCAACTGGGGGCATTTTTTATTTTTCTTTTTTTTTTTGATGTTGTTATCACAGAAGCTTTTATAAGGCTATACCATAATCCATTAGCAACAAGCAAAATTTTCAAATAGAACTTGTCGTTTCTCATTTCATCATCTGTCTTCTCACATGTACAATTTTAAGCTGCATTATTAATAGAGTATCACATAGTAATTTATTATCACAGGCAATGTTTGTGTATGCAGATTGTATTGGAGAGTTTTTCAGGATGGCTTTGTGACTTTTAGGGAAAGGCTTTCAGGATCTGTTGTGCATTTTACAACATGTCTTTAGGAGGACTACTTTTGGACCTATTTTGGATAAACTCTTCATTTTGGTAACCAACGGGCTAATGTTGACCTTAACATTTTTGAGCTTTTTATCTTCTTAGTGCTTGTTCTTTTCCAATGCTAACTATTTCATCCAAATGGAAGGGCAAAGCAAAGGATTGCTGGTGGTAGAGGAATTGTTTCCCAAAAGGAAGAAGTGATTAATTTTGATAGCAACTTTTCCTGCCATCTTAAAAGTTAGAAGCCAATGCTTGAATCCTGTCACTTGAGACTGTAGGTGACAATGACGTTATTGACCTTCACATATTGACATTTTGTCTTTGAAAAAGCAGAAGGGATCAGTGCTGTCTGTCTTGAGAAACATTATAAAAGGAATGCTCTTTCAAAAGATATGGCATTTATTAGTCGAATAACATATTCACGTTTGCTTTGCTCCTTGCAAGCAAAAGCATGCCTGCAAAAAGATGAATAGAATAGGAAAGAATGACAAAGTTGGCTTGAGAGTAAAGTGAGATGTATTGTAAGCTGCTTCAGAAAGTTTTATCACTCAAGAGTTATTGTTTCTATATCTCACAAGATAAAACTCCTCTGGGAGAAGAGTCTACTTGGCAGAAATTTTAACCTGGATTACTTTTCAAGATGCTGTTAATTAGCTTCAGCTAATTGTCCTTCAAGGGCTTATCTTTTCCAAAGAGAAGTTTGCAAAATGGAAGAGCTCAGAACACAAAGTGCATTCAGGTACTCAAATCACATAAAAGAAATTGCTACTTTTGCATCCTTGTAGCTAGCATCTCATTTTCAGTGACAGCTGACAAAAGGCCTTTGGATGGAGAGGAATCTTCTGTACACCCTCATCTCACCGTGAATCAGGTGGATCAAGATGATCCACGCAAAGGTCAGACATTTGGCAGGCATGACCACACAGCATAAATGCAAAGGACGTCATTCTAAGACTTCATTACGGAGTGTCAAAGTCTGCTTTTTGTTGATGTGGTGGTCGCGTTCAGAGCTGAAAAGTGAACAGTGTAATATTTTATTTATTGCTGTCCACTAAGAAATATCAAAAATGGCTACAACATATGCTACAAAATAGCAGCAAATACATTTTCTTATAAATCTATCCATATCAAGATGATTATTAAATATCTATTCATTTGTAGGCTCCTGCTCAGCAGAAGCTCAATTTTAGACTACCTGTTCCTAAAGCAGGACTTGGGCTGTGGGCAGGTGTTCATTGCAAAAATTGTACAAAATTGGTGGTGCTGCATTTTTTTTTTTAATGTCTGTGTTAGAACATGACTAGAGTTCTGCAGGCACAGAGCTGACGGTCCCAGTGCAGGATGTGTCTGGGGCGTTGTTAGGCAGAAGTTACAGGGTCAGAAGAGCTTTCCATGCATCCAGAAATCCTCCAGCTCTGAAAGAGCTGAAGAAGTCCGCGTACTGGCAGTGATGGTTGTAGGTGTCTCCCTGTTCTGCATGGGCACCTTTGGATTGTGTCCTGAATGCCTGGCTCTTGGCCTGCGCGGGCAGCCGGGATGCCCAACACAAGGCTGTCTCAGTGCTCCAGTGGGAAGGTGCCCAGAAGTCCCTGCCAAGCGGACCTCGAAGACAGTTGTGTTCTTCAAGGGTTTTGACCTTCCCTCAAGAAGACGTCTCTGTCTAGGAAAGCAAGTCTGCACCTGGGCTGCTGAAGGCAGTGGAATTCAGTTGCTCATATGCTCGAGCTGAGTTATCTTTGATGCTGTTTTGTGAGTTTTCTTAAATTCAGGAGACTATAAAATTTCTGGCTTTCATCTAAATGGAAGAACCCGTTTTTATCCTCGTGATTACAGAGATCATCTTTATAACATGAGCTTACTCCAGCACCAGAAGTGATTTACTTGTTTACAAGTAATATCTTCCTGGTTTTGTATTTCGGAGAGACTTTTTCCTGATTTTTGCAAGCTTGGGAGTGGCATTACTCCTTAGGTGCGTTCTTTGTGTCTTCAGTCTCTCAATTAAGTCAGAAATCATCAGTGAAACTATAATTAATATTATACTCCTCAGGTGTATTCAGGTAAGTTAATAAATTCATCAACTAATGTCTATTACAGTTACTTTCCTGGCAGTGTAAAGGTAGAGGAAAGAGGCAAACATTTAACTTGGTTCACGTTCTGAGAAAGCAGGACTTTCAGAAGAACAGCACTTGTGTCCCAGTGTCAGGCCCAGGTCCAGCACATGCTGTATGCGGAGCCACATTGGTATTTGGGGCATGACGAAGATAGCTAAATAAGAAGAAGACCCATCTAAGTGTAGATTCATTCCAGATGGAGCCACTACTGCAACTCTCATAAATCCAAGAGGAAACAGGTGGTTTCTACTGCAGTTATTGGTGCCAAGTGAGGTGAGGGTTCAGCAAACGCTACTCACTCCAGGCACAGAAGTCCCTTCTGCTGGGTCTTTCCCATCCAGAAAACTCCTGAAGTTAGTCACTGCACACTCCTTCACCCACTAACAAGGTCATCAGATGAGGTCCTCTCTAGCTTGGTCCCACCTTTCTGTGACAAGGCTGTAGCAAGGAAGATTCCTCTCCCATGGCACAGAGATGGCAACAACAAGGTGTCCCTCGCCACCACGCCGGGAAAGCTGGCAGCTGCCTGGGCTTTGCCATGTCAAGCAGAGCGTATCCGCTCTGATGACCAGGGTCCCTGTGCTCCTTTTCTCCTGTCACATCCAGAATTATCTGCTGATGTTGATCTCCTGTGGCAGCGGGGCTTGAAATTAATACCCTATTGAAGTCCAGACACTGGTGCATTGCTCCAGGCTCTCTGCAGACATGGGCTACTTTGATTGCACTTTTTGCTTGCTTTCATTGTAGTTGCATTGCAGCCCAGGGGGTATACAGGTTGATACAGCCAAAATTGTCTCCTTTTCATGGGACTTGAGGAGGCAGGGACCTTCGTGTAGGTATAAAATGCTTTTTCCTTTCTTGGTAGCTCTGGCCCCAAACACCCTTCATTTGAACTTGATCTGTTTTTTAATAAAGAGCTCCATCCAAACTTTTTATTTTACTGGCCAGAGTCATCCCTTTTGTCATATTACCTCATCTTTCACTACACCTATTCATAACAAGGTAACCTAACAGTTTATTGACTTAGTTTTGGTGCAAAGGTTTGTTGTTAATATTTTTCCAATTTTGTATTCATACTTTCTAGATATTATTCCCTTTCCATCCTAGCTTGAAAGGTAAAATAGACATTATTCTAATGAGAAGGATACAGAAATGGCTTTACAGTTTGAGCAAACAAAGTGGAATGGTGCCCCGTCTCATTTCCTTCCATTTGCAGCTTCCAAAAGAGTAATATGTACAACGACACATTTTCGCACTAGCATTTTCTACGATGCCAGTTTAGGAAACTTTTCGGTTCGGCGTGTGCTTGTGTGCCTGGCTGGACTGCAGCCTGTTCCAGAGTCCTGCAGAGCCTGGTAGCTGGTGTCCAGGTGCCCTCTGCTGTTCAGGGCTTCCCCCGTGCTGTATCCAAACACCATGTTCTGCCAGATGAAATCCTCGTATCCCCCAGTCTGCCTCATTTCTCTCTTGCCAACATGTTAAAAGGAGAAAGTATTTCAAAGTATCCTCTATTCCTTCTCGGTGGTGTTCCTTGGGGGGCCACTGCTGGCTCTATATGCGTCTCCTTCCTACGCAGCCTTTTCTTTTGGTTTACGAGGTTTCCTTTGGGAGCTATTTTTATAGTTGAAGTTGTCCCTGGAAGTTGAATGCTTATTGCACTAGGTCTGTATTAGTAAATAACAGATTAATAGGAGTGGATTTGTAGAGAAAAAATGTTGGTGGCAAGGACCTGACGTATAGACTATATGCATATCACTGGGGTTTTCCTTTGGAGTCCTTCCAGTTTGGTTCCTTTGGACTCAGTGTTAAACAGTGCTTGGGGCACATCACATCAGCTCCTGAAGCACATCTTCCAGCTTAGCCTCACCTGGAAGAAGCCCAGTTCTCATGCTCTTGATGTGAGAGGGAACAGTCTGAGGAATTGCTTCAGAAGCATGCTCCTCATCTGGGGTAAAAGATATTTTAGTGCACCTTGGGCATAAAGACTGCTCTTTATTGATTCTGTCATCGCAGGGCTTGTTGGAAGGTGGTGGCAGAGATCTGGTCACACGTGCTGGTGTTCCTGTAGTATAGACATCGGCTCTTTGGTGGTTTATGGGTACCAGGGTACGAGTTGTGGCCAACCTCTGCATACATGTAGTGAGGCTGGAATTGGTCCTAATGGTATTCAGCTCCAAAAAATGTGCCGTGGCAGAACCCAGTTTACCTGCATGCAAGGTCCTGTTCTGGTAAGATGGGGAAGCTGTGCATGCAGATACAGGGTCTGCGAGCACGTTGGTACGTGGTGTTATCGACAGTATAGCCAATCCGTGGATTGTGTGAGCGGTAAGCAACACCGTGTATTAGGACAGGATTCTTTTTATTTCTTTATCTTCTTGTCTTTTAGAAAGATAAGCCAAGAATGATTTTAATCCCTGCCAAAAGTGAAGTCGGAAGTTCCAAAATGGGAGATACTAATTAAAGAGAATGATTTAATTAAGATCTGAGTTTCTGTTGGGCCACAGCTTTGAAAACTTTTGCTGAAATAATTCGCTGACCCCCAGTGTCAGTGAACTATTGTGTGATTAGATTGGTTATTCTTCTGCAAGAGAAAATATTTTCTGGCTTACAGCATTACAAAAGTTGGACAGTGTGAGGGTTGCAATAATTGGCTCCGTCTCCCTGTGTGTCGATTGTTTTCTGAATTAGGGACCATATGGGAACTAGCTTTTGCCTCGGCTATATGCAGTGCCAGACTGGGGGGAAAAAGCTTGTGGGACATGCAAAAAGGGAGAGAAAGATCGCTAATTCTATATAAAGCAGAACTCGCAGTCATTTCTTTTAGGCTGTGTAAACAATTAAAATAACTCTTGCTATTTTGAGAAAATAAAAAAAAACAACACTGAAAATGTAACTGACTTTAAATAGCATTATTTGGCCTCTGGTATTTGAGACTCTTTTTCTTTCTGCTGGAGAATTTTGCATATAACAGAGTTTGGCCTTAAATAATTTGTGATTTCATACTGAAGCCAATGGTAGTTTGCATCCAAGTCTAGCTATCAGATATTCCCAATTGCTGCAACAAATAGGTGTTTACTTAGAAAATAAGTTCTCAGAAATGATTTTAAAAGATAAGAGTACATCAAGATAACATCCAGGGTGATATCCCTAAATAAAGGTAGTGAAGATTGCTAAATTGTTACTTTCTTTTTTTGACAGTGAATTGCCATTTACTTGCAGTCGTGCATTACTCATGCAGAGATCTGTGCTGGGTAGACTTTATGGCTGCTTTCCTCTTGAGAAAATGCTCTGTGTAATGCACTGTGTCGCTCACAAGGGATATATTAGATTAGCTTTTAAAAACAGGTCATTTTTATTTAGGTAATAATCTATATACTTTGCTTTTGCTAACTTGACCTTTCAATATGATAATGGGCTGTGTCAGATGGCAGATTGAAGTGCTAGCAAAAAAAAAAAAAAGTGCTTTTGAAGCAGGCTGCTATTATAATATTTTACTGCATTTGTTTTATAAAATTAGAGCCCACACTAGCTCAGAGATGATGAAATAAAAATGCAGCAGAAAGCTTTCTGAAGATTATGAGCCTCATTCCAGAGGAAACAGAAAAATATTGCTGCAAATGCATCTATGTGCTCAGCAGCTGGAGCTGTACCTGGTAGCACTTGATGGAAAAGGAGGTCTGTGTTTTAGAAATATTAGCCATTCTTTTGGCATTTATCTAAATACTTTATTCTGAAACTGCTGAGAATACGTTACTAATCCTAACGCGGTCATTTGTATAGCACAGTCTTGGTAGCTTTAAGCAGAAACTTTGGCAAGCTCTGGCATCCGTGAGGAATGGAGAGGCAGCGGTAACATGAAAACATTTTTGCACAGTTTCTGTCCATCTGGTGCCCAATACGGTTTTGAGCCATCCTGAAGATTACCTACATCGCTCTGTGAGTATTACAGCACTGGCAGACAGACTGTTTCTGCCCCACTTTCATCAGAGGGACCTAAATAACTTGGATGCTTCAACACAGTCACGTATATTGTAAATAAAACTCAGTGATGCTTCTTCTGTAGAGACCTACCGATTTTTGGAACTGCTGGGAATAGTTGTGGGATTATTTGTGGCTTTTCCAGCACCTGCTTAGAGCAGTTGTCCTTGGCTGTACCTGACCAACTCTTATGAGATCCACCAGGAATTGGGTCAGGTCTCACTTTCAGGGGCAAAACTTGGTAAAGGAAAGAAAATAGAGAAACGTAGTGCCCGTGAAAGGCAAGGACGTGGTTGGTGCTGGCAACCAGGAGAGGTCTGGGAGGAAGAGGTTTGGGCTCCGGGGAGGGCAGCACCGGGGGAGGAGGTGGGGGAGCACCATCTGCCCTCTGTTGACTTGTCTTGGCAGAGCTGGTCAGGGTGCTGCCAGATAAAGAAAGCTCTTCCTGTGTACTTGAGAAACTTTCCAGGCTGAGATATGAAGGGAATAGCTATAAAGGTTTGAAATTCCGGTGTAGGCAGTTGTTTAAAAAGCAGGGAGAGGGGAAAGAGCAGAGGGCAGAGGTCCATATTTCAAAGATGAGTGAATATTAATTGTTTTCCCTGAGAAAGTTAGTAAGCGTGGTACCCAAAAAGTGCGTAGCAATTCAATTGACCCCTGAACAGTAATTGTGTCAAACTCAAAGATGAAATTCAATCACTGAACTGTGAAATGGAAGAAATTTAATCCTCCAGTAAGTGAAAAACTCAATGCAGGCTTAACTCCAAAGGTACTGCTGACACCTCCATTCCACCAGCTGCTGAGACACCAAAACAAACCTTTCTTCTTCTTTTTCCTTCCTTCTTTCCTGCAAAGTATACATAATTGGTTTTCCTGAAGGTTCAAATTAATTTCCAGAGATAGTTTACAGTGTAAATGTAGACCACATTAACCTCGGGATTTCTACTCATATCTCATCCTTATCTAGTGAGTACGAGCGATATTGGACCATTGCAGTACTGGCGATGTGGTGCCTATGTTGCAGGTTGCCAAAACTCAACTGCAAGACTCTCTCATTTTGATATCCCTTAATTTTGCCAAATGTTAAGCACTTAAACCAGAGGCAGGCCAAGAGGCTCTGTAGAAGAAGAGCAAATTATGCCACTGAGATGGGTATGTGCCTTCATCGCTGCTGACAAACAGCTGCGGGACCCACACGACTCAGTGCTCCCCCACTTTTGGTGCAACGGGAAGGTGACAGCCTGCTCCTACAGTAACTTAATCTGTGACACCGAGTAAAGGAGGCTTATGTTTAAAAAGAATGATGCTTCCGACATTGCTGATAGATTTTTCTAGTTGATTTGCCCTGTGTTGCATTTGCTGTATTTTGTCAGTGCCTGACTGAATGCTCCATTAAATGATCTGGGAAGTGCTGAGCTCTAAGTNGAAAAAGAGGAAAAACCGTTCTCATGCTTTAACTGATCCCACAGCTTTTTCATATGTATAACAAGGTAAAACATCAAAAATATAGATGAAATGAAGTTTAGAATATGTGAGAAAGCTGAGTGTCTGTAAACCCTTAAAGAGAAAAGCCTGATCTTCCCCATTATTTTGGACATTAATGTAAAACTACCTGGAGGTTTATAATAGGGCTATTGTAATTAAATTTCTGATATAACTTAAAAGGACATCAATCAGAGCTGTATTTAAAATTCATTTCAGTAATGGGAATTAAGCATTTCTAGCTCTATCTGTTCAGTGTACCATCACACGGAAACGTTTTTACACTCTGTCTTTAATATCTCATAGGCTTTGTTACTTCATTTTCAGGTGTGATTTCAGGTCGCTCTACCGAACACATCAAACAACGTAATTTGTTGATAGCAAAACAAAGGATTAGTCTGATACAATCTCGACAAATTATGCTCAAAATGCATTTGTGGAATTGCAATCGCAGCTCTGCTCCTGAGCAAGGGAGGAGAATTGCTTGGCTGTTGCCCACAGCCATCAGAACTGCAGGTGCATTTTCAGATCCTTGTACCGACCGTAGTCTCAAATTAAATCATGAGATTTGCTGCACTTGGTGCATTGCCTAATCCTTCATGCTTTAAGAATATGCTTTCTAGTAATGGCGTATTTCTCGTGCTCAGAGATTTTAATGGATAGCAATTCCTTATTTCATTTAGAGACTTTCTGTGCTGGAATGATATCATTCATCTTTGATGGCAAAATATATTCTTATTACTTGAAATTCTTTTTGGAGCTGGTAATAAGAAGCGTGCTGGCAGTAGGCCAGTAAACTGGCTGTGACTCTTCTAACATGTAGGAATGTTGCCAGTCAGTCCCAACAGATGCTGGTGTTGCAGAAAAGCTAACTACTTGGATGCTTTGAAAAATGAGCCCTCTCTTTAAATTTCTCCCCCTTCCTAGCTTGCTTTCTGACTTCATACACTTAGGGAAATGAAGGTCTCAAGTTTATCTTTTCAAAATTTCAAAGATGTTTTATGATCCCATTATCAACCTGACTGCTTACAAATAAGCCATTTTAATAAGTATGCAAAAATTAAATTGTTGTATTTTGTATCTGGGTCAGGTTTGGGCATAAAAATGTATGTTAAGCATTGAGCATGTGCTTAGTAAAGCTTTCCTGCTTGCGAAAGATAGTGTTGAAACAAGAAAATAAAGCTCCAAAGTTCATGTCTCAGGAAAGAAAGTCGTGCATGAAATCATTGCTGTTTCAAAGACACCCTTGCTAAATATCGAAGCTGACATTTAAAAAAAAGAATTGCTTTCATCTTTTATTGTTGCAGCCTTTGCAAAAGGTAAAATCCTCCAAGACTGAGTGCCAGGAACAGCCTTCCCTGGTCCTGGACTGCGCTCAGCACTTCACAAAGTCCCCTCTAAAATTAAATATAATCAAATGCTTTTCTTCCAGTCAACTAAAATAAAACTCTAGTAACCAAAAACTTACTTTAGGCGAACTTTTTAAATGCAGAAGCAAAATTAAGAGTATCTTCTCTTGTTTCTCTATGTGTTTCCTAATTTTTTTGTTTAAAGCAGGCAGGTTTTTATCATAGCCTTGCTGTCCAGAACAGCCACCATCTATTGCTCCTGGAAATGGAGAAAATATTCAGACTTTTCAGGAGAGAAATAGAAGGTATAAAGGCTGGAAACAGCAGTCCTGTACATTCACTTTCCTAATGTGTTGCGTAAAGGTGGGTGATGGTTTCAGATGAGAGCATGTACGGAGGCAGGAGTCCCTCGAACGAAGGGTCCTTTTATAGTGAGTCTTCTTGTTTGTTTGGCTTCAAGCATTTTGCAATATTACTTTGAACATGGGTGGGAGGAAAAATTTTCAAATGTTTGTTTGACCGGCAGCATCTCCTGTGCCATTTAATAGGGGAGACTAACATAAAAAAGACAAGCTCTAGGTGTGCCAGGGGCCATATCACTCAAGGAGTCAACAGGAGTTACGAATGATGAGTTCCCTTTTCCACTTAATGATTGTTGGATGTCACATTTGGGGTTGAAAAAAAAAGAAAAGTTCTACTCACCTGATCTATTTTAAAGTTTTCTTAATTTTCCACAGGTTTTTAGTGTATGAAGTGCTTAGAATATGAACATTTCTAGGACAGGGCATCAGCGTCTGGGGCTCAGCACAGGCTTATCTGCTTTGGTTACCCGGGCATTTATGTCATTGAAGTAAACTTTATCTGAGGTGTTTATTTTGATTAAAGGAGAGAAATGCTGATGGGATATTTGTATACACGTGCATGTTTTTTTGCCTGAAAGCACGTTTGGAAAAATGCCTACACTCATTCACAGATTTTAAATAATATTTTATCACTGATTTTTAAAATTTATTCAAAGCATGAACTAATTTATAGTATTGTCTTTCACTTTCAAAGATCTTGATTATGACATGAAGAATCCTAGTATCATATTGGCAATTCGCAGGGCAATCAAATTGCTAATTTTCCTGACGTCCTGCATCTTTAATAAGCCCCTTTATCTAGATTTTTGAAGCTGGTTCTGTTCAAACAAAAATCCAGGAATGCATTCAAAATACATTCACTTCTTCAAAACCGTGAAGACAGCATCTGGACTGTTCCGCGTTCAGAAAGCCATTTTTACAATGGGTTTGGGACTGGGGGCTGGAACCGCTTCTCCAGGCACCATTGCCAAAGACATTAATATTTTAGATAAGTGTAAATGCAGCCGGGCCAGCGGCGTGGAGGAGGCTGTGCTGGCTGGGCTCGGGCAGATGGCTGCAGCTGCGTCCTGCCTGAGCCACCTGGGCTGCTTTTCACGTGGATCCACCGGGACTGGAGGAGCAGGACGTGGCCGCGGCTCAGCTTAAGCGCGGATTTGCAAGCTACGAGGTCGTTGCTGGGGTTGGTGTCAGTGAGGTTTTTGGATGCGCTTTGTGCTGCGTGTTCCATCAGTGTCACCCAAAGAAGAGGGTGAGCTGGGGTTTCCTTTGGCTGCACCCAGGGAATTCAGGATCAGGCCCGCAGTTGAGGAGAAGGTATTTTGCTTGTTCCCAAAGTGAATGCTGTGAATGAGCTTCAGAGCCACGACAGTCTAATCTGGAAGACGATTCGATTTCAGAAGGCGGTTATCAGCCTGTTAATAGTCAGCACTCATCGACTCCAGTCTTTAAAATTTATATTCCATCCATTTATTTGATAGGCTGAGCATTATCTGGCTTTTCTGTTGCAACAGTACTCATACCCAGCACCTGTTTTTCATATTTATACGTCTAATAAAACCTAACGCTGCCAGCTTAGACCTGTTCATTTGTATTTTACGCTTTCACTCTTTACTCTCAGTTTCTATGGGAACCTGGGCTGGTGCGACAACAGAGAATAAAGAAATGAAGAGAGGTCTTTGAAACTATAGCTCCTTTTCGGTGCTGAATTGCCAGTATTATATACCAAGCACAAACAAGCACAGAGCCAAATAAACTTGGAAAGGAAAATCAAGGCAAGTTAGACGCAAGAAAGCTGATGGTAATTGAGTTTCCTCATGGAAGCAACATGGGGAGAAGGTCCTTCTTCCTGAAATATTTTGCTTGGGTGGTTTTATGCTTTTATGGTTTGAAAATCCATGTCCAGTACTTAAAAGTTAGGTTTACATTTTCTGATGAGGAGATAATTGTTACTGCCTCCTTTTATGGCGATTTTAGTTTAGTCCTCTACTGTAAATAAATAAATGAACACCTCTCCACTCGATATGCTTATTTACAGCTCATCAGTTGGGAACCTGACATACAGGTACAATGTATGGAAAGGAAATGTATGCAAAGGAAACGTATTTCAGTTCATATATCACTGTATATCATTTAGCATCCGCTGCTTCTGTATCTGCCACTGAATCAAGGTAATAGATTAGCTGAGATAATTAGCTGAAGTAATTAGTAGGAAATAATTAGGAAGACCTCCTAAGGACATTCCTTGCAGTGGCACAGTGTGTATATGAATTCCTTAGGAGATGCTTGCGTTTCAAACTGACTTGGAAGAATATAAATGTAATGCTTTGAATACAGAGTGTATAAGGCTATGATTAAAAAAAAATAATTAAAAAATTGCATCATTCAACAGGTCTGGATTTAAAACACGGTGGATTTGCCAAACTTTGCACATACACAGAGTATACACACATATACAGATATACACAGAAAAGGTCTTTGAAACAGTGGGTTTGGTAGGGCTAATACCAACAAGACTTATAAGCAGTTCCTGAAACATGTCATTTGTTTGTTTTAATGTTCATATGCATTGAGGTGGATGTTCATCGCTGTGTTCCTAAATATCTAGAACTGGCTATCAACAGATAAGGAGATATTCCTTACAGAATCAGCTGAAGCCAGGGCACCCTTTTGGGATACTTAATATTATCATCACTATACTATTGTTTTTCTTACAAATGCTTATTTTTGAGGTTGAGCAAGCCTGTTTGAGATCATCTGCTGTTATAGGCTTTCTCCAGAACCTGCATTTCTCTGCAGGTTGATGTGGCAATCCCATTGAGATAACCCTTCTCTTGATAGATACCTTTTCTTCTCACCACTGCCTTGAAGTTGGTTTGGGTTGGTATTGCTGATTTAGGGTAAGTTGTATTAGATGAACTTGCTTGGTTTCCTTTACTCCCGCTTTTTGGGTCTGTTGGTTCAGAAGCAATTGAATACATAAAAACCTTTAACTTTCCAGTGCTGTTGAACGGCACCATGAATAACCCTGGACAAGTTGCTTTTCTCTGTCCCTTGGTTTAAGGATCAGAAAAACAACATTTAAGATCTACTAAAGCAAGGTACTACATCAGAAATTGGCATTGTTGCACTATCTCCTTTGTCCTATGTTACAACTTCAGGGAATGTCTCAACATCGTTTTTCAGAGCTCACTGAAATGTTTTTCCCTATGCTTCCTGGTTGCTTGTTTTTTCAGTAAAGTGATTTCAAAATTATCTTTTTATGTAGTGTTCAAAAAGAGGATTGGTGAGCATTTCACCTCTTAACACAGCGTCTATGAATAGTTTTTTATCCATGCTAGGAAGTTCATCTTTCTTTTCAGACATCTCTTTACACTCATTGTTGCCCCTGTATTTATACAGGCTGTTTGCCATGAAATTCCTTTGCAGTTTCAAACTATTTTATCTTTTTTTTACAATGGGATAACTTCATTATCCCCTTCTCCTGGGCAGATCGATGTCACTTCTGCTGTTATATCCCCAGATGATACAGCCATTACTTACTGTGGTGCTCTGCAGCCCTCTGAAATGTCCATCAAAGTGTCTCTCAATTACAGAAAAGAATAAATAAAATAGCAACTAGATTACCTTTATTTCTGATCCAGGGGTAGTTCTGAGGATTTATGTTTTGTAGATGTTCATCAAGGTAAGCAATGATGTAGCAGCCTTGTCTTTCCACATCCTCATGGTGTGAGAGTACCAAGGCTCATGGCAGAACCCATGGTCTCCAGAAGGTGTTCTCTTCCACCTCCACTGAAAGGCTTTGGACCTCTCCAGTGGAATACAGGTTGGAATGATTTTGACTGCTTCATAAAGGTTTGCTAAAGATGTAGTCCATTCAATTAAAACAACGGGGTTGGTTATGGAGTCTAAGTTGACCCTTCTCAAAACTGCCAGGGTAACAAGTGAGCCTAACAGAACCAGAGAGGTCTTTTGACTTGTGATGAGCTTTAGGGCTTGAGAAGTTGGGGAAGGGTAGCTTGCTGGTATCTGCTGTGGGGGTAGGATATTCTTGGAGGGGCTCCACTGCTGTGTATAGGGGACTTTCAGCTGGCAAGATTGGTAATCCTGACCTACCACTGTGCTACTTGTAGCATCATAGCTCACATTTGTGAGTAGCAAAGAACAGGTGGTCATGCAAACAGGTTGACTGTGTAGTAGACTTTGAGGACCCAGGCATCAGAATTAGGCTCATCCTTGTGAGAATTCCTGAAATGAGAGCTGGACTCCTAATTAGGATGGCAAGCAGCCTCTTTGAGGTCAGTCCCCTGTAATAACCACAGGATCTCTGCTCCAGCCCCCGCAGGAAGAGCCGAAGAAGGAAAGCTGCAATGATCTCAAACCTCTGACCTGGAATTCAGAAATGGCATCTGTTGTGTGCTGCCTGATTGTTTGAGCTACTGGACACTCAACCTTCTGGTTTACAGGGGAAAAGCAATCCCTCCGGTTCATTGCTACACAGGGGAAAAGCGATCCCTCTGGTTCATTGCTACTGACTCCCACACACATCTGATCATGGGTCGCCAGAGCCCAGGGATTCCTCGCTCCTTCCCAAAGCCAGGGACAGGCGGAGAGAGCTGCATCTCTTCTGGGTGTCCTCAAACTTTTTGCTTCCCACCATGGGACTTACATCTGGAGTTGTCCTAAGGAGACGCTTACATCAATTAGCACTCCTAGGGAGTATCCAGAACATCAGGATCAGGCACAAACAAGCTGAAGGAAGCTACTCCAAATTGTGTAGCCTCCCCAAGAAGGCAGGCATTTTTGACAAACCTTTTACTCCTCAATTCAGCCATAGCAAAGAACTGCTGTAAAAACTAAGGATTAAATTAAAAACGTCACAGAAAGGACAGGTTGACACTGCCCAATGGTGTCAGCAGTGATAAAGCCAACAGGACAAAGGCATGAGATTAATGTGGGAATCATATTTGTTCAAGAAGATGTGACTATGTCCACTTCCGTTGCCTGTAAGGCTGAGAAAAAATGAGTGGTGCATAGACCTTATGTTAGAAAGGCAATATTTTTAGGTCCTAAGTGTCTGCTATGACAAAGGAGTATCTCTAGCTGACGTTTCGCTGCTTTTGGGGAGGGCAGTCTGCACAGCGCTGCAGATTAATGTTAAAACAGGAGGTCCTGCTCCACTGTAGGTAGAGAAATCAAGAGAAATATGGGAGTGAGGTAGAGTATCAGAGCAGCTAAGCAGGAAACAAATAGCCCTGGGTTGCCTATTATTAATCAGGAGTTGGCAGCATTTGACACTGAAGTACCTTACAGTAAAATTTCACAATTATGCTTGTTTGGCATGTAGCTGAGCTCAGCTCTTTTCTCATTCATTATCAATTCTGTGTCGTGGCAAGGGAAGCTAATTCAAAACCACCACTGCTAATTCCCGAAAAAGAAGAAGGCATTAAGTCTCTTTTGGGAGTTTCAAGTGACAGCACAGCCATTAGCGGAGGGGAAATGCAGGAAGACGGTCTTTATCAGAAACCAAGTGTTTGTCTGTATAATTCTTCCCCAGGAGTCCGTACTTACCTTTTGGATAAGTACTATTTTTATTACATTAAGAAATGTGTTATTGGGCTCCATCTTCTTAGTGAACAGCAGTTAGAACTTTATTAAAGATGCTGAAAGAGCGAGGAAGCAAACCTACTCATTAAAAAAAGTGCATGCTCCTCTTTGAGAGCAGAAACGGATGCAACTTTGGAAAGTTTACATGTATAGAGTGACCAGTGGGTGATATTGGAGAAGCATTTGCAATGCAAAAAATACTTGCTTTGATCTAGGCTTTATATCATATCATGGAACAGAGAGGATCAATCCTTTGCAACTGCTTAGGTTTCTGTTGGAAGAAGCCACAAAGACACTTAAGAGTGTAATGAAAAAAGCATGGATTTATTACAATAATATAAATGGTGGAATAGTCCTTTTATTATTTGGGCCGGGGGATGCTAAGCTATGTTTCCTGCTCTGGAAGCCCTTGTTATGGAGCTTCTCATGAGGGTGATGACAACAAGGATCATCGTGATGTTAAAACTCTGCTTCTTCTTCATGTGACACATTTACAGTAGCTCCTGTGAAACCATCGAGCCTCAGCTGAGGCTGCGAGAGTATTCAAGGAACTAGCACTACGTGCTTGCCCTGCTTCTCCCTGGGCATCCTCACAGTTGTTCTCCAGAGCACATACTGAGCAAAAGGGGCTTTTGATCTGATCCCAGACATCCCACAGATCATCTCTTCTTAAATAAGTCTTCCAGTGCGCCTTCATTTTACAAATAAGGAAACAGATACGGAAAGATTAAGCAAATTAACCAGAAGTCAAAAAAGAAAAGCCAAGGCAGAGCCGGAGCTGGCACCGTCCTGCTCTCTTGCATCTTCCCTCCACAGATTGAAATGTAACTGGCAGAGAAAGAGACAGGGTGGAAAAAGTTTCACCTGCAGAATTACATCCTGTTTAATGTGCTAACAGGGCCATTGTAGCAAACAACAAGAAAATTTTAACATTTCTGTTTTCAGTTGTGAAAGAATTAGTCTGTAAAACTTAGGAACTTTAATTTGGAGAAGAGGTCCTTATAGCAGACCGCGCTCAGCATTACCCAGATACTGCTCAGATACTGATGCTCAGATATTAAGCATTTAGATACGTCCAGATACTAAGTAAATCTTACTGTTGTATCTGTAGCAGGGTGGAACAGAAGGGCATGGAGGTACCAGGTACTGTATGTTTGCACAAAGGCATATTGTTCTGTGCTCCTTTCCTAGTAATCCCTGGCATTCAGTTTGTCTTTTTGACCATCCCTGACCACTGAACCGTTGCTTTTAAGGGACTGGATGATCACCTCAGAGCCCATCTTATTACGTGCATAGTTTGGGTTATTTTTTCTACATACGTAAGTTCATCTTTATGTCATTTTATCTGACATTGTATTGGCAAGTCACTGAATCTCCTAAGGTCCTTCTGCAGCTGTTCATGGCTCACCCTGTTTTTTCTGCTACTCTGAATAGCTTAATGTCAACAGAAAACCACGTCACTCCACTATTGAACCTTTATCCAGTTCAATTTTAAATCCATCAAACGGCACAGATTCCAACATAGTGCCCTGCAGGATCACAGGTGACTGACCTCCACACTCTGAAGCAGTTATTTCTCCAAGAGAAGACCTTTCCTTGTATCTCCTGGCAGCTTAGTGTCTTTAATTGCCTTTGCCGGGGAACCTTCTGAGATGCCTTTTGGAAACCAAATAAACTATGTCAAGGAGATCAGCCTTATCCATGACCCTTTCAATAACTCTAATGTGTCCCTTTTCCCGTTGTGGAAGAGAGCATATCAAATTTGTTCCTGTGTCTGCTAACTCTGCTCTTGATTATAGTTTTCACTAACATAGATACAGATGCTACAAGCCATAGCTCTCCAGATCAGCTCTGCAAGCTTTTTAAAATATTGTTACTGCCTCCTGGGGAAGCAGGAAGGATGTTAACCTGCCATTCAGCACATATTTGCGTACTTCCAATATATTTGTTACCTATAGGAAAGGTACTTGGGGAGCTGAGGGGACCTTGGAGAGCAGGCAGAGGGGCTCTGGGGGATATTGCTGTGGTATATGAGACATTAGGGTAAACCAGGAATATGGTAGTTGTCATCTTTTATGGAAATAACGATGTTATTTTGAAAAAATGAAGCTGCTCATAAACATGGGATAGAAGACGAATTGAAGTCTGTAAGTGTAGAAGAAAGTCTCCTGAAGGCAAGGCCTTGCTGTAGCAAGGGGTCTGTAGCAATGAGCTGAAGGGTCGCCTGTGGAAACATGGGATGTTTCTGCCCTCCAGTGGAAGCATGGGAAAGTGCCTTTCAGAAAGTTGTCCCGGCTGGAAAATGAATGGGAGCCCACAAGAGTGTGTTAAGAAGTTTCCAGGAAACTCATTGCATTGGTTCTTTGTCCCCTGAATTATCATCAGCATTTCTCAACAGAACCCCTTGGTCCTCTTTAGGTCTCCTGCCCATGTGTGCTATTATACCCATCATTACTTCTACTGAATTGAATTTTCCAGTTCTGGGGCACTGAACCAAGTAGATGATGCGCAGCCAGTGACACTTCAGTTGGAATATATGATTCTGGCTTTGAGGTGTGTTTTGCGGAGCGCTCAGCAATGCAAGTCATGTTCAGCTCTTGGCATATCATGAGCCCCTCTCCAAAAGGAGTTGAGTACTTGGGAGGTGTATTAGGAAATATTTTCCTCAGTTACAAGAATGGCAAATGAGTTGTTGAACTGCTGTGAGTTGAGGAGTCTAGATCCTTCCAGCTTCCTGATATTCCCCAAATGAGGTAACTTGCATTGATTTTCAAGCCAAGGAATCATCTGCAGTAGAAGAACTTGGGGATTTGGGTCGTTTGTTTGTTTGTTTGTTTGTTTTTCTTTTTCTACTTAGCTACTTTTTCTACTTTCTACTTTTTCTACTTTCTTCAATAATATTGAAATGTTGACAAAGCACTTGGCAGTTTTCTCATATGATGAATTTAGGATTTGCATCAGTGAATAAGTGAAAACTATGTTTTTTTCCTCATGTGAGCCACCATATGTTAAATTGTTTCTGATAAAGTCTGATAAGTCTGATAAAAACTTCCTTTTATCTAGTCAAGACAAGTCATAAGATTGAACAGCTCATCTCTCCCCTTGTAGAACAAAAGCAGACTTCTAGATCAGGCACCAGGCACTGTGGAACACAGCTATTTTTTTTCAGTGCTTTTATACATTACAAGAAGGGGCCTTGAGTGTCTCAATTTATTGCTGTCCGTTTATATACAGATATATTGGAAGTGCCAATATACAAATGGCATCACTGGGTCAGACAAAAGATGTTGCTAACTCTGTATCTTGTCTCTGACTGTGCCCAACAGCGGATATCTAGGAAAAATTAAAAGAGCCAAGGATGTGCTTGTTGATTAATGATCCACCAGTGTCCAGTGATTTGGGACTCAGGAACTTCCCGCTGATGGGTGCTGTCTATATATTTAGTAGTCCTTGGTGATTTTTTTTTCCCCTGATTCTGCTTAGCCGCTTTATATATCACAAACAAGTTCTAGAGCTTTCTCATCTCCGAAGTTGTCTTTTTCGCAGGAGGAAGCCCCTAATGCAGTTATTCCTGCAACAGTCCAGACCTGTGCCCCTTATGGTTACACTTCTTGGTACTTTTGCCAATTGTACTCTGTAGTTTTTGAGATGGGAAGGGGGAATAAAGGTAGTCAAATCAGCCCATTGCCACATGTGCAAGATTAGGAATTTTTTTCCTGATGTTCATCACTGCATTTCTTCAGAATTTCAAGTGAATATATTACTTTGTCCCTCAATATCTTTAAGGCCTTCTGCATTTTTTCACCTTGTGCTTTTGTTTGCTATGTTTAGTGATTTAATATCCTCAACCAATGTTGTCGTTTTACTTATTCCTCCCTTTTACAGATCATCTATAAAGATGTTGAACAGGAGAGATTTGAGCAACTGTTGGCCTCCATCCATTAGGAAAACCAGCCACTTATTACTATCTGCTGTTTCCTATTTTTAACCTTTTTTTAATCAATGCAAAGACCTTTCTTCTCATCTCATGGCAGCTTAATTTCTCTAACAGCCTTTCGAACCTTGTCAAATATCTTTTGGAAATCTAAGCCAACTATATCGACCAGATCTCTCCTGCCCATGTGTATGTCTACTCCTTCAAAGAACTCCAGTAGACTTGTGAAGCAAGTTGGCTCTTCCCCAAAGAAGTCAGATTTATCCATGTGTCAACTAATTCTGTTAGTACAGATGTTGGGCTTAGTCATGTACAGCACTCTGGATCACATCAAAAAGCCACTTCCATCCCACGGCGGGCAGAGCTAGTTACAAACCACAGTTAGTAGTTCACCTTGAGTTCATTCAGAAGTGCTGGGTGAACACCATCTGGGCCTGGAGATGTGTTAATATTCATTTAGTCGACTCGGGTCCCCTACTGACGCTGCATTGATGGCGGTTACTCTGGTGATTCCCCGGGAAGGAAGATTGCGGTAGCAGGATCTCCCCAAGATCTTCCATGCTGAACCCAGGGGTAAAAAGTGCACCGAGTGTTTCCTCACATGGCTTTGTTCTTCTCAGTGTGCTCTTTCTAGAGCATGAGCCTCTGGAGACCCTACAGCCTATGGTCAGGCTCCTTGCTGTTGCTGTGATTGAGAAGGATTTATTACTTGTTTTTAAGTCTTTTGAAGTTGTTACTTCTTATATACTTTTTTTTTTTTTTTTTTCTNTGAGAGGGATTTATTACTTGTTTTTAAGTCTTTTGAAGTTGTTACTTCTTATATACTTTTTTTTTTTTTTGTCCTGCCTTATGGTGTTTTTCCTTTTAACCAGACAGGGTTTGATTCTTTGTTTTCTTCTTTTCTTCTTTTTTCTTTTCAAATATGAAACCACTTCATATTTGAAGGATGCCTTCTTTCTTTTAATATACTATCTTATCCTGCTGTTCAGCCACACCAGCTTCCTTCTGACCTATCCTAGGTCCATGTTTGATGTATGTTTGCTATATGCTTCCAGCCACTTACGTGCTGCTGCTAAGATTTAATTCTCCTAATCAACTTTTAACTGCTCTTTGAATTACCCTTTTTTTACAAGAGCAGTGCTTTTGTTTTAAACCTCTTTTCAGACCTTCAGCCATGTTAAATCTCAGTACTTCACGGTTCCTCTTGGAGGGAGGTTCTTCAATGGTAGTACTTTGAAAAGGACCTTGCATATTGTTCAGCATCAAATCACAAGTTTGAGGAAGTTCGTCTTTCCTAGGAGAAAGTTATTATTGTACTCTTCTGTTGTTCACTTGAATCTGCACTACAGAGTCTGGCTCCACACTTTTCTTCGGGCAGTTATCAATAGCCTCATCACAGCAGCATTTTTTCCACTGCAAGTTACCTCCCCAGCAGTCAGTTGTTGCTGCATGTCAGTAGTCTGGAAGATGTGCTCAGGAGTCCTGAGCATTTTCTTCCTCCTCTCCTTTCCTGTCTTTGACTTCTGTGCCCCTCAGGTGCAACCGAAGCATTTTCTGCCCAGTGGCTTCTCATCATGTTGGATTCTTGTGCCCTGGGTAGAGTTTCTGATGGCTAGTCATTCCGTTCACCCCTCTGCCACCTCCCAGTGGCTTCTCACTGTCTTCCTGTCTAAAGTTGTGTTGGGGTTTCATTTCAACTGGAAGATCAGTCTTCCGATGGCAGGAGTCTCATGCTTTTAGGACCAAATCCGTACTTTATTGTAAGTTTTGGAGTGTGGTGACAGCAAGCATGAGGCAGCATGTCCTGTTGCAGTCACCCGCTGGTGGGACATACATGTGCAATCTTTTGAAGAAAGCAGGTATTTGTGTCCTTCGGGATGAGCAGACCTCTTGCAGACGGGGTTCTGCATTGAGAGGGATTGAACTGGCAGCAAGCGCAATTCTATTTCCATGCCATGGACCATCTTGGAGGAGGAGAAAGGCTCGAGGATACACTCCTTGTGGTGTTGCAGGGTGTCTTCCAGATTCATGGGGCACAATCCAAATCCTAGAGCATGCAAGTGACCTGCCCTGAAGGATCCCAGTGCCTGCCTCTATATCCCGCAGGGCCCAAGGCATTGATTTTGCTTTTGAAAGTGATACAACAAGGATGCAAAGTCTTAGCAAATAAGTCAAGTTAAAAGAGGGTTAAGCACAGGATAGTGTCGGGACAGAAGCTGGTTAAGTGGGACCCAGTTTCACTGATCTCTTCCCACAATTTCATCTGTCTGCCAGAATAAACAAGCAGAGCAAAAATCTCGCTTTGTGTGCACACGTACTTGCTTTGCAAGGAAAAATCTGCTTCCTGCCTGCTCACACTTTTTCGGTAGGATCCTATGTAATATTCCCCTCCTCCCCGCCTTCTCCTTATATGTCACCTTTTTTTCAAAGTAAATTAGGATGAAACATGCCGGATGCAACAACTTCAGCAGTGCCAGCATGGCTGGAGCACTCTGATGTTTGCCAAATGATGGTTTTGCGGTAACGCTTTCGGAGGTCTGGTCTGGTGACCCCAGTGCAATGAACAACTCGTCTTTGGTGATCTATGAGCATTCTGGGGGAGCCACTGAACTCTGTCAACAAAAAAGAGAGTATCATTCACCCATCTGCTACAGCAGCATCTCCAGGTCTTGCCACACAGGGGTCTGCTTGAGAATTTGGGAGAGGCTACAGGAAACATTGCAGAAATGGCTCTGGGCAGCCCTTGGAGAGGGGACACAAGTTTGCTCAAGGTAGACCTTTACTTCTGAGCAGTCATCAAGCTGGAAACCATCTAGCAAGTGATTTTTCCTAGAGAAGTAAGGCCATTTAAAAACAAGAAGCAAGTTCATACAGGTCACTGGGCAAAACACAGAACTCACTGTTGTTTGAAACTCACGGGACTTTAACAAATGTGCAATAAATTGCAAACAGTGAGTTGGACAAATAAATATGTCTAACATCAGCAGTAGATTGATCTGTTCTCGACATTTTTTAAAAATCTAGAGAAAGAATACAGCAATCAAATATTTTCAATGAGTATTGCTGTTGCCATGGTGAGCATTTACTTATGCAAGCAACATAGTCCTACATTAAGGGTGGAGGCAAAAGGGCCATTAAGTGTTTACGTGGTTAGGTGAGCAGATTTGGGATTCATGGGAACTAATTAGCAGTTTGCAATACATTTATTAGATCATGAGATTTTGTAAAGTAGAAGAGCAACAAGCAGAATTAACTGTGATTTGAGCAACGTGAAGCTGTAATTAGACTGAATTTTCCTTGAGATCACATCTCACTTTCCTACAAATTGCTTTCTAACATTGTAAGGTGGCCGTGGCTCTTCTGCGGTGACTCTGACAAGTTGCCTTAAAATAACCTTGGTCTTTTGCTGTGGTACATGGCGGCACATTTGGACCAAGCTTGGTAGTTGGGACTCATTGATCTTAAAGAGGTCAGTTGGATTTTTAATGTGAATGCTTTTTTTCCTGGGTATTTCTAAGCATGGGTGTTCCTTGTTGTTTTCCAAATGAAAAAAAAAAAAAGAGAGAAATCTATAGGTATTTCCTCAAAAGTAAATAAGAAGAGTGAAAAGAAAAACCCTTGATGCCATCTTCTGCCTACAGATTCAAGCAGTTAAATTCAGAACTAATGACAAGATTAGAGGGAAGTTAGTGGTTTGTCTCCTTCCTTACAGCAATACCTTCTGTTCTTCTAAATTTGAAGGGCAGTTATCATCAGGGACAAGCAAGCATGCAACCCGTCATGGGAGGTTCATTTTTCACTGACTTTGTATTACTCTAAAAATTAGGGTTTGAGTGCTAGAGTATAATTTGCTATCACTCATTACACCCAAGCTATAACGGATTTAGCTGGTGAATTTGGGGATTTCAGTCTGAATTTGATCTCAGTAATGAACCATGGCTTACAAAGAGTAAACTAGGAATTAATATGTTATAGGTGAAAAGTCCCTGGCAATTCCTCAATGAACTGCATTTTACTTATGCTGTGTCGGCCTGCAATGGGATGTTAGATGTTGTGCTGCAGCCCAACAACATAAATCTAATATTTTATTCAAAAAGGTTGCTTGTTCATACTAGCATTAGCATGTGAGAAGAGAAATGTGCCAAGAAGGCCATTAAGGCATAATACTGCAGGATGCTGGAATAGCAAAGATAAAAAAAGCCAATTCAAGTGCATTCTGCTCTCAGTTTATTCTCATCAGCCAGACAGAAGAGCTTTCTCTTTGCAATGTATGTGTCTTGGAGCACAATAAACATTTATTTGCAACTTGATCCTAACCCCAGTCTTCTGTTGTAATGAACACAGCTGTAGAAAAAAGCCAATAACAGCTTTCTTGGGATTTGGGATGGGGTGGCTGGGATGTGAAACAGTGCAGTGCAGTGAGCTAACACATATAATAGCTACCGTTTGTCCAGTGAGTGTAATATTTCACTTGAAGATCTTTAAAACACAGTAAAACTCAAAAAACAACAACAACAACAACAACAAAAACAGTACCACATATCTGCTGGCATGGAAATGTGATGATAGTGGGGTATGTGTGGATAGTAAACCAATATTTCTCTCGCCCAGCAGCTGTGATGATGCCCATTGCCCAAGGAAAACCAGTGGGGATTTTTCTAACAAAAGTGTTGAATGTCAGCGAGGAAATGCTTTACCGATAGACATGATTTCAGCAAGAGTTTTTTGGGGAAAAAAAGATGTTGATGGATGACATTCTTAAATGATATTTCAATCTGTATTGATTTGGTTGCATTCAAATTAAATTGAGATGTCATGGTCAGAGTGCAGTGTTTGAGGTGCAATGAAAAGTGATTTGCTTTTCCTTAGAATTTTGTTTTCCCCGGAATTCCAGGTCATGTTGTTGCTGCCTGGAGTACCAGCATCTTGGAGTCAGAAAAGGTTACCCATGTTTCACTATTCCATTGTCGCCCATGAGTTTTCCACCCAAGGTTAAGCCAGCCTGCCATACACAACAGTGCTATCAGCAACTGTTTTGCGTTCAGTCCCTCACTGCCAAGCCAAGATAAAGACGCAATGGCAACAAGGCGGTTTCTTTGGTCTCCAGCTAACAACATCCAGAGTTAAAAAAAAAAAGAAGAAAAAGAAGAAAGAAACCCCTCCTTGCGCAATATCTTTTAATACTGTACAGAACAGGAAACAACACCAGAGGAAGGAATATTCCACATCCTCCCTCCGCCCCTTTTAATTAAAATTGAGTAAAGTCTTGTTTTTGTAAGTAAGTCTATACCATCGTGTATCTTGTTTGAACTATTTCAGGACGTTCTCGGCATTAGGCATATTACAAAAGTGGAAATGTTATTTTAACCAAAGCTGAAACTGGGGTTTTCCAAAGCGGGACACTGAATGAGAGTCTTGTTGGAAGCATCAGGCTGTTTCATTTGAGCAAAAAGGAGAAACATGTGGATCTAGAAAATAAAATGCACATTTCAGTGATGTGTCAGTAGAACTCCATATTTAATACAGCCATGAAATGGGGCCCAGGCTGATGTAGTGTTGCAAGGGCTGGGACCGCCTGGGTTCAGCAGAGCATTTGCATGCAGCAATGCTGCATATTGCTGCTCTCCTTTCCGCTGTCTGCGCATGTATTAGGTGTTCAGAGGTTCCGCACAGGCAAGCAGGTAGGCTGGCAGTGACCTGGGCATGTTGGTTACTTTACTGGCAAAACTCAGATTCCCAAACCTTTTGGGGTTTTTTATCTGCACCTTCCTTTGAGTTTCAGTGAAAACTAAGGACCCAGTTCCCTAAAAACCACCCTGATAATCTTGTGCTCTGTTGAAAGAACTCTACTTCATACCTGTACAGCATTATCACCTCCCGTTCAGCTGTTGGTTTATATCCCAGCTGAAAGTGAAGCATTTATTCTGCTGAAAACAGAGCTGTGAGTTTTCTCACCTGTCTCAAGACCCCAGACAGATGCCCAAAGCTTTCGGATTTCTCATGGCCTTGATCCAGGCAGCGAGAAAAGGGTATGTTTGGAGAACTGCAAGCTGTGTGCTAGCTTTAATTCATGCTTATATACTGCGATCAGAGATTTGCCATGAATTTTTCTTAGCAGGTATTTCACAGTAAGAAAGATCCAGTTAACCTTGTTGTTTTTCTATTTAACAGAAAAAAAAAAATCGTGAAAATCCATGATACAGAAACTCTGCTCATGCAAAGTGTTTCATCAAAACAGGAAGGGAAAAAATCATGTTTGGTTCATCCAAGAAAATTTTTACTTCTTTGTGGCATATGAATGAATGGTATTGTGTGCTAGTGTAATAACAGGATGCAGGCAATCAAAATACACTCACATTCATACAAGATTCTTGTATCTGCTTAGATCTGAGAGAGGTGTGGGTTTTTCTGATCAAGTTGATTGTGAGCATAGATACAGGGGTACAGTCATGCATTTGAAAAGGAGTGATGCATTTCCCCATGTTACAAGAGGACAGATTCCTACAGCAAACATATGGAAAACTGTGAAATTTGGGTTTTAGGGCTTTTTTTTCTAATAAAGTTCTCCCTTGCATGTCCTGTGTTCAGATAAGGTCCTATTGCAGTGTTCATACTTGTGCTACATAGAACCTAATAGGCATAATTTGTTTAATAAGGTATTACCAAGCTTTTGTCACATTTAGGAATTCAGCAATATTAGCTTAGAAGTTAAGACTTTTTAAAGAGCCTGGATGATGAGAAAATCTTTATGAACTGTTTAACCGACTGTATTTGAGTGCATTCAATTACATTTCTCAATGAAATTGGTCTCCATGCGATAGAAAGTCTTCAAAGCCCCGTAATTCAAACAAATCTCTTATTTGCTTAACTGTTGAAACAACTCGCAATGAGCACAGCTTAATATAACAGGGTAATACCGTGATCACATTGCAGAGTTCTAATTGAAAAGAAATGTACTTTTAAATAGGGAAGAACATTTCTCTGTTAGTTTTTTAACTTTATGTTTTTGATTTCAGATCTCCTTCCCCTTCCAGAGGAAGTTAGAGATGCCATAGCTTTAATGTCTGTTTTAGCTGCAACTCAAATGTTCGCTTTCTGTAAGAAAATCTAAACCAGGAGGTATGCTATTTCTCCTGATTTGAAAGTCATTAAAGGCAAGTACACTGTAAGTTCAAGTGCTGGTAGGTCAAAGAGAAATTCACAGCCCTGACAGCATGAACTTGAAAAGAAAGCCAACCTTTCTTTTCAATGCAATTGTCCATGCAGCTGCAGCTTTCAATTGCATAGTCTCCCCTAGCACATTGCTTTTAAAAATCCAAATGAAATCTCTCTGATTTGGATTTTCAGTCAAAGGTATAAGACGTAGAAGGAAGTAGTAGCAGCTAAGTCAGGAATTAAAGCCACTGCACTGCTGACCTCAGACAGACGGTCTGGAAGAAGGAGACCTGAACTAAGGAGAAGCTATGTTATCATTTATCATACTTTTTCCTTAAATCTATCTATCTACAGATGACTTGCTGACAAGGACTTGCTGCCCTCCAATGAGGAGAACAAGAAGGAAAACACCATATTGATTTTCATTCTTCCATTTTTTCTAATTGCATACAACGTTGAAAAAGTAAAACGTGTATATCTGTCTATCTACACATTATCTGTAGATAGATATACCTCTACACATACCTGTAGATAGATATACCTTTACATTTATCTGTAGGTAGATAGTTACACACCTTTTACTTTTTCAATGTTGTTTGCAATTAGAAAAAATGGAGTGGAAAATCAGTATGTTGTGTTCTTCCTTGCTATTCCTCTGTGGAGGGCAGCAAATCCTCATCTACAAGAAAATCCTCACTCTAACAAGTCAAAATCTGTGGATAACGCCCATCCCTCCCAGGAATGGGTTAACATTAGGTTAGCAAATACCACGCAGAAAGTATTTATGAACATACTAACCTGCCTCAGCCCTGTGTCTCTGTGAAAGGGCAGAAAATCCCTTTTGCATTTAGTGCAGTGGCATGTCAGTGCCCTGGCTAATACAGCTCAGGGCTGGGTGGGCAACGTTACTGCCGATGGGACAAATCACAGTCTTCTTGTGCCAGTACTTTTATCCAACAGCTTGGTGTCTTTGATCAGCGTCTTCCTGCTTTCACTATCCATGGAGATGTCCTGGTACGATTTTGTAATTCTGTATTTGTGAACAAGCTAATAAATTGGAATCATGTGATAGAGCTTGAAATGAATTTAGCTTTTCTGTAATGTTACGTGATTGACAGTAAAATAGGTAAAGAGACGGTCTTCTTTTTGATATTTTTGTTCTTACTGATCACAGCATGTATCTGAAAGGGACATTTGAAAGTAAAAAAGTGCATTTGTGTGTCATGAGAGAGACAGACAGCTGGTACCTGGAAGAAGAAACCCAAGACATAGGCATTTCCCACACAGAGGGACAGTACTTAGGAAATATTTATTCTCTGCTATTGTTGCCTGTCTGCAGTTTTGGGGTGAGCATCTCCGTTTTGGCCAATGTAAGCCTGTGGAGAGCTGAGCTGAGTGTGCTCTGCACCTTGCAGGATCAGGCCCTTAGAGAGCCATATTGCAGTCTTCCCAACAGGGATTTGGGTTCATCCCCTTGGTTTGGGGGTTTGGTTTGCTGTGATGGTTTGTCAGAGGGCATCTCCCCACCCAAAGAATGCACTGACTCCAATGGACTGGTATCTTGAGCAGACACTAGAATAGAAGTGTTTTGCCCAGGGGTGGGACCTCTGAGAGGATGAGTGGCAGCTCACCATAAAGAAATACAGACTTGCTCTCAATGCCTCTCAAGAATTTGCTTTCAGACATTTCCAGGCTCTGGATCTTGCTGGTTGTGTAAAATACAGTGTCGCTGTGCCATGCTTCTGTCTGTGGCCTGAATGTGGCTAAATCTTCTGAGCCCCACACAATCAGGGCGTAGTTGAAGGTAAGGATCTCATGGAAATGATACGAGGTGCTTCTTATTTCGCTTTCACCCATGTGACCATTCATAGATCTCCTGTTCTCCAAAATCACTCAGAAATACCCAAACCTGAGCTTTTTGGAGTAATCACAGCAGGACGGGAAGAGGGCTGGCCAGCGCGGAAAGGAAGGCACGGGAGCCGTAGCACCATTTGCCACATCTGCTCTCCCTCACATCGCTTTCAGATAGGAAGCCTCCTCGTTACGCGAATCCAGTCCATATCTTCTGCCACTCTTCATTCATGTTTGGGATTGCATCCCTCTTAATAGCATTAATCCATCCAGAATTTTTTTCCATGACTTCAGAGTACCAGTCAGCCAAACAGCAGTTGGGTGCCACGAGCAGTCCCAGCATTTTAGCCAGGGCTAAAATATTTATGTTCAGGTGTATAGCAAAAAATAATGACAACGGTGAAGATTTGAGCTAATTTTTTCTTGCATTTATCAGCATCAGTTGAAGCAGAATGCTGGAAAGACATCAGCTATATTGTAAGAATCATAGGGAGATACACTGAGGTAAAACTCTAATTTAGTGGGCACAAAAATATGGTTTGCTTTTGTGATATTTTTTCCCCACCCCACTCGTGGCTCATAGGCTCGTTGGACATGTGTTTTCTTGCAGGCTGGATCTGATCATCACCATCCAACTATTGCAACTCAGGTTATTCTAGTCTTTGCAGAGATTCAATATTTCGGTTTGCAGAGGTGCATTGCCTCTACGATGGGTGCTGTAGTGACTGGGCCAGCTGACAAAACTGAATATAAGGCTGACAAAATAGCTGTTAAATGAGCAAGTGCCTGTCTCTGAGGAAGGCTCCGAAATCCTGGGTTTTATCCAACCAAAATTGTTACGTTCACTCTTATCAGGGAGCTGATGGTTGGTTCCCATTTGGTTACAATTTACATCTAGTTGGCAGCACGCGGGTGGAAAGAAGCCAAGTTTTGTATCAAGATGACTGTTTGGTAACAGATGTCTAATGTTTCCCAACACATTTAGCTCATGTGATAGGAATCATGAGCTAGTTTAGTGAAGCTGAGCAGTTGGGTAATTACAAACCTTTGCTCCCATCATTTTCTCATTTATTCTTTTTAGCTGCCTAATTAAGATTATTCTGAATTTTCGTATTTATAGTTTGGGGAAGAAAAGCTTGAAATGTGTTTCGGAGTAATAGTTGTCCTATGAAGCAATCACTTATTTAAATGGTTGGAAATTTCCAGCAGTGCAGAAAGCCACATGTTTTCCTCTCCTGTTCTGCATAACAGGCATTGCCCAAATGCTTCGGCTGTGGCCCCAGCATTGCTTTTTCAAAGTAACAGGACATGTGGACGATGGTATTTATTCATGATCCCCCTGAGAACTCTGTTGTCTTGCATGTGACGCCTGTCCATGCTGAAGATGATAAAAAAACAAGTCCTTTTAATTAGTGACTCTTTAAGAGCATTTATTTTATTTGGAGGGAGAGAAAGAAATTGTGATCCCATGCCCCAACTCTTCCATAGGAGGGCACCAATACTCATTAGAGTGAGACCGGTCCAGGCGGTCGTTCGAATGAGATTTCAGTAGGTATCTCCGTCATTCAGATTTGCAAGAAACCTTGGAGAAGAGCTTGGGAGATTCTGCAGGATGCTCATGTTTGACCCAGATGTGAACACTTCCTCCTCTGTGCTGTTTTCTGAAGTCCCCAGTGGAGAAGCTACCTCTCCTGTTAGCTACAGAATTGACCTGTGAGCCCTGGTCGGGCTGGTTTTGTAGGGCAGCTCACAAATCCCTGTTTACATTAAACAAAAAGGCCCCATTAGCAGTGCACTGGGAGTTGATACCTTGCCTCCCACAGGCTCCTCTGAAAATTGCAGCCTTCATTTTAAAAGTTCTTCATTAAAGAAGCAGAATAGGCGCTCAGCAATGATGGAACACAGACTTCTTGTTGTTCCTCGCTATTTGGATCATGTTATGTTTTGACAAGTTCTCTGTATCTGTTATTTTTGTGCATTTCCAGCTGTGATTCTCCAGGCCTTTGGGCCTGTGATATCTGGGGCAAGAAACACCATTACCAAAATACCCTGTGAAGGACTCCTTCCAAATAATGTCTAATCCAACTAGAGTCAGAAAATCCCAGAAATCTCAGCAGAGAAAGGTTGAGCCTTGCATCTGCAGAGCTCCAGAACATCACTGAACGCAGATGTGATGCTGTTCAGCATTCACACCTCAGAGCTTGCCCAAGGTGTCTCCCTAATACACCTCTTGTCTATTAATTTATGAACTTAAAACACAAATATTTTCAATCACCAACTCTTGCAGAGGTCAAAAAATCATTTTTTCTTTGTCAAATTTCAGAGCACCAGTATATGGCTGTGTATTTAGAACATAACTGCCTTTCTCATTAGGCTGCTGAGTATCAGATGGGAAGAGACTGTGGCATCTGCAAAGTGGTAGCCAGAAGAAATATGCCCTGACCTGACTCACAAATACTTTTCCCAGAGAGTGCTGAGTTATTTCCACATCAGCTTGCAGAAGTGTGGTCAAACCATTTCTACCATTCATCCCATCTCTGTTATATTCCCAGGGAATATGCCAAGTGTCCTCCGCAGTATCTGAGCATAGCAGATTGCTTAAACCTGGTCCAGAACTGTACATATTCCTATAGACACACCAATATTTTTAAGCTACTTCTGTATTTCTTTGCACTGTTCTCCCAGTGTATCAGAAGGCTCCTCTTTGTTTTGGAGGTGGTAAAATTAAGACATCCCACATGTTTATCCCTAGAATTTTTTAGAGCACACACTGCAAAACCCTACTACTTTTTGTTCAGGGAGTTTAGGCATGCTCAGATTAACAAAGTTGGAAGATGAAAGCTGAATTCATATTCTAAATTTTAGGGTGATGATTATGCCCTGATTTCTTATTTATGAGATGACTTGGGAATATTTGCACTTGGATATTTTTATTTAAAGGACTGAAGAGATTTATTCTTAAGATTTGCAGGGCCGAAGTGCATAAATCCTGTTTGTTAGTTTGTAGGAATTTGATTTGAAGGTGGACTTTGACTTTTGTAGCTGGGAATAAAACAGAATTCAGATGTGACCGTTGTTAATAAGCATGTGAAGGGCTTGCATGCTTGATTTTACACTATATATTTTCACTATATACTTTCTGAATTTCTTTTGTTTCTAAGATGCCTAGAAAACTGCATCCAATTTGTTTCATAGCCTTCATTGCACTTATATGTACTAACTGCATATAAGCAGTCTTATGTGTCAGAAAGAGTTAGCTGAGAGATTTCAAAAAGCAATCACAATAATGCTATAAGTACTTTTTTAAATGAAACAATAAATTATCACCTTTTTTACTTGAAAGGCCATCAGCAGAGCTTTCAGCTTCTGCAACTCAATGCACACAAGGATGAACAAGATGGGTCTGGAGCAGAAGATCCCTGTTCCCATCAAACCGAGGCATTTCCAAGAGAATTGGTGGAACTTCCGGGGGTTGGGACTAGCATCCTGCTTGCCTTGCCAGCACAGGGGCATGTTTGACTTAGTTTTGTCCTCTCGTGTCACATAATGTGAACTGTGCATCATTTTTGTAGGACTTTACCATTATTCAGGGTAATTTTCCCCCTTCTTTGCTGTATGTCTTTAGAGGAGAAAACCTAGCCCTTCAGAGATACTGCTGTTTGGCATCTCCCTTCCCCTCCTCACTCAGCATTGAGAAATCTCACTACTTGCCCAGGAGAGAAGATGGGGTAGCTGGTTCCCTGCCTTCCTGAGAGCAAAATGCCTTTGGCTGTCATCTTCTTTCCTGCCTCCTTCCACTAAGAAGGGATGCTCCCAAGCCTTGGGCAAATTTAATGCAGGGCTTTTTGACTAGCAGTTTTGCTCCAGTTGTTTCACTGTTGAAGGGAATTTTTCCATGCTGGGATTTCATCTTTCTAGCAATTATAAATCATTAGAGGTATTTAACTGGTCAGGAAAACAGAAGATAACTCATACGCTGTCTATACATTTATCATGAAAATTAGACCCATCTCATCACACTGTCACCCCTAAAATGATGTGTCTTTTGTGATTTAGAAGGGAAAGTATAAATATGTCGTACTCTTAACAGAGCTCCTTTCAGCTCCAGGTTTAATATGCACCTCATGATTAGTATAAAGTGATCAATAAGCAGCTGTGTCACACAAGGTTATCCCAAGTTTGAAGCAGGCTCGGTGCTGATTAGTTTCCAAAATCGGATGCAGTCAGGCTGCTGTGGTCACAGGAACAAGGTCACTGAGAGGATCTGGTGACAGCATAAATAATAAAGCAGAGCTTATCTAGTTTGTTGACAGTACCCCCAAGATGAAATTGCACTTTATTACATTGCATTTGGGGCTTTACGATGTGACCTTTCATGTTTTGTGACACCTCTCTTTGTTTTCCTCTTTCACCGCAAATTTTTTTCCTACTTTCTCCCCCAATGTCATTTCAGTTTTAAATAGAGTAAAGAAGTTGCTTTGAGGGGAGTAAGTCAGTAAATCAATGTCATCCCATTACTGAATTAGATCAGAGACAGGCATGATGGATAAAATACATTAAAAAGATAGGTAGATATGTATATATGATCATGGTTAACACTGTGGTATTTTATCTTCACTCTAGCGCTATCAAGCTCAAATGAAGCGTTTGGGTGAAATAGCGGATTATGGTCTGTTAATTGCAAGATAATATGGCTGAAGTCAAATACCGAAAACTCTGCGCTTCCAAGCCAATTCCCCCTTTCCACCCTCAATGCCTCTCTTCATGATCCCATCAACGCTCTTTTCCCATACAAGTCTGTGTCACCAACAGCCAAAGGTTGTTCATGCACAGGGCCTTCTCCGGCAGCTGAATGTCAAACTTTATTGAGTGGGTGGATCCTGTTCATCCATTTCCCTTCCGAGCCTTTCTAAAAATACCATAAACCTTGACAAGGAGCTATTTTAGAGGAATCATATTCATGAGGATAGTCATGAGAAGCTTATTTTGGCAGGCTTGCATGTGTCGGATTTGCATGTATCCCTAGTTAAGGGCTTTGTGAACTTCTGTTACAAGCCAGTTGCACATGGGCTAAAGAGAAAGCATCTGGATTTTGGGACCTCCTGGGCTGGAATTTCTACTCCAAGTTGAGTTTATAGAAGGAAAAGAAGTTGAAGATCCTTATAGGAATGTTAATATGTGACTGAAGTCATTCATTTCAGGCATTTGCTCACCAGCCCTCAGCTTATCGGATCTGATTTCATAAAACCTGGCTGTGATTTCTCTCCAGGGACCTTAATGATCTTGCCACTTTCAATAAACATTTATAGAAACTACTGCCAGCCTGTGGATAAGAGAAACTCGTATGAGAGACTTTATCTTCCAAAAATACTTTAAAACAAAACCACCCTCTCTTTGCAAGAAGATCAATAGAAAATGTCAAAATGTAGAGTTCATTGGGTAGCTGGAGCTGAATTACAGTACCAGACATTTGCATTGTAGGCATGCAGTAGGTACGTTTGCTTTTCTCACTTTGAAAACTGTGCAAATTGGAGTGATGCTATAATTGGGACTAGTGAAGCGATGAGTGGGAATAAAAGCAAACTCTAAGAGATAAGATGGAAATTAAGCAGGTAAACGCTGTTCCACACTCATGCCATGCGGGTACAGTATTGCGCAGTACTCATGTTTGCACCTCTAAGAAATTTCCATTTTTTCGCATAAAAAAATCCAGATATGAAGCCGAAGCTGCCTTCTTCGCCAACCTGAAACTGTCTGATTTCAACATCATTGACACCCTTGGAGTCGGAGGGTTTGGACGAGTTGAGCTGGTAGGTAACCTTTTCTTTTTCATCTTTGTGTGATGTCCGGGACCCAGTACTGTGTTACGATTCTTCTCATTTTTCTTCAGTATTACACCAGAATTCCTGGAAAAGAAGTATCTGACAGGATTGTATATTTTATAATGGTTAAAGAAAGCTGTATTACATTTAACATTACATTACAATGAATTAATGAATACTTTGCAGTAACTGTGAAAAATTTATATACTAGGTTGAGGAGAGAGGAGCACATGTCATTTCTCTCCAAGTGGTCATACATTGAAGCAGTACTTATATTTATGACATTGATTGCCTTTTAACAAGAACCCAAAGAGTTGTGCAGCTGTTGAGTGAGTGGTAAGATTGAAGGAGCAACCTAAGATCTTACTTAGCCAGAACTGGAATAATGGTACTTTGTCTCCTCTAAGCAGTTTCTAATTCAAGTCTAGAGATAGATCTACTTGATTATCACAAAAACTGTAGATTCAATGTCTGACTTACAATAACAATTCACAGAAAAATATTCTTTGCAGAATTTTAGTGAAAAGGCAAAAACTGAGCTTGCTTTTTGCTCTGCTTGGATTTAGAGCTATGTAGTCTTTATTCAAACAAAGCCTGAGCGGGAGGAGACTGGATCAGCAGCCATTGTGTGAGCATTTGTAATATCATGTAAATACAAGAACTTATAATAGAAAGAGGGAGCTTAGTTTACATCAACGTGCTGACCGAGGAGGAGTTTCTGATACCGAACACCAGTACAGTATGTTAGGATCTCCTTTAAGTTAGGGACAGAAAAGTGAACGGTTACTGCTGCCATCACAAAATTTATGGGAAATCCTTACTCTGTAACCATATGAGAGCCCAAAGCACCTTTTTACATTATCCCTTTAGTGCTGGGAACTGGAAAACTGGCAAAATAAGTGTTTTGGTAATTATTTGTGATGTAACGGGTAAATTCTGTGTTAAAAGTGCAACTCAATCTTCCACGTGATTTATTTCTAACTTTTCCTGTTTGGATTTATATAAAACCGTGCAGAAGAGAGGACATCAGTGAGAACTTTGATCCCTTCCTGTGTTTTTGTTTTGTTTTATCTTTGGTTTATTTATTTAATATTAGCAACTGTAGTTTTTCGAAGATAGTCACTGGAGCTCACCTGCAGCCTGGGAAGGATGTCCTTTCCCTGCTCCTTCTATGGTCATCTGCTGCCGAGGAGACTTCAGAGCAGGAGTTTAATTTGGGTGGTGCCGAACCTCACTTTTGAAAGCCCTTCACCATTATAAAGCTCAGGAGATTTGTTTCCTAAGTTAATGACACCACTGGGTCTCAGCCCGACTTACCCTGTAGTGAGGGACCTACCATTCTGGGGCTTGTTTTGAATCTTAGGAAGGAGCTTGCTAGGTTGGTTTTCATTTCTAAGTTTTTGTTTGTTTTGGAGGTGTATTGTCAAGCTTTGAATACCTAAGCATGTTCCTGGGAAGGTGGGTGAGTTTGTCTTCATGGGGGGTTGCTTCAGGAATCCTAAAACTGCACAGATGTGAAAACAAATTGTACTATGTTATTAATGGTCACGAGTCCTCTACCTCTGGCTGCGTTCAAAGTTAATTTGGAAGCTCTAAGATGCTGACAAAAACTAAATATTATATATGCATGCCATTTGGCCAGGTATGAAGAAGAGCAGGAATGAACATGCTGTCACTTCAGCATATCAAATCAGAATCAGGTAGAAATATTTAAATCTTAGGAGAGTTCCAAATCTCAGAAGCCTCCTAGAAGCCCTGGTGCCACCTACACAGCCTATGAAAGGCTACTGATGGGAGAAACATTTCCATTACCTTGTAGGAGTTTTCTTCGAGGCTGAGTTTAACATCCCTTGACCCTGCTCTCCTAAGCAGGGGAATGCTGGTTAAGGTCATTTTCTGGGTAAATTATAAGTACACTGGTGAATCAGACGAAGAGCCTTCTGCTTTCTCATCTGCTTAAAGCACTTCCCATAGTAACTTCCTGTTGTCAGTTTGTTGGTGACACAGAAGCTGCTCATGCAGTGCGATGACAGTTGTTCCCTGCGTTGTGCCGGGGTGAATGATCCTGCCACGTGGAGGAGGAGGGGACAAGAATAGAAGCATTTTCCTTTGGGAAGGGTGTTTCGGTAATCAAGAGAAATGAGATTGGGAAGAGAAGGAAATTGCAGGAAAATGTGAAGGTATAATGTACCAAAGGACTTCTTGAGGTACTGCTCCTAAAGCGAGCAGGATAAAAATATATGCATTTAGCTCTTCAGAGTTGCCAGCAGAGCTAAGTGTGTAAAGAAAACCTTATATATCAGATTTAAGTGCCTGAGAATTTTAGTTATGTAAGAAAAAAAGATGTATTACATCACTAAATAGTCATATAATTCTGCTAAAGAGACTGTAGCAGTTCTTAACTAATACTGAATTACACACAGAAGGATAAAAATATTTAAAAGTTTAGCTTAACGCTCTGGATTTCATTATTTTTTTTTATCACCAAGGGAAACTATGGTAATACTCTCTCAGCTTTAAAAAACTAAGTGCCTTTCCGAATTGCTATTTCAATGCTGAGTACTGGAAAGTGAGGTCATTATGTTATTAAAAGAGGAAATATTATTTTCATCAAATCCGAGCCTAGAATTGCTACCTCTTGCTTCTGTCTTCCGTACAAAAAATATGTTTTATGATTTAAGGCCAGAAATGAACTAATGCAAAATGTATCAGACAACTTGACTTTTTTATTCCCTGAGTGTATTGCTGTAGCTTGCTAGTGAAGAGCAGTGTTGGAATTTGTTCCTGAAAAACATTGCAATTTTTACACTTTCCAGGAGTAAAATTGAACAAATAAATAAAGTGCATTGCAAAGAAGAGGATTTTTATAGCTTAACCTCAGCTGCTGTGGGAAAGCCCCCCAGGGCATCTGCGTGCCCTTCAAGAGGGCCACTGGTGGTGTCTGGTTGGAAACTGGAATGTCTGGGACCTAGTTTGGGTCTTGCTGGCCAAGGGCGAATAATGCTCCCATTTGCCTGCATTTTTATGTTCAGGTGTGGTTTGTGTAAATATACTTCGGTGTTCCAGGCACCTCCGTGAATGCCGGCTGTTTTCAGAGTTCATCCCATCAATGAATGTATGTGGTAGTACATGCCTTTTAGGCGAGACAGCCTGTTATTTAAGTAATTTTCAATTCTATGGAGATAACACAAGGAAATATCTTTTTGTCTTGGTTTTGTTCCTGTAATGGAAAGCTTATCCGTACAGTTGCCTGTGGTGACACGTCCTAGTTAGCACGTGTCTTCGTGGTCGTTTTATTTTCTGTATGTCAAGAGAAAGTTCCAACAGATATGTGTTGCGACTGGACAGTGAAGTTTCTGTAGTAGGATCACTGAAACGACAAGAGACCTACGATGGAGCGAATAAAGGCATTTGCGCACGTACAGTGGGAACTGTGTGACGCTCAGTGCTTAAAAAACAAACAGGCGGGTTCGAGAGACCACAGTCTGCCCAGGGCCGGCTGGTGCCACATTCCTTGGGCAACCCTCCTGCATTTCGGAGAGCTGCCAAGGCGGTGCAAGCTGCTCCGGGACGTCTCTCCCTGCGCTTCTCGTCCAGCTCGTGGACACCTCCCTTAGCATGGGAGAAGGGAAATAATAGGACTGGGCTTCTTGTGTTTAATAGCACAGATTAACAGATGCATACACTATTTTTTGCTTCTTGGCTTGTCAGCACTGGGTCAGCTGAGCATCTTCTATGTTGGGATTCGGGCGCCTCAGTAACACATTACTTTAGTGAATGAATCTATCATCTCAGGTTGGTGTCCTGCAAAGCACCGTTTTGCAGAGGACAGACATGTAGGTCAGGTGTCCTCAGCCTTCATAAATCATCTCTCCTGAACTTTATTGCTCTTGTCTTTGTTCTTTAATTTCCTTTTAATTTAAGTCCTATGTTTCTAATCATCTGCCCCAGGTCAGGTGTTTTGGATTTAAATCAAGATTATTTTAGACAGCTCTGAAATAAATGTATCAGAGTATCCGAACATACAAGGTTAGGGTCTTTATTGCTATGAATCAGTTTGTGTAGATGATGGCTGAGTACAGGTAGACTAAAAGTCAGGTCCAGGCCTGAACACATGCGTTGGTTATTCTGATATGCAGTTATCACTTTGAACAATCACTTGGAGACGGGAGAAGATTTTAAATCACTCCTGTTATTATAAAATTGCAAAAATAATATGTTTCCTCCACACCCCATCACAAGCTTGATTGAGGCTTGGTTTCAGCTACATATTTACTCACTTCTCAGGGCAGATATGCCGGTGAAAATCTGTAGACTTATCCACAATCTCTGCATGTACGTGAGCTTGGAGGGAGCTGGGTCTTCTGCACTGCTGTGGGTAACACGTGGTTCGAGGATCCTGAAAGCAACAGTATGCATAGGCAGATTAAGGACAGGCTCAGCTTTTAGCCCTGTCTTGACAAAACATTTAATCATATGTTTTAACGTTCAGCAGTTTTGCGGAAGTCAATGGCACTTAGAGCACATATTTCAACCATATGTTCATTATACCTCGGGCCGGAAGGGACCTAAAGAGATCGATCACCCATTAGCCCATGGCAGAATCAAATACAAGTAACCACTTCTGACCACTTTTCCTTGATTTCGACATCCTGATCTCTAAATCGGAAAGATACGGATTTGAAGGGTGGGCCATTCGGTCGATAAGGAATTGGCTTGATGGCTGCACCCAGAGAGTAGTGGTCAATGGTTCTATGTCCAGGTGGAGGCCGGTGACGAGCGGTGTCCCTCAGGTGTCTGTCTTGGGACCGGTGCTTTCAGTATCTTCATCAATGACATAGATGATGGGATTGAGTACACCCTCAGCAAGTTTGCAGATGACACCAAGCTGAGTGGTGCAGTTGATACAACAGAAGGAAGGGATGCCATCCAAAGGGACCTGGGCAAGCTTGAGAAGTGGGCCCATGTGAACCTCATGAGGTTCAACAAGTCCAAGTGCAGGGTGCTGCACCTGGGTTGGAGTAATTCCAGGCATGAGCACAGACTGGGAGAAGAACTCGTTGAGAGCAGCCCTGCAGAGAGGGACTTGGGGGTTCTGGTGGATGAAAAGCTCGACATGAGCCA
>VXAA01005268.1:0-26399 GCA_013399115.1 Anseranas semipalmata | reverse complement strand
TCAAGGCCGGGCTGGATGGGGCCCTGGCCAACCTGACCTAGTGGGTGGCATCCCTGCTACAGCAGGGGGTTGGGACCAGATGATCTTTAAGGTCCCTTCCAACCCAAGCCATCCTATGATTCTATGATTTGTCCTTGAAAGTCTGCAGGGGAAAGGGCTCCCAAGGCAACTTATTCCAATGCCTACCTGTTTCTCACTGCAAGAAAAGTTTTCTTGATATTTAACATCTCCCAGCAGTAGCCTGTTATTCGTTGTCCTCATTTCAAGTGAACTTGGGGGCATTTTATTCCCTTCTCTTGCAGTAGGCCTGTATATATTTGAAGACCATTATCACACGAGCCTGAAATACTCTCCTTTAGAAAAAAAAAAGTGCTTCTTTTGAGCTTTACATATAATTCATGCTTTCTAGGCCAGTGATCATTATGTTTTCCCAGTTCCTAGTTGGTTCTCCACTCTTTTTAACAGTGCCCCAAACTAGTCATGTTAGTCCAACCTGCACCTTCCTACGGTCAGGTAGAGCACGACAACTGCAACTAAGTGCCTTTGCCATCACTGAATTGCATCCCTTTTATTTCAAGCCATCACTTCAATTTGTAAAAATCAAATTGAGTTCCCTTACTCTTCTCAAAAGCACTCATAGCCCTCTCAGGCTTGATTTTAGTATGTGCAAAGTTAATAATATTCTTCTTATTTCATTATCCAAACCATTAATGAAAGCATTTAGTGGTGCTATATACTAGACAGACCCCTTTGAAGTCATCCTTGTAACATCCTTCCAACTTGATGGTAGCCACTAAAAACTAGACTCGTTTGCAATATGGAGATTAATAAAGACATACACAGAAAAAATAAGCTTTGCTTTCTGCCACATTTTACTGGGGCTATGCAAGACCTTTTTAAATGGACGGTATGGCATTTTTCATTTTTATTTATGTTTTAAGAAAAATCTGGCCACAGATGATGAAGTGGAATCAAATTTATTATAGCCTCTAGCCTTTTTTGTAAACGAAAACATTAGTGAATTAATTAGATGGCAAGACAAAAACCCTGTAATTGTCTTCCAATAGAGTGACAGATGCATAATTCAGACATTTATTAGTGGAAATTTCCGATTGCAGAGCTATCATTTGGTTCCAGCTATTATCAAGCTTTTCATTACAAAGATCAGTCTTCTCTTTGAAATCTTTGAAATGTTTATTTTTTATTTTTAATTGTTAAGAATCCTTTGGCCTCCATTCTTCTGAAAGATTGGGTATTTTGGGTTCAGTCAAGGCAAGGAAATTGGTTTTAGTGAAGGATTTGAAGATCAGGTACCTGAGTAAATCCCACATTCAGATGATAATGAAACTACTGTGATACTGCTGTGGAGATGAGCAAAATGCTGCTTATGAAGATTTGGCCTTCTTTTTTTTTCTGCCCTTCTTGACTATATGCAGGATTCTTAATTTGAAATATTTGAATGATACTGTCAGATGGGGCTGGAACATGGCAAAGATTCTTTTTCCTTTATTTTTCCTTTGATTTTTAGTTCTTGATGGAATTGAATACATCTTTGGCAGGTGTTGCTTTGTAGATTGAAACATATTCTTGGGGCTTGTCTGTTAATGGAAAGGATGTTGTCAAGGTTTGGAAAGATGAGATGCAGTTTGTAGCCCATCAAATATTGTCAGAGTCCTGATCAGGATATGAGCTGTCAAGCTGGAGGCTTGGTCTCAGGTTAGAGGTAGGAGTAAGATGTAAAAATAGGTGCCATGCTGCTGACAAAGCCAAACTCAGGAATGGGGCCGGACCATGTATGGTGTTGGAGACTTTAGATCCATCTCATATTTTCGGGAAACCACAGTAGTGAGTTTTTCCATTTGGTTTAACATATTTTAACTATATAACCCTTCTTCTGGTATTTACTTTTTATTGGAATGATTTTATGCATGAAACAGTTTACATTCCTCACTGGTTTTTAGCCTTTTCCTTCTAGACATTTTTGAAAAATAATATTTACCTCGGGGGTTTAGAGAAAAGCACAAATTTTAATACGTTTCCCAATGTCCTTGCTTATAAAAAACTTAGTTGTACATGTTGTCAAGCATTGAATAGCAATTTTCAGTACAGGGATAAAAATGTAGAATTACAGATTTTTAGCAAAGTTCAGTATTTGATTAAGTAACTTAAATTGTTAAATAGCTGAGGTTTTCTCAGGAACTTGAGTTTTTTACTGTATATTTGTGTATCCTTATAGAGTATAATTCTGCAATTTATTTTCCTGTAGAGTCCCATAGTACTCAGATTGTGCTGTGTGATGGGATATGATATGTAGCGCTTCCCCAACCAGGTGAATCTAGACTTTTTCAAAGAAAATGAAGACACCAGCATGGACAGTTTCCACTCTGCTGCCTATTTATAATTCATTGTTAGATTCAGACTTCAAAATTTCAGCCTACGGTGTATCCCCAAAACTTAATTTTTATTCTATGATTTTTTTTTTCATCTTGAGATCTTTTTTTTAGTCTCAGCTTATCTTCCAGTCTCATCCAGTCCGATCGTCGTCCGTATTCACATGTGGGTCCCATAAGCCCATGCTGCATTTGACACAGACGAGCTTCTTCCACCTCTTCTCCCAACAGCCGTGAGCAAAAACTTGTTCATGTGATGTTGAGCATGAGATGGAAAGGATACAGTCAAAAGCACTGGGCAGCCTGCTTATTATGATTTGGACATGCAAACTACAATTTCTCTCTAAGCCTTAGGTCAGGAGAGCAACTGAATCTGGCCTTAAGGAGATGTGCAAAGTATCTTCAAAACCTTTATGGAGACATCTGAAATACTTTGAGGCATAAATATGAGCAAGATATTTCCCCCATTGCCTAATAAAAACAAATGCTGGCAAAAAAAAGCAAGTTGTAAGGCAACAAATATTATTCTGGGGAAGTCTGTTTCATCCTGGGAGAACATAAATATATTTAATACTAAAAACATGCTGTACTCTTTTGCTGGGGGGAAAAGCCGCTGCTTTGTTCATGCAGCCGTTCAGCTGTTGGGATTAGGAGATCTCAGCTTGCCTTCTCGTTAGCCTGTCTGCAGCCCAAGTGCTGCGCTCAGCAACAGCTGCTGCTATTTTTGTTGGTTCAAATGCATCTGGCTGGGAAGCCGCGGAAAATAAAGGACCCTGTGCATACCCAGCAAGCAAAAGCATTTGCACTTCAGTTCCTGAGCGCTGCATTGAGTCGGTTGTTATTTAACATGATACAAAGATACTCATGTTCCGTGACAGCCCTGATTTCTCCATTATTTCCAAATAACGCACATATAGGACAGCTAGCAAAAGCCCTTTGGGAAAGTGTCTAAACTACCATCTTTGTTGTTATAGAGGTATCGCCGTGCCCAAAGTGGGTGTTCAACAGGGGACATTAGCAACAAGAAACTTGTCTGTGAGTAGTGTACACAAGATTTCAAGAAAAAGTTCTGGCCAGCTCCTGAAGGATCGCTATTGCCGAGTGTGTAGGAAAAAGCCACATCTCCAGAGGAAAATAAATATTTTTTACTTGCACAAACTCCACTCACTGTGTGTTCTCATTTAGCTAGGAGCCAGGCCAGCTACCCTGAGGATTAGCAGAAAACTCTAAAGCTTATGAGCAAAGTTTTTGTGAGCGTACTGTCCAGAAGCTGCAAAAATTCATGTTCAAATAAGCCCATTCCATCAGTTAGAAGAAATCTGGGGATTTTTCAGTGGCAAACGCCATTCACATTATAACCTCTATGTTAGCTGCCAAAATGAAGGAAGGATAAACTATAAATATAAAATGTGTTCAGGCCTGCTCTTATGCTCATGGGTCTGCTGCTCTTTCATGTCTTTCATGGATTTAAGGGTCTGCACAGAATATCATAGAGGAAAGTATTATCTGGAGCAGCTCCTTAGAGAAAATGCACAATCACAGGGTTTCTTGGAAGACCCACGGCCATGCAAGAGCTGTAACCCACAGGCACAACATCTGCAGTGAATGGGAATTCAGAAAATCAGGAGATATTTTTTGCTGTCTTCTCCTACAAGGTGATCATGCAGGAATAGAAGAAGACGGGGCATGAATAAGTGCAGTCAAAATAGTATGTCCTCAGTCTACATCCTGAGTATTACGAGTTTCAGGCACCTCACTAGTCTTCATTGAGAATAAATCCTTCTTTTGGGGATTGTTCTACATTCTGGTAAATATTTATCAATGTTCAAAGTTTCTAAAGGTCAGCTTGTATTTTATCATTTCAGTTCTCACTGGAGTTGCACAGAAACTGCTAAAATCGTGGACTTTATATCATGTGCGTACATATATGATTTATAGTAAATAAATATGTGGAGAGAGAGAGAAAAATAAATATATGGACAGAGAGAAAGACAGAGAAAGAGAAAGAGGAAGGATTAGAAATATACAGATACATGCATTTACTCTTTCCATTGAGGCCTGGATTTTGTCTTATAAATATCCATTTTCCCAAACAGCCTGAAAAAGCACTAAGGTAAAACCATATTTATTTGTATGTGAATGAAGCTGTGTTAACAGATCAGGCTTTGAACTCACTGTGTGTTTTGGAAGTTGCAGAATTTTATACATCATAAAGCAAAGCAACACTTTTGGAGTGGTTGTAACATTTTTATATAAGCACCGAGAGCCCAGGAGAAGCCAGCTAAGGTCTAATGAAACAAACATTCAGAAGAGGAAGAGAGATTGGATCTCTTCTCTTGTCCTCATCCTTGTCATTCTCCTTCTCCCTCCCCATTACTTTTCTCTTCCTGTCCTCTTCTCTCCTGTGTTTGCATCTTGTCCTAATCTTGTAGCATTCCTCTTCTACTGAACTCACTACCAAGGCATCTTCACCCCCTTCATAATGGATTTTTTTAAGTTTCTTTACTGAAGCAGCATTATTTTCTCAATGCTGAGAAGTTAAATCTTGTCGTGTGAATTTAAACTATTAACAGCGACTTGAAGCCTGTTTCCCTGACTTGTCCTCATATCCTCTTCAAGGAATTTTGTTGAATGTATTTTCAGATAGCGACCCATCTGTTTGGGTTCGCTCAGGGGTGGCTTTGTCATACGATGACTCAGGCTGCCAGAAAAGTACCTGGTGACCTGGGCATGGGGCATCACACTGAAGCACAGCCAAAGAGGAGAGGGGGGAGCGATGACTCAGTGTGGACAGTGCTCCCCCTCTGGCACGTGGCTGCCACCATTATATTTTGCTTCTATGGTTGCTTCATTTAGTTATAAACAAGGTTTCTGCTGTTATTTTTTGTCACTGGGATGCAGTTCATTTCCTGCAGAATGACCTGATCTAATGAATTTTACTTCTCCTATCACTGGTTTTGTGCATCACCTCTTTAGGGTGGTATTTGAGCTTTATTTAACCATGCTCCATATTGAAATTTCTTGCCTTTTGACAAGAAAATACATTACTATTCCACAAATGAAAGGGATTATGTCTTCCTCCAGAGTTTCATTTCTAACAGAGTGCAAGAGCTCACGCAGATTCACCAGGACGGAGCCCAACCAGGAGAGCATCAGCAGCACCTATAGGTTTATCAGGATTCACTCCTGGGGGAATTCTTGCACTGAAAAGGATGGTACAGACCTGCGGTCTGCTCTTGGTGAAGGTTTGCTGTTCAGCCTGCTTTGCATTTAGCAATTTAGTCCGTGCAAACAAGAGGCAGAACTGCAGACATGGACTGTGTGCCAGAGCATGATGATGAGATGGATGCATAATGGCAAGCTGAAACGTGTGTATGAAAGCAGAGAGGAAGGGAAGTATAACATTGTACTCAGTGCTATAAATTCAATTTGTAGTTTTTTCCCTGCCAGTGGGCCTTTCAGTAAAATATGCAACTTTAATATTATCAGTGAACGTGGACATTTACACTGGCCTTGATGTTTGCTCTTACCATCAGTGCACTGCGTCTCCAAAAGAGATAATTTTGGAGATTTTTGCACTGGTGAAAGGGCAATGGCTACTTAAGGACAAAGCGAGGAGAGGAATGAAAAAAGAAGGAGGGAAGGGACTAGAAATTCTTCTTACTTGCGAAAAACTGAGAGAGATGGAGGCTAGTGGTTACCCTGTGTCAATCCTCTCAGAGAAAAATGACTGAAACCCAAGGCTCCGGCAGGTCTCCACCGAATCAATAGTCCTGGGGCCTTTGAAATTTAAGATGTTGCTTCAAATTGTGTCAAAGCTGATCTCCTGAGCCGTGTAGCAAAGACGGCTCCTTTGCAATCTGCCTGCCTTTTCCCTTTCTCTAAAGCATTTAGGAGATTTTTGTGGTGGGTTTGTTTGGAAGGCTGAGCTTCCTGCCCAGCGTGTCCACCTCCTTCTGAGCTGAGAGACAAAATCTTTGTGGTTTTGTGGCTTCATGTGCTATGTTTTTTTCATTATATTTGGAGGACAGGGTGTTCTTAGCAGCCCATTCTCAACATCTCAACATTAATCCTGTATTTTCAAGTAAAATGTCCAGGTGACTCCTGGATTTTTTTTCAACTTTTGAAATTAGATTGGAATTAGACGTGTTCTTTTTTCTATAAACTACCATGAGCTTAATATTAAAAATTGCTGTTTATAGGAATAGTAGAAATGATCTGGAGATTGCCAGCTTTACATCATGAAAAAATAGTCATCACAGTCATCCTTTGGCAGTGACAGCAGAAACTCCAAACCAAGAGGAGGACTAAGGCATGTTGGAGAAGGAGAAGTTTGCAGGATTCAGTGTCCAGGTAGACAACCAGCTCAGAGAAGAACATAGGAAGGCAGGTGATCCAAAATTTAAGCCTTAGATTATGTACCTCAGCAGTATGTTTCAGTGCATCATCACATTTAATGCAGATTAATCCCCCCGTGCTCTCAACTTCTTGCAAATCCTCTGCATTATGAAGCACATTAGGAATGGAAAATTTATCTAAATTCTCCTGTGGCATAAGGTCAAAGTCTTGCATTAGCTAATTGTAGCTGCCTGTTTGTTCTATATTTAAACATTTGTGGCATTAGTAACATTATCAAACACCAAATAAAAATGCTGCCTTTGCTTCCTTATAGTAATTTCTTTTCCTGTACTTCTTTTGAAGGTGTACAAGGAAGTATAGGAAAGCAAGTTACTTCCTCAGAGTCCAGGCATCCCTGAAAAAAACGGTAATTTAAAAAAAAAGAAAAAAAGAAATAACTTTTCTAATGAAAGACACAAAAATTGGACAAGTAGTCAGAATCCCTGGTATTAAAATGATGTACCAGAAGTGGACAAATTGGGATTTATTCATATTATCCTTTATTCTATAATTTTGGAATTCAGTGATCTGAGACTCCACCCGGATGCCATGTTTATTTTTAACACTGACGTCTAGTGAAGATTAACATTAGAGAAATAGGGATTTGTGTATTGAGTAAGTTTAGAAGTGCTAAATATCATTTTATTAAAAATGTTTCTTGTTCAAATTGACTGAGAAGTCTTCGAGTTTGCTAGCAGAGCTACTTCTTTGGCTCCTCTGTTCATTTATTGTTTGTCTCTGGGCAACCTAACAATAAAAAATGCACACTAAAAGAAAACAAACCTGATCTCTAACATGTGATATGGATTTGCACAGACTTTTGTTGGGAATAATTTGCGTGGGAGCTGATTGTGCTTCTCCAGATGGGTGAGTCTGATGGGAAGTCCAGGGAGGAGGAATAAGTTCTCCAGAAGTATATTCTTAATCATACTAAATCTTAATGTTTTTTGCAAATTTTGGTAAATTCTGGTCAGCTCAGGTTTTTCCTGGTAACTTCATCATTGCTTCATCCCCTGTGTCACCCCACTAAACTCCCCATTCCCCTGAAACAGCCTGGTTTGATTTAGATTGGATAATGTCAAATAATTTAGTTCAACAGTTGAATTAAAATCCATATGCCATTTATTCAAAATGAAAGGAAAAAAAAAAGCCCTAACCCCAAACCAAACACATTTTTATCACTTTCAGTCTGGAGTAAATGCAGAATTTCATTCTCCTTTGAGCTGTGGTCAAAACATGTAGCAGACCAGTGTTGAGCAGCACCAGTTCAATAAATAACCAGGGAGCTCAATAACTAACCTCAGAGATGAGGAAAAATGTTTTTCTTTATTTTATGTGGATTGTTTAGGTCTTTGTACCCTGTCTCCATGAAGATTAAATGGCGAACACAGGCTTCATGCAAAGATAATAATTATGAGTCTCAGTGTGAGATGCAGAATAATGTCTTTGGAAAAAGAAGTTTCATGTGGGATTGGAAATGCTTGCAGCTGCAGGGAAAATGAGAAGCCACCAATCTGAGGATAGAAACCCCAAGTGGTTTTAAAATAGTTTAGTTAAATACATGCATACATATCTACATGCATGAATATATACTAATATATATATTTGAGTACACCCATATTGTGCCAAGACCAGTGAATACAAACCTACAAATCAGACCCTGGAACAGCAAGGTGCTTCTCTGAAAGCAACAGCAAAATGGTAGCAAAATTAAGATGTCCACAGGTGTTTTGAGAAACCTAAGAGTAATCAGGAAGTTCATTCCATCTTCAGATTTTCCTGACTTTATTAAATTCATCAGTCCTAAACCATGTCATACAAATTACACATCATGAAGTTCTGCAGCTTCTGTTCTAGCAAGCAGTGACAAGATTTATGATGGTGATGTGAGCTATAATGTCTGTATTTTGGGCCATTGTAGATGAAACCACTGAAACAGCATTAACAAAGAATTTATAATGAAAGCTTTGGCCATAGAAGGGTGGATTCTCCTTTATTAGTGTGTATTTCTGAATTACTTCCAGTTGTGCTGGGAATGTGCTTGGTGTGTCTCTTTGCCAGCTGAGAATGAGCCTTTTGGATCTAATCTCCTTAAGCTGTATGTGCCCCTGTGGACATCTGAGTACCAGTCTGATTTCTGATGAAGATTGGCTGCTGTAGATATCATCCCTCCTTGCATTTTCCCTGTGACCTGAACCATTGCCAAACAAATACAGAGGAAACTGTTCAAGGTTGTGGTTGCAGGGACAGCCTGGAAAAAGTTTTGAAGGTGTCATGTCTCATATTTCTGTTATTAAAAATATAGAGAGATATTATATTAAATAAAATGCAATTGCATGAATGTTGTCTCCTAACCTAAAAGGCAAGCTGGGTTCCTGATGGGGCTCGATGACACACAAGATGTTGTCTGCTGGCTGAGGCCAAATTCCTACAAGAAAACTGAACAGTACCTCTCACTGTAAGAGTAATGTTTTTCCCAAGCATTTAACTGGCAATATTATAGTGAGCAGCTGATGGAGCAATTTAGCGAACTAAGAGGCCTGGTAGGCCAGTGATGAGGCTCCTCTCTCATTTGGTGGTGACTAATAGGGGATGGCCAAGATGGAAAGGATGGCTCAGTTGTAATTTTCTCTGGGATTCGTACCTGTCGCTCAGAGCTAGCTGGGAATGGTTCAGGGTTCAGAAGTTACCAGGGTAACATTGGCGAGCAAGCAAACAACTCCCTTCAACCTCATCTCGGGAGATCAGGCTAAAAATAGGTCGCTGAGGCTTAAGGTTAAAAGTAAAGACGTGACAAAGCGGTGCCATTAAAAAGCCGGCTCTGCTCATCCTTTGAAAACATCCAAGGACTGCATTTCCCTGCCAGAGGCGGTACATGTGTTACTAGTTATAGAAGGCTTTATGGAAGTTGTATGTGAGCTAGCAACATCTTCCGACTTGAGAATAATGCTGACAGTTGGGTTTTCCCTTCGACAATGAGTTTTGGAAATGGCTTTTCAATTTAACAGCATACCCTAGTAGCAAACAGCAGTACCTGGTGTAGCAATGGGTTTAGAAATCTGGTTCATATTCAAGTGAAGCTGATGGCTGAAGAGGTAAAAGGAGAACATATATCTGGGGCAAAAGAAGGGTTTCCACTGGTGAAATGTTGGATTGTGGAGGAGGTGACTTGTGTGCAGCTGCAGAAAACACATGGCAGGAGTGTTCGGGCTCTACAGCCAAGCTCTTGTTCAACTGCATTGTGCTTTCCATGAAGGAAGTCTGTTTTTAAACTTTTCTGAAGGTAGGGTGGTGGGCCCATGCATTTAGGCTGTCACAGCTTAGCGAGGGGATGCGCCCAGCTTCTAACCAGTGCATTTGCCTACTTTACCCAAGGTCCAGCTGAAAAGCGAAGAGTCGAAAACATTTGCGATGAAAATCCTGAAGAAACGTCACATAGTAGACACGCGACAGCAGGAGCACATCCGCTCGGAGAAGCAGATCATGCAGAGCGCTCACTCGGACTTCATCGTGAGGTACTGTCCCTCTGTCCCACACACTGCCATGATGGAGCGAAGTACTGCCAATCTCAGCATTTGATAAAACCACATAGGATTAATCCATACACTAAAAAAACACTTCAGCCATAGCTTCCCTGCAAGTGACTGCAAATACAATGCGTAGAATAAGGTCTTTTCCAGGCAAATATGAAATTATTCTGCCCATAGGGAATCAGGGACTTTTTCCCAAGCCTAAACTAAATCTGTGTCTTAACTGATTTGCTTGGGCCCTGTGCCATGCTAACATGGCTTTGTGGCTCCTGGAGCAAACACATTGCCATCCCAGAACATGGGCAGAGCTTGCTGATGCCAGTGCGTGGTGCTCCACATAGACATACACACCGCGATTTAGCTTTGCCCCCGCTCAATATGAATTTTCCCCTTTCTTCTGAATTTTCCATCTCGCAAAAGGAAGCTGGAAGGCAGGGAGATCTTTGGAGATCATGTGCTGTCATGTGAATAAATAGTTGTATCCAGTGCTTCTCCTTAAGGTATATCAGATAGATTCAGCTCAGTGTCCCTTGACTCATCATGAGCACATGCGCTAAAAACATCCCTCCCGAAAACTTAAGCAGATGCAGTTCTTCAGGGAATAAAAACAGGTGTCAGTCATTTTTGTTTGTTTTGACCCTAATAGTGAAGTTTTCTGATGCTTTAAGATGAATATCTGTCAGCAGGAAGCAGAAACAGTTCTTTATATGTTTTAGGTCAGGATCAGAGTACTCGGTGATCAGGATCTCTGACAGGGTCATGCACCTCCCCAGTCTGGAGCTATCTAAAAAGGGAGACCTCACGTCTAAGCCAAGAGTGCTTCATCCCACCGACAAAGAGATGGCTGAAGCCCTTGGCTTTTGCTGGAAGAGATCAACCCCTCTCCCAAAAAGTGCTGCAGGGAGGCGTGCTAACCCAGGAGAGAAACCAAACCTCTGTGACAAAATGCAAGGGCAAGTGTGTGGCAGGGACGGCCACCCATCAGCTGCTAAGGGGGTATTTCCTTCACAGGCAGAACTGCTGTGAGCATTGGCCAAAAGCCTGGCTGATCCCTGGGATTCCCCAGGAGCCCAGGCTTCACCTATGATTCATTGGTGACAACTGCACGCTGACATTGTACCCAGCTGCAATTTCCTTCACACATTCAATTCACAAATATGCCCCCGTTACCTAGGCTAGAGCCAAATATACCTTGCAGGCTATTTCAGCATATAGATCTATTTTCTGAAGCCTGAGCTGGCTTAGTATGCTGATGTAAAGGAAGGTGAGATGCAGGGCCAGCCGACCGGAGGGATGTCTTGACACCATTTCCAGAATACCCACTCCTAAATAAAAAGCCTGAGCCTACAGACATTTGCTGATGGAGCCACTGATATTCATAGCTAATAAAAGAAGTACACCAGAGTTTCTTCATTCTCACTTTTTTATTCTTTCAATAAGCAAGTGGGAAAAAGGATGCAGTAGCCATAGGTCTAGGGCAGAATGCTGAGAAACAGTGATAAGATGAACTTAGGAAATGATCCCAATCTTCTTCCTGTTCCAAACTAAGCCCAAAAATGGAAATGGTGACAAGAAGACAGGGTGAGGGAAGAACCTTTTCCAATGCTTTATGGCCTGGCAGTTTCCATCAAAACCCAGTTTTTAATTCAAGTGCAATCCTTCCCCGCATGCCCATGTAGAGGACTTCAGTCAGGCTGAGTTACTTGCTGCTGCTAATGTCTGGTCATTTATTCATATGTTTCTCTGTGCCTGTCTCTAGCTATAACAACACTATGTAGATTTATATGGTATTATATGTTATATAATTATATTATACTATTATTTGCATACCCGTGTAAAATGACTGTTGAACACTGCTCACAAAGCAGGCAGCTCAGATATAGGCAATATCCCCAGATTGAACCCCCTCTTTTCTTTCCATATCATGCAATAATTCATGTCCTTTACAGTAACAAGCCTCCCCTAAACACTTTTAATACTCCTTGGAAATCCTGCACAGGGGAGGGACTTTCTAAGCCAAAAAGCCCAACCTTTTCTTACTGCAGATGCAGGAAACTAAAAAATCTTCACTGGTTTATCAAACTTCATGTCCACTTTTCCCCGTCACTTCTCCATTTGCAGTTCCACAGGGACTTGGAGCTATCTTCTAGTTTCTCTCCTAAATTTATTCGTAGCCTGTTTATAACCCTTTTTTGGGCCTGACCTGTAGGTGAGGTATTTTTTTCTGGGTACTACAGGCAGAAATGTTACCATTTTGGTAGACTAATTGTGTTTTTAGATGTCAGGTGAAAGGTATATGTAAAATGATCTTGAAGCAAGGACACAACCTCTGGGATATCAGAATGGGAAAGACAAAATTCCTGAAGAACAGGATTATTTTCCTAATTCATCACGAAACTGCTTGTGAAACATCTTGGAAAAGTATTTCAGTTAGGTTATTAAAATGCATTAAGCCAGGCAAAAAAGCAGAAGAGGCCAAATATCACTCAATAAAACTTACTCATAGGTAAACTAACAACTTTACAGAACAAAATGCTATGTGTGGATTTGGTAAAGGGGCAAGCAAGTGTTGAGCTGCGGATGTCTGCAGCGGATCTGCAAATATTTAGATGAGTAAGAAAATGAATAAAGGAATGAATTCCAATATTGTGACATTTCAAACTACGACTGCTTGATCTGCTGAAATACTGTGGTTTCATACTTCATGCTGTACATTTCATGTATAAACTTTGTGCTTCTGTAAAAGTCGATAAACAATATTTGATTGGCCAGATTTGATGCCCATAAAATTTTCTGTAAAGTAATTTTTCAGCAGGGCTGCCTTAACTAGAGAAAGTAGTGCCTTATTTCAGTAGCATTTAAATTAACAAGTGATCAAAAATATTTAGTTATTCATATTTTGGGTTCTTGAATATGTAGGTTTTCTGTAAACCTTAATGTAGATGAAATGTTGGTATTGTAATATAAATTTTATTTTGTAGAACTGGCAAGAAATATGATTTTTTTTCTTAATTCCATAAATTTTAGACATATGAAGTGGCCAATTAGTTTGTTCCAACTTTTCTGAGATGCATAACTGAGGTTTTAAATGTCAACATAGGTAATATTATAGTAAGGGAAGCTCTAGAACACAGGTTCATTTTTTTCTGTTGAATCCCATTGTGGCCACAAATAGTACATTTTAGTTACAGAATATTTCTCAGGTAGATAAGCACTGAACATATCGAGTGATTTTTTTTTCCTGTGACCTCTAATGCATGTGAAAGCAAGGAAAAGTAGGATTGATCCAGGCAGCAGTAACAGACCCTGTCCTGGCTTCAGCAGGACAATCAGCAAGTACCCAAAGTCCTGCCTGCATCACAGCTACAGTTGCTGGGATTTTTTCTGTTAAACATGCTAAAAATATAACGGGTAGCTGCTGCTAAGCTGTGTGCTGTGCTACACAAACACAAACAGGAAACAAATGCTGTCTAGCATAATTATTTGAAGGCGTATCAGACCCAAGTTATAACTGCCAGGGTGTTTTGCCCGGTACCTTAAATTAGTATTTGACAGAATGCCTTCAAAAGGAACCAAATCCTGCTTTTTTTTTTCTTTTTTTTTTAACCCCTGGTCTATCACACAGCCCAGTCTTAAGGTGCCTGATAGGTTTCCTTTCCCTGCCAAAGCAAATTTCTTCCCCTCCCCTCTTCTCCTGTCCTGCTGCAAGTCTTTGAGATACTGCTGCTAACCTCAGAGCTTTGGGGGAAAAATGTAGTTTAATATTAAAATTAAATAATGCATGTGACACTGAACTCACAATGTTTATTTCTGTAGTTTGATAGTTACATTTGTTTAATGTATCACATTAAACACAGAGTAGGGATTTTAGTGCATGATTTAGATGACACTTGAGAAGGAAGATGGGTTCATAAATCCTGGCCCTTCTATCTCTTTAGACAAATTTTCCTCCACATTCAGTCCCTGGGAGGGACGAAAGAGGAAGGGTACTTCTAAATACCTAAATGTCAGCAGATTCTCTTTAAACTTAACCAAATCAGTGCTTTTAAGTTCTGAAATGAATCACAAATTGGGCAGTGCTTCCTTGAAATGGTTAAATGGAAGGAATACTGCAGGTCTACAGCTGTAGCTGTAGCGTGAAGAATAAGATGATACAGATGTTATTAAAATGGTAGGAAAACTTCTCTTGCAAGTGAATCTGGAAAGCCAAGTGTCGGGTTATGCTGTTAGAAATGTCAGACTTTATATTTAGTACTCAGAGCAGTGATGACCTCTTTTTTTGCTTACACTTCATTCAAATGCCCATCCTGTTGTGCTGAATTATTTCCCACGCGATACAAAGGACTGATGAGAGATTGAAATGGTCTCCATAAATGCAGCACTAGCTCTGTAAGATCCCCTCAGTCTTGTGGTGCTTCCTGGGATGAAGCACAAGGTCTGTGAAAGTGGGAACGATTGGCACCTTGGCTTTTACTGTGAATGTTTTTATTATTTTCTTGTTTGCCTACACTAGGCTCTACAGGACGTTCAAGGACAGCAAGTACCTGTACATGCTGATGGAAGCCTGTCTAGGTGGAGAGCTGTGGACAATTCTCAGGGACAGGTGAGTTTTAAGAAGTTATTGTTATAAAAAGTAGAATATTTTTTAATATGCCTTCAGATAACCAAGAGTCTTTATCTTTCATGTGCAAAACCTGGGTCTTACCATGCTATGTTTAATGTAAGATCCCCAGAAGATGAGGAAATGATATTTTTGTTCCTCCGCAGTTGACTAGAGACAAAGGGAGTCCAGTTATAACTGAGAATACCCTTAGGACTGATCTAGGTTGTCTCTGACATGTACAAGGCTGTATGTAAGTGGAGACTTAGCTCAAGCTACTTTCTCACGGCCTCTCTAAAAACCTGGAAAAGATACAGAAAGTAGTGATGGTGATGATGATAGTCATGTGATAAATTGCATCTATAAGTGCCTTCATCTCTGAAGGATATGTGTTAATGCCAGAAGTACTCCGTAACCCTAAATAGCTGATGGTATATTTTAATGATGGCCTTTTCCGATCACCAAGATTGCAACTGTGTCCTCAGTGTCCATACGGCTGTTTCTCATTTTTGGGAGCCTGTCTGGAGGCTCAGGCCCTTGATAGGAAAATGGGGGACTGTCTTAAGGGTGACAAAGACTTTGGGCACCATGTATAAAGGCAGACTGTGACGCTGCAGGGTGCAACCAGGCGCGGCAGTAGGTGCAGTGTCAACTCCAGTCTCACTGTCATCTTGCAAGAAATGCTCGAGAGATCCAGTCCTTCCAGTGCAACGCCTTTATGCGTTGCTGCCGTGGCCCTTGTACACTGTGGATTTATAAACCAAGGCCCTGAGGTGGTAGTGGCATTAATGAGAGTTCACAGTTGTGAATGAAATCCCTGGGAAAGTGCAATTTAAAAATGAAAAATGCAAGCTTCTTCAAAGAATTTGGCAAAATCAGAATTTCCCATCCCAGCGAAAGACCTGCTTTTTTCATTTCAACGTATGATCCTCTGCCCTCCCCCCCACACACCCCTGTAACTATGAATAGCAGCCTCCACATCTGTCACAGAGGCATTGAAATAAACCGTATCTATTAACATTTCTTAATGCTTATGGAGCAGTCAGGTATGACAGCAATGAAGACCAGAGAAAATCTCAGGAGGAGACCAATAATTCTTCATGGGGGTTGGGTCCAGATATATTAAATGAGGGCCACTCATCAATGTGGGACACTGGATCGTGCACGAATCCATAGCTTAGCATTATGTGATTGGGGCACAGAAATGCCATGGAAAAAATAGTCTGAAAGCATGTAATTAAATACTGTGTCATAATGCACGAGCAAATGTGGTCCTGGTATTTCCTGTCTTTGGAGGATTTGACCTTGCAATGTTTTGGTTTGGTTTTGTTTGTGTAGGCAGGAGGCAGGTGGAACATATGTTATATGGGTGTACGTGGCACGTGTACATAACACAACCATGGGGCAGGTAACCGTGCGAGGAGTCACATATAAATATGCACTACAATCATAATTGAAACATAATTTAATTAAATTTGGAAAGCAAAAGAAATTCATTGGAAAGATTGATCAAAAAGCAAATATAAAATTATTTTTAATTAATTGTCTATATGACTTTTTATAATTCTTCCTTATCCGAAAACCGTGCCTTCTCTGGACCATTAAAATGAGAAGAGTAGCATAAGTTAGCAGGTGCTAGAATGTATTCTTCATCTTTGTCAGAGCCTGATAATTCCATCTTCAATTCTCTCAGCTTTAAATTGTGGTTCTGCTGCCACCTAGCTTAGATGCGCTTCCGAGCTCAATGTGCTCCAGCCACAAGTTCAAGGCAGGCAGTGGAATATGCTTTGCTTCTGTTTGCAAACTGGTACTAAAATGAGGATCCAAATGTGCACTTTATGGTAAATTTACAATTAACACTTCATGTCCCAGCAACTGTATCTTTTTTGTCTTTTGTGTCAGTTGTGAACATTAGTGTGGGAGTTCTTGATCTCCACAGCTCAAAATTCTTTTATCACCCAGAAGTCCAAGATTATAATAAAGAAATCACCTTTAACATAGAAGATACTTATTTGTACTTTTTACTTCTACAAGATGTAATTATAAAATAAAAATGAAAATATTTTAGATTTCAATGTTTGATATAAATGTGGATTGAAGGCAAAGAAGCTAGCTTAAAAAATAGAAATGCATGTAAATGTATGTGTAAAAGTCAGTTTAGCAACTGTCACTTTGCAGGTGTTGAGTGATTCTACTGAACTGTATGGATATTTTAACAGTAGGATGAGGTTCAGAAAAGGAAGAGATTGGACTGGCCTGTGATATGGTTTTAGGCTGTTAAGAAAAAGAAATTGTAAATATAAAGAATTGCTCTAGATAGAATAAATATAGGTTAACTAGAGCTAGAATAGCTCGCCCCTTGCAAAAATCTAGCCCTTACTTCACCACGGTGATGATGATAATGGCCTGCAGCAACAGCTCAGTCCTGTACCTACAAATCACTTTATCATCTTTTCCTTTCTTGTTTTACACAGAGGTTCATTTGAGGATTCGACAACCAGGTTTTACACAGCATGCGTAGTCGAAGCTTTTGCCTATTTGCATTCCAAAGGAATCATTTATAGGGACCTCAAGCCAGAAAACCTCATTCTGGATCATCGAGGTTATGCCAAACTGGTGAGTGCCTGCCATGTCTGGTTTTGCCAAAAAAAAAAAAAGACATCATTCCTGTCATTCCCGTCTTTTTTCTAGTACTGGACAATTAGTGTTATAGGCAGGTGAGAAGATGGAATTAGCCATAGAGGGTCAGAAGAAAAGTCCACCCAGCCCAGGGTCCAGTCTCTGATGGTGGCCATCAGTAGATTTTGAGTTACGATCAGGACCACCATGACATCACTCATCACTGGGATGTTCTTCCAAACTCCAGCAGACTGAGGCTGTAGCTGAGTGGAAGACATTAATCAGGGCTGCAGTCCTGAAGTGTTTAGAGAAGAGCATCAGGAGAAATCCATCCAGTTGTTTTGGAGCTACTGAAAGACTAAAAGATATGGTAGGAGGCTGGGAGGACTTGCATTTGTGAGCTTTATAGGTGTCAGGTGAAAATTTTTTTGCAAACTGTTGTTTCTGAGTGAGTTCCTTTGTGTAAGCAAAAAAAAAAAAAAAAAGCCATTCTTAATGGAAATGTTAACCATGACCTCATGGGACAAAATCATTATTTTTAGTTGCTCTGGATCATCAGACTGTGTTGCTGAACTGTAGCTGATTCAGCTTCTTGCTTTAGAAAGGGGATTGGAATTTGGTTTGTCTTTACTTTTGATAACATTATAATGTCTGCAAGCTATAACTTTTCATGGAAGAGGTTACAGTTGTTCTCTGGAGCCATGCACATATTTGCATCATTAGTGACATTTCTGTAGGAGTCTGCACGCTCTTTTTCCTCCAGCTTTGCATTCTTTACATTATCTATCAGGCAAAGTGTGTGTAATTAAATTGTATCCACATCCTGTGTACTGCCGTTCTGGGTAGTAACAGAGCCACTTTTAAGGCCGCTTGTGCTTTAGCCATGATGACGCACCTGACTGATCTGTGCCAACTCCTCTGAAATGACTCCTGAAGGCTCTGCCTGAACCTGCTCTTCCCAGAAGGTCATGGTGCTCCTCAGTGCTGTCCTTCTACAATATCCACCTCCTCAAACCAGGATGGCAGCACCAGTGCAAGAACTTCATCCCCCAAATTAGGGAGTTGCTGATGGATTTCACTGTATTGAACTGTTCACTCATATTGCTTTTTTTGCATCAAAAATCAGCGTAGAGGTGCCCTGCACATAAAGTACACCTAAAATGTCTGGGGACTGCAAAAATCTCTTTGAACCCATAGAGAGGGGAGAAGAAAAGAGAATTCCTTTGGTAGGAGGTGCTGTCACACTCCTTTTGGGGAACCCCCCCTTTGTAACTAGTGAGGATCTAGGCACTTGGAAAACTGTCAGTGAAGTATGGGACGATGCAGCCCTAAAAGAGCTGTGTCCAAGAGGGGCTGATGCCCTCCTTGAGGCTCACAATGGGGCAACATCTCTGCCTCTTGTGCTGGGGACTCTTCGTTGCCTTTGAGACAGGGAACTTGGGAGTGATGTCAGTCCTTGGGAGCAGCAAGTCAGACCATCACCATGAAGGGCCTTTATGGCCTGGTGGCAGCCACCATGACTGACCCTACTTCTTGTGGGTTTGTGACCGTTTAAGATGGAAATACTGGTGTGTTGTCCCTGACTAGTGCAGGAAGGTGTAGGAGCGTTTCACAGCCATCAAGGGACAGCAGAGTGTGCTACAGACCACAGCTCTGGGCAAGCACAGTACCAAGGCAGGGGAGGGCAGAGCTAAAAATACACTAAGCCTATTAACCTGAGCTCTGCTCAGGCCCCAAAGGACGGCTTTGGTTCCCTGTGTAATCTCATTTTCCACAATTGCCTGTAGCATGCTCCACTGTGTCACAGGGACACTGCTACAGGGGTACATTGTGGTTTGTGATCCCACCAGCACATTGCATCATTTTCAAATAAATTGTTTTTACTGCATTGCTCTTTGCATTGGAAGAGAAATCTGAACTTCTCAGCTGATGCTGCCATGGTCTGTATTTAGCCTAAATAGTTCTTGCTCAGGTAAAGGCTGGGACTTAAAAAAAAAAAAAACACACACAAAATGAACTGATCTGCAAATGATGTGAAGTTACATGTTCCAAGGAATGCTCAGTGTTGGCATTTGTTCTTCTTCCCTCACAAGAATCTTCTTTTTGCATTATGAAGGGTATATCAGCAAAAAGGTCACTGCAGTTGTCTGGTTCTTGAACAACCCATGATGTTTTAGTTGCAATAATATTCCCACAAGGAAATCTTGTTTCCGCTTTGCTTCACTTCAAGAGAAACCAAACACATGGCTGAAATTCCCTCTCTTGCTCTGCCCTGATGCTATTCTCCTCCTTTTGCAGGTTGATTTTGGCTTCGCAAAGAAAATAGGATTTGGAAAGAAAACATGGACTTTTTGTGGAACTCCAGAGTACGTAGCCCCCGAGATCATCCTGAACAAAGGTCACGACATTTCAGCAGACTACTGGTCACTGGGAATCCTAATGTATGAACTCCTGACTGGCAGGTATGGGCATCATAGCTGGCGTGGCTGCTGAAAAGAGATGCAAATATTTCTGCCATTGTCACCCTGATTAGACAACGGGAAAGAGTCAGAGCAGGTGTGTGCTGTAATGGCACAGCAAAGCCTCAACACTGTGCTGCTGAACTTCATAATTAGTTTTTCATTTTAAATCACAGTTTCCATGTAAATATGTCGAAGGTCAAGACATGAACAGGCTTTTTAGGAAATGCTGTGAAATGACACCAAACTCCACCCTCATTTTTGTCCCCGAGCTCCTGTACACTGAGAATGAGCTGAACATGGTGGGGAAAGGGTTTGTAATTCAGCCAGGGAGGTGCAGTAATGGGGTGCTGCATGTTTGCAAAGGAGGAGGTAGAGTCAAAAGCATGAGAGCTTGAGACCCTATATCCACCCCTTCCCTTATTTAGTTTTGACACAAAAGCTGAATGCATATATTACTGCTTATGTTGACAGTTTTGGCTTCCTTGCATTTCCTCACCTCATCCCCCATCGCTCACTCCCAGGATACAGGAGCTGGAGAAAGATCAATCACCTAAAGCTGCTTATCCTTTGGGGCCAGACCCAAGACAGTGGAAGCCCATTTTGTGTTTGGGACGTGCCTTGCAGGAGCACATACGTGGTAGTGCAGCCCAAAGCAAGCGAATTGTAACATCTGCCTTTAGGGGCTCTTTGTTCATGTACTGCTGTTCTTCCCTGAACTTGTCCCTGTTCTGTTAAACCAATGGAAACCTAATTAATCCCCACTGAAAGCATGTCACAACATGAAATAGAGAATAAGCCAATGATCACATCTCAGACCCTTGTTCCTCAGGCTGCTGGGACATGGGCCATCATGGAAACAAGAGATTTGGCATGTGCTGCTCCAGAAGACATTACTTTACTCTTAGGTACTTCCTTCCAGCCAGCATCACTTAAATCCAGACAGTATTAGAGCTCCGTGGCTGAGGAATGGTTAAGATCATAGGAAGCAAAGCATTGCTAGCTGTCACCTACCTTTCCTCATTTCACAGTAGGGTACTCGGTTTTGCTTGTTGTTTTGTTGTTGTTGTTTTGTTTTGTTTTGTTTTGTTTTTTATCAATCTTCAATGCTATTTTAAAAACAAGCTTTTAACCTTTTTTTTTCTCTCTCCTCTGAAGTCCCCCTTTCTCAGGCCCAGACCCCATGAAGACCTATAACATCATATTAAGGGGAATTGACATGATTGAATTTCCAAAGAAGATTGCCAAAAATGCTGCTAATTTAATTAAAAAACTATGCAGGTAAATGCATGAAATGTAATCACCTTTCTCTTATTTGTAAAGAAATGAGTTGTTCAGAAGGATTAAAAAAGTAACCTAATTTGTTATTCATTTTATAGGGACAATCCATCAGAAAGATTAGGGAACTTGAAAAATGGAGTGAAAGATATCCAAAAGCACAAGTAAGTGTCTTCTCCAGCCATCCATCATTTTAACCCAAAGAAACATGCATTTCAAACACTTACATTTTCTGCCAAACCCACTTTTCTTAAACTCCTTTGGCCTTTCCCTTTAAACTCTAATCGAATTTGTCAGATGTTTCTTTTTCCTGTGTTTTGATATAGTTTCTAGCCTTGCCTATGACCCAAACACATTGCACATTGACCATTACACTTCAATTACTCAAATGCAGAAGAGCATTTGGAAACAATCCAACTCAGCCACTGCCTGCTTGGATTTCTCCGGTTTGCAGAATCATTTTCCAAGGTTTTCCTCCATTTCCCTCCCCCCCTCCCAACAGACTTTCTCTCGACCCATAATGTTAATTCATCAAACCTTTTGGTCTGATGGGAGAGTTCTTAAGTGATATTTTATAAGCTTTATTTTGCCACAGAAATTTATTGAAGACTTTTCACACTGCTTGAGGGGAAAAAACAAGTTAGGGACCACCACAGAGGCAGGTCACCTCATCCATCTGTGCTCGTCCTTCTCTGCTCTGAGCAATAGAAATGCGTTGGATGGACATTTTGGGGTGGACTCAATTCAAGGCTCAGCTCGAGGCTCACCCTTCTGCCTGAGCTGCCTTAGCCCAAGCAAACCTGAGGTGCCCAAACTGGGAGGAAAACATCCCTGTGCAGGCTGCTAGCGTCCAATCTCATACAAAGAAAGGACATTGGGGGTCTCACCTGGGAGGGATTGACCATATAAGAAGGAAAGAGCAGCTGCCAGGACACCTGCAGTGAGGAACAGTTTTCCTCCGAGCATTTGTAATTCATACTTGCCATGGTATCACCACTGGGTTGTGACACACAATCCATTTTCAGCCAAGAAAATTTATATAAACATGACTGGAAAAATTATTAAGGCTAAGTAGACAATTTGAAGAACATGGCTGCAGGAGTTAAAACCCACTCTTTAAGAAATCTAAATTTCATAATGTGATATTTTAGCCATATGTCTAACTTCCCGACCTGCTTTATTATTCTCTCCCTTCTAGATGGTTTGAAGGCTTTAACTGGGAAGGGTTGCGAAAAGGGACACTGACACCTCCTATAATACCAAGTGTAAGTTTTACTACTTCTTTTCTCTTTCCCAATATGTCTCTTTAACATAAATTTTGTGAGTTTCGGGCACGACTACGCTATAGTAAGTGGCAACAGCACTTGCTTTATTTCATCTGAATACACTTGTCAGAGAACAAAATGAAGCAAAACCCTATCTAAAAAGTCAGTTTAGGGACATCTGCACCTATCCTTTGACTCCTGGCAGTCTCTTCCAGTGGAAGGTGTTTTGGGGGCATAACTGTGATGAAATGCTCTTTGCTGTCCAGGCAGAATCACTCACTACTACATGTTTTTTCTCTTTTTCACCTGCTTCACTGGTTTCTTCATGTACTTTTCACATTCCAGCAGAGAGCTGCTACTTTCACCCCTTTTCTCAGATGTGTCCTCTTTCTTTCTCCTTTATTCTTGTTTTTGATGGGCAAGTGGGATTTGTATGCCATCTCCCTTTCTTTTGCATTAACCTTTCCTTCTGTCTTTTCTTTTGTGCTTTTTACCCTTTTTTCCTGCGTCCGTGTCCTACATGAAAAGCCCTGTTACCGACTAGTTTATGTTTAACTGGGAGCAGACTCGGAGGGACAGCTCTACTCATTTTCCTTTGCAGCAAAGCTCTTTCTTTGATGTCTTTGTGAGCTCTTTACCCACAAAGCCTGCTGCAAAGGGAAACCAAACAGGATTAGCTGATAGAAATTACCTTGGCCCCTTCTGTTCGGCAGCCTCCCCTCCTTGTTTCAACTTAATCCCTTTCTCTCCATGCCTCTCCTGATGGATCAGTGAGAGAATGACATTAGCAATCGTGTTTAATTGCACCCCTTTGCTCAGTCCGCCCATGGTCCTGTACCTCCTGCAGCAGCAGCAGGCACAGCTCCGGGGCTGAATCTGCCATCCCAAAGTTTTCTTAACAGCTATGAAAGAGCAAGGGGGTTTTGTGTCCCCCTTTTGCCCTATGGGCTACAGAAGTCACTGACAGTGGGAGAAATTTGCAAATGTTTGCCTAAAGTAGGATCACCAAACAGCTTGTAAATGTTTTATAAATCAGAACTGCATTTTTTTCTGTTAGGCTGGTTTTAATAACTATTAATTTTCTAATAACTATTAACTTGTTCACCACATTTCAAGTCAGTGAAATCAAGTTTACTCCTTTACGTCCCGTTTCAATTCCTGGTTTACCTGTGCTCTGTGCAGGATGCCACTGTAGATGAAAATGCCCAAATATGTTTTTCTAATTGTTTTTAGTGGATTTTTAGTTTAGCAAGAGCATTTGCAATACTGCTTTTACCCAATATATGTATTGACCCTGCATGTTTAACCCTCAGATAGAACAACTGGCAGCAGTGACTTCAACAATATCTGCTCTCCATGGGCATGAATTGCTCCATGACATTGCTCCACCACCAGAAATTGTCTCTACTTCTTTGGCATTGCCCAGAGAAAGGTCACTCTCCAGCCTGTTTTGCACAAGTCACACTTCCTTGGCTTTTTCAGATAGATCCAACATGGTATCAGGAAAGGATCGTGTGAGCACCCCATCCACTTTGTTAGTGTTATTTCTTGGCATCACTGGGATGTGTGTTCCTGGGTCTGGTGCCGTCCTGCCAGGGACATGTCTGTCATTGGTCCCAAGAGTGATCTGCTGCCAGCGCACCACTGTCAGGGCTGTTCAAAGTAGACAGGAGCATCCGTCCCTCTTCAGAGGACTCGATCGTTCTTCCAGGGCAACTTCTCAATGCTGCTGTCAGCCCCAGTCCCCGTACAACACAACTCTTCTTTCCTGTAACTCTTAGGACTAGTATCTTTTCTGGACATACTCTTGAGATCCCCTCCAGAATGTACCTCCATTAACTAGTGAACTTCACCGACAGTTTTTCAACCCTGAAGCTGTCAGTCCCACTCAGCCTTGTTTTCCACAACCAGCTCAGTTGCTTTGGCAGAAGTCCCAACTCTCAGAAAGGGCCATATCTGTAAAGTGACCAAAAACATGTAGCTCTGGGGGAAGAAATCAGTTTTTCCTTCACTCAGTGTACCTCCCTTCCCTAGCTGGAAAGGAACCAGAAGGGCTAAACATAGAGACTAGCTTTCTTTTTCTTTTTCTTTTCCCTTTTCCTTTTCCTTTTCCTTTTTCTTTTTCTTTTTCTTTTTCTTTTTCTTTTTCTTTTTCTTTTTCTTTTTCTTTTTCTTTTTCTTAGAAATAGGTCTTTCACAGCTCTTTAACTCTCATCAGCAGTTACTACTGGTGAGGCAATCAAAAGCTGCTCCTTAGCTCTCATTCCACAGGATTTTAGGATAGATCTCAATTTACAGCCTACTCCTAGGACATTGCTTCAGGGAGCAGCTGAGCCTTGATACCACAGATTAAAAATCTGTGATGGAAGCTGTCTTGAAAAGCTACTCCTACTTCTTGACTCCTCCAAAGATGTGTTGTCTTGCATCAAGGCTCTTGTTTTTGAGAAAGACATGCAGATCTCTTCACCATAATTCTTCACAAGCTCTTAATGTTGGTAAGCAACCAGGCAGATGATACCATTTGTGCTTTACCCTTTTGGATGGACAGGAGACGTATCTGGATTGTCCCTTCTTGGCTGGAGAGGGCATTGAGAAACATGTTTGTTCCCATTTCTCTGATTGTGAAAGACTGCAGACGACATACAGGTGACATGGAGCTGTGGGGAGTCATACCCGACAGCATTAGCACCACATAATGTCAATCAGCAGAGTGACAACTCACACAGCCTTTCTCCCTAAATCATATTTCTTCTAAGAGAAACAACAACAACAGCAACAAAAAAACTCTACATTTGTGTTGGATATACTCTTTTTATTTTTATTTTGTCGGATGAAAACAAAATAGAACCTGTTTCCCAAAGCAGGACTTACTTCCCATAAAGTTTCCTCTAGTTCAAATGACTGTGCCTGGCCTGCCAGATGCTCCCAGAGTAGAGGGGAGGAACCCGGAGGAACTCCACAGATGCTTTCACCCCCTGCAGTCCACTTATGCCTGCTGCATAGCTGCTGGGAGGTTTTTGCAAGAAGTTAGCAGTTGTGCGCATAAATTGTGAATGGCCACACCAGCTGCATCTCTTCTACTCTGGTAGCCGTTGCCTTGTACATACGTCCCCAACAGTTCTTCTCCCAAAGGGATAACTCTCATAGGGATGGGCTGAGAGAAACGGAGGGACGTGGTCCAGCACAGGGGACCATGGAGGAAAGTGAGCTAAGAGCACACCAAGGGTGAGGACCCTAAGTGTGAAGGTTCTCCAACTCAGTGGTGCTGTCACCAACAAAGTAAACAGACCCAGATAACTCAAAAAAAAAAAAAAAAAGAATTGCCGTATCCAGTAGTTTTTTTTTTTTTTCCATAATAAGTTGGGTATTCAAGGAGTTTGATTCTTCCCAAAGATGTTTTCAGCAGCAGGTAAATGCTGAAACAGCTGAGTAGTGAATTATCTAGCATCAAATATGTCTCCTGGACTGTAGATTGGCTGAAAAGTATGGCAAGTGTTTCCTACACCACACTGCTATGGCAAGTGCTGTCCTCTCCAGTCTGCACTGGCTACTTGAGGTACAGCTCAAGGTACTGCTTCAGTACGACACTGATTATTTCAGCCTGTGGGAACTTCTGGTCTATTTTTGTATTGTTTCATTTATTTCAATTGCATTGAATATATCAGGGTCTCATTATGAGAAAGTTTCAATTATCATCATGAAGCAAAAAAATAGAAATGGTCTAGTTACAGTAGCTTTTAAATGACATTATTTCCTAAAAAAGAAATGTACTTGGCCTTCATAAACCTATTCTGTAGTTGAAACTCAGGCTTTCTGCTTCTTTGGAAGTGGTCATATCATAGTATCATAGAACCATAGAA
>VXAA01005267.1:69706-100118 GCA_013399115.1 Anseranas semipalmata | reverse complement strand
TCCCCGTTCCCCTGTGCCACTCGGGGGGAGGAGGTAGAAGAGGGTGGGTGGGGGAAGGTATCTTTAGTTTGCTTGTAGTTTCTCACTGCTCTAGTCTGCTAGTGATAGGTAATAAATTATATTAATCTTCCTATGCTGAGTCTGTTTTGCCTGTGACAATAATCGGTGGGTGATCTCCCTTTCCTTATCTCGGCCCTTGAGCCCTTTCCATTGTGTTTTCTCCCCCTTTTCCTTTAAGAATGGGGAGTGAGAGAGCAGTTGTGGTGGAGTTCAGCTGCCCAGCAAGGTAAAACCATGACAAGCCATTGACCACAACTCTCTGGGTGCAGCCATCCAGCTACTTCCTTATCCACTGAATAGTCCACCCTTCAAATCCATCTCTCTACAATTTGGAGATAAGGATGTTGCATGGGACCATGTCAAAAGCGTTAGAGAAGTCCAGGTAGATGACATCAGTCAGTCTTCCCTTGTTGACTAATGCAGTCACTCCATCATAGGAGGCCACCAGTTTGGTCAGGCACGATTTGCTCTTGGTGAAGCCATGATGGCTGTCTCAGATCATCTCTTCATGTGTCTTAACATTGCTTCCAGGAGGATCTGTTCCATGATCTTCCCAGGCACAGAGGTGAGGCTCACCAGTCTGTAGCTCCCCAGGTCTTCCTTTCTACTCTTTTTAAAAATGGGAGTGATGTTTCCCTTTTTCCAGTCAACAGGGACTTCACCTGACTACCATGACTCCATCACAAATGTGATGGAGAGTGGCTTGGCGACTACATCAGCCAGTTCCCTCAGGACCCTGGGATGCACCTCATCAGGCCCCATAGACTTGCACCTGCTCAGTTTCATCAGGTGGTCTCAAACTTGCTTTTTGCTTACAGTGGGAGGGACTTTGCTCCTCCAGCCCCTGCCTAGAGGTACAGGCACTCAAGAGACATGGGAAGCCTGACTGCCAGTGAAGACTGAGGCAAAGAACTTGTTGAGTATCTCAGCCTTCTCCATGTCTGTTGTAACCAGCTCTCCCTTCCTGTTTATCAGATGGGGTACTCTCTCCTTGGCCTTTCTTTTCTGGCCAATGTACCTGTAGAATCCCTTCTTGTTATTCTTTGCATCCCTTGCCAAGTTCAGTTCCATCCGTGCTTTGGCTTTCCTGATCCCATCCCTATACATCCGGACGGCATCCCTGTACTCTTCCCAGGCTGCATGTCCCTGCTTCCACTGCCTGTGCATTTCCTTCTTACACCTCAGTTTGATTAGCAGGTCCTTGCTCAGCCATGTTGTTTCCTGCCTTCCCTGCTTGATTTCTTACACATGCAGCTCTGATCAGTTCCTCTGTCCCTAAGGATAGCGTCTCAGGAGATCTCATCCATTAGGTCTTTAAACAGCTTGAAGTTTGGTCTTCTGAAGTTCAGGGTCTTGACTTTGCTCTTTGACAGACCCATATTCCTAGAGATCATGAACTCAGCCAGGGTGTGGTTGCTGCAGCCCAGACTGCCTCCAGTCTTAACCTCTTTCATGAGCTCACCCGCACTTGTGAGCACCAGCTCCAGCTTCTCCTTTACAGGAGTGACTAGTTCATGGTCTCTAGTCACTCCTGTAAAAGTGGAATGCTACCCAGCTCCAGTTTCATTCCTATCACCTAATTTCCTTGTCCATTAACACCTAATTGCGGTGCTAGTTGCCCCTTTTCCCCCCTCTCCCTCCTGGTTCTCTGTCCCACCTTACACCCCACCCCCCCCACCCCCGTCTGGCCTCTGTGAATCTGGAAGCTTTTTCCTAAGCCAAGCCAGTCTGGAGAATACACAAGCTTCCTGCTCCTAATTGCTAGTTTCCCATCCACAGCAGCTCTGAGATACAACTGTAGAAGCACGAAAGTCCCTTCTACCTTAGGACTGTCCATGTACACGAAATCTTTAGGGAATTCAGCTGTAAAATTCTAGCAAACCCAAGTATTTGCAAATTGCAGTTTCTCAAAGGCACAGAACTTGGGCCAAACACAGTCGGATTTTCTTAGAGACAGGAAAAGCCCATCCCTGGGAACTAGGGAATGAAAAAACACTCACTAATCTCCTGCCAACTCCTTTCTCCAAGTTTCAAGCCCTTGCTGTGCATCTCTTTCTCTCTGATCTCTTTTCAGAAACAATAATTTTGACTAAAATTAATAAACACCCCCGCCCCCCCCCCAACTGTAAGGAACGCTAGCCACGAAAGATAGGAACTCAAATGGTTAAAGTCTGGCAATGTTAGCAAGAAGCCAGAAAAAAAGTGTTGGAAGTGTTGGCCACCCTTAACAGCAATGCCTGTAAGAGGCAAATTCACAAGAGGGCAATACGCTTTTATTCAGGAATATGCATGAAGAGCTCAAGCTCAACTGTTTGCTCATTCTGCAATTGGCAAATGTTAAACTGTATTAAACATAAAAGTAGCTTTGTTTAAATTAACACTTATTAGGTGTTTAGAGTGCCCAAATGTCACCAAAGCATAGTAAGTATTCTTTCTGCAAAGTAAATATTTAAAATTTTATTAATCAAAGACTAACTATTAAGACCGTGTTGAGATATGTGCTTGCAGTAATCCTGAAGAGTTTTAACAGTACTGGTAAATAAAAGGATTTCAGGCTGCTAGAAAAGAATTTTTAATTCAACAAACTGTTTTTAAATTCTGTGGTCAGAATATCCGTAACATTACTGAGAAATTTACATTTTCCAGGGAATGAATGCTAAAAAATTAGAGAATTCGTTTCTCATAGGGTAGCAATAACCTAGAATTGAAAGGTCTTTGCAATTTGCTCAATATACTGAAATACTAGCCTGTAAAAGAGTGGCACACTTGCTTCACATTCATTTTCAGCTCAGGTCAAGTTTCGTGTCTTGGAACCTCAACAGCCTTTGTGCTTGGATCTTAGTATAACGGATCCATGGGCTCTTTAGATTTTCCTCAGAGCCACAGTACTATGGCTATCACCGACAATCTGTTTTGCTGTTTATTTATTTATTGAAGGTAAGACTTTCTGGAATAAGGCTGATACCCCTGGCGTTAAAACCAAGCGTCTAAAGATACTTTTAAAAAAATAAAGGATTCTCAAGAATAATGGTACTGTTTGATAACCATCTAGATTAAATCTACTAAATTTCTGGTAAGACAACAGGATGCTAGTGATTTTGAGATAAACCCTAATTCACAGAAATAAACAGACGGTTGACATGTAGAAACGGAACAAACCTGAAGAAGTTAACTTTTATGTATTGATATTAATTGTGCCAGAAGTTGCAAACATAACAGATGTTTAACATGCTCAGAAAAACTCCAGTGAAAGCGATCCATTCTGCACCACTTTAAAACCAACATCTAACCTAAATCATATTTCTATTATCTTATTACATGGCAACACACATACACAAGTAACTTCGATCAATACACTTACAGGTCTAAAATCAGCCTTAGTAAAATACCATTATCAGTTTGTCTTAATAGTCACTTTTTATATTGTTACATGAGGTTTTGCAACCACGCTGCAAACTACAGGGTGACTGTAGTCAAATATACAAAATGATACAAAGTGACTTCTCTGAAAGTCACTCTAAAGTGAGTTCTTCTGAAGTCAGGATTTTACGGATTGACAGGATAAGGTATGTAATTAATCCGCATTATCGCTACAAATGGGCACATGCTTTATATGAGAAGACTGCATGTAGCGTGCAAATGTTTTCCCCATATTATCTTGATCATAACGTCTTTTTAACATTATAAATTATTATGTGTTAAGATGTCAAGGAAAATCAAGGAATAAGGTATAGAAATGTATTGTCTAGTGTAAGGAATTGCCAAACGTAACTTAAATTCAACAGTCCAGAGGACTAAATTGAAAATTAGCATAATTTATTTTTAAGGAGTCCAGAGATTTAAAAAAATAATATTTTTGCCATCATCTACTAATTTTAACTTAAAAACATTTTCTTTTCCTTATTGTGCTGCACTGTTTCTCTCTAGCTTGAGATGTTGCTAAAAGATGCAGAATGCAAGATTCTATTGGAACACTGCTNGAACTAAAAAAGAATCCACTGACAGCTCACATATAATTCTTTCAACTAGTTGGGACTATAAATGTTACCTGGAACTCCGCAATATAAATGTAGGATATTTGTTATATATTGCAATGAAAATGGTGATAATACATTTTACTGTAGCTATACTGTGACTATTCAAGAACTTTTTCCTATTTGAAATTATATTTTTAATTTTTCCACTAGTATAAAATCTTGTTGGATGACCTGGAGCTACTGCTAAGTGACCTTTATGTGTACTCTACAACTTGTATTCCAAATGCAATAATAAATCAAGCATGTCATTTTAAAGTTTCCATGGTGGCAACCTGACAAAAGCATCCATAAATCCAACAGCAGAACTGCATAAAGCATGTCTATGTTACTGTAAAAACATCTCCAAGAGTTACAGTATAGTTTTCAAGAGTCACCAGGAAAATAACACTTTGGAAAAAAATGGTAATTTGTCAAGCTACAGAGACCTAGTTTCACTGTATTTAAACAGACTTTTTCCACTTGCAAGGGAAGGAAGAGAATGAGCAAGCAGAAAGGAATGGGGAAGGTCCAGTTGTACATTCAAACAATGTTTCTTTTCTTCTTATGATGCACAAAGCAAGAACTGACACATTCATTAAACTGAAACTTCTAATAAAACATAATTCATAAAAAATTTTTGTCTAGATTGTATAAAGTGTTATGGACAACACCACTACAGAGTTAACTTCCAAAAATAAACAGCAAAAACTATTTTTCATTTACTTGCTCAGAAGGTAAAAGGGTGTGAGAAATTATCTTACTACATGAAATACAACTCAACAAATAAAAAGCCATTGCTGAGTTACATATATTGTAGGCTTCCTACGAATATGGATGTTAAAACTTTGGCTCCATCAGCATTTGCAGTCTTCTTCATTTGCATGTCACTTGGTAATGAAAGCAACAATCTTCACCTTACTTCTGCTTGTAATGACCTGTGATGAACACTAAGGATTTGAGTGAAGTCTGAATTTTACTTTCCCTTCAACAGGAGTTTCTTATGCAGCCCTGAATAAGTCAGCTACCTTTGCTTGCACATTAATAAAGTGAAAAAAGAGCCCATCTATTGCTGCTGAGGACCAGCTACTGTTTGTATATGAGCTGCATGCATGACTTTTTAGCAAAAGATCTGTAATCTTTGCTTAGAAATTCTTTTTTTTGGGAGTTGTTTAGAATTCATTTTACATAATCAGGTGAGCTTTGTAAACATTCCTAAAGCTATGATCCTAATCACTAAAGAACACTCATTTAAAGCTAGAAATATTTAATTGGGCTATTCATAACACTCACTATAAAAGATTTTTTTTCCTCACGTCTTCTTCATTGAATTCCTATCAAACTGGTGTAGTTTGACTTAAAGATGTGGTGATATTTGCAGCTGGAGTTGCATCGTAAGTCTCTCACTGTAGCTGCACCAGCAGTTAAAAAACTGCCTTGAAAAAGATCATATATTGAAAAAAATTAGTTTGATAACGCTTCACTTGAAATATAGCTGTGCTAAGACTCAAGGATGTAACAGTAGGTAGGACAGCCATTCCAGTGATGACGTATGTAGGGTATCTTTAGGCAAGGAAAATAATGAGAAGAATAAACCAGTAGCTTTGAAATCAAACTAACATACTCATTACCTGTTCACAAATATTTGAACTTCTGTCTCACTGTTTCAAGATTATTAATACTCAAACAGTATTTTCTCCATGAAATTGCAAAGAAATTGCAATTGACACAAAGGCCTTTAGATACTTCTGCTTACTTTAAACAAAAGTTTCAAAAGTCGTTTAGATGTAGAGCTTAGTGACATGGTTTAGTGGAGGACTTGGTAGTGTTAGGTTATAGGTTGGACTAGGTGATCTTAGAGGTCTTTTCCAACCTAAATGGTTCTGTGATTCTGTGAAAATAAAAGCTCCAAAATATTTCCAAGGATGGAGAGCCACAGTGTCTCTTGGACCCCAATATTTGATCAGCTCATGATGGAAATTAATTTTTTTTTCCCTATTAATTAATTAGCATTTTCCTTATTGCAACCTTCGTATAATCTGTCTTGATCTTCTCAACACTTTCCCATTAGGGAGTTTAAGACAGCCATAAGAACTCTGGTCAGACTTTTCTTAAGACTGAAGAAACCCACTTAATTTCTTGTATGTCACATTCTCCAGTTCACATTTGTAAGACAACAGAAAAAACGGATACCTCAAGTGCTACACTACTTTCTGGCAAAGGTGGGCTTGGAAGGAGTAAGACTGCATATCTTCTTTCTATTTTGCTCACTGTCAGATAAAGGTGATAAGCTGAACAAGTCACTGTTTTCATTCAAGCTACTTTGTCATTTTTTATCTTCTGCTGCACATTTGACTTCTGCTAAAGAATCAGGTAGTGGCTGCCAACTGGCATATGATGCTATACCTTCTTGGAAGGACAACTAGTCTGTAAAGAGCAGGTCACTCCTCATCCCCTTTTCTCACAGATGAACAGGAAAGAAGCTTCAAAATATGGATCGTGTGACAAGAAACTTGAAAACTGGAAGAAATGCCAGCTTTCTGATGTTTTGACATGTTTAAAATAAAACCAATGTACAGAAGATTACAATTCTATTCATAACATATTTGAAATTACAGGTTCAGATTTCAAAATCTACCAAAGATCCAGTTATAGACACCAAACATGAATTAATAGTAACAAATAAAAATTTAAGCGTGTGTTTGTGTATGTGAGATGTTAATCATTTGTATCAACTAGAACTTTATGTAGCCAGCTCACTAACTACCTTGTCATATTTATCTCCACTACAGAGGAAAGAAAAAAAAAAGTCAGTCCAAGGGTAAGTCAATCAAATAGCAAAGTCCAATAAAAACAGCAGCAGGAGAAGCAGAAAAGAAAAAGCAGAAAAAGGTCCATCACGAATGGAACACTGAACAGGGAAGCTATGTTTCCTGTGGATGCTCCCTGAAGAACAGCATATACCACCATTTTGGTCTTGACCCAGCCCTCAGCTCTGTTAAATAGAAAAAGGAAATACATACCAAAGCCCTCTCCTTCCATTCCAATAGGTCCAGGCTGAGGAGTCTCTCCGTTCTTTAAGCAGTTATGAATGTACGCTGCCTTCCACCTGGCATACTTTCTGTGCTGAACATTCTGAGGAAAGTAAAAGGCCAGCTATTTTAACCACTCACTTCTGTGAACTAGTGCATTCAAGAAAGAAACATAAGTAGGCCTTCCACCCTGACAAACGATTTCTAAGCTGCTATCATTTGACACCCTTTAAAGATAACACGTGAAATTAATCAGTAAATTAAAAAATAAATAAAAAGAACACCTCTTACAGGATCTCAGCACAAAATGAAAATGTGGAGATCTTCAATTAGTGCAGCATGTCAGGAAAAGGAAATCAGTTATACAAAGACCATCTAGTGTGAAAGACAGAGCACTGTGTAATTACTGATGTGAAATAATAAAGAAAACTTCCTATCTGCATAAACTTAGATGATTGCTTCCTTCAGATTAAAAAATCTGAAACAGTGTCACTCCTGATCAATAATATTGGATTTTTTTCTAATTACATTATTTTAAATTAAAAATAGGTATTTAAAATACGAATATAGAAAGGCTGGTGTAGTTGTGGATTAATGTGGTATGTGTGGGATATTCTAGATAAAATAATTTTAATTTAGTATCTTTACAACATTGCTTAAAGTCAAATGAAGGACTTTAGCAATATATAAGCTACCTGCAGAGAAAGGGCTTATCATAACAATAACTTTAAATAAACTGTTCATTGCAAGGTTAATAGTTCAGTTATTGGTAGAACATATGAATATTTCTCAAAAAAATTTAATTACTGTATAGACAATCTCATTTTTGCCAATTCTCATCTTGTGAAGTAGTGTATCTATGAAGTAACAGCAGTGAGAAGTGAATCTGCTGCTCACCTTTCTGATTCCACTTCCATGGTGAGTTTGAAACTGAAAAAATTTGGTAGTTAACTTCAGTATTGGAAAAAAAACATGATTTTTCACTATTTTCAGTTTCTGGAAAAAAGGCACTGAGGAAAAGCAGTTCACTTGGGTTTTCAGAGATTCTTCTCGTCACAGAGCAGAACATGAGTGACAAATAAATGTCAGAATCTCACCTAGTGTGAGGTTTTCCATTTCACTTTTTAAAATATACTTTACTGCTTTTAAGTACAACACTAACATGTCAAAACATGACAAAAGGATTGGCCATTTTGTATTTCCTGGGCCTGTTACAACAGATTTTTTTTTTTTTTAACCCAGGAAGAGTTCTCAATTTTTAAGAGAAATCTTAAACTGATTATGCAAATCAACTACTTTGTCAACAGTTATAAGAGAAACAACCAGTCACATGTTCTGACAGTTACAGGGTAATGTATTTCATGGGATATGACTGAATATAAACAGAGATGAGAGATGTGGAAGGATGAGTGGAATAATTTAGCCATGTGAACAATGCAGGTTGATAGCTTGCTTCATACCAACAATAACATCTGCAGGGCACTAGTGAACTCAAATTTCCACAGTAACAATCAAAGGTAAAGTAGTTTGGAAATAGAGGTAGACAGATTAATTTCTCTTTAAAAGTCCTGACTGAAATTACACACAAAGTTTGAGAATTAATAAACTGAAATTCAAAATTGTACTTTGCAAAGTCTATTGCACTATTATCTAGGATGGGAGAGAGAGCTATAGTATACTGGATAACTCCAGCAAGCTCCTTTGTTCATATTTAATACATTGCTATCTATGAGGATGCTCATGCAGCCTAGTAGAAAGATATGCCCTTTGTTTTTGCAAATGAAATCATCTCCAAAAAAGCGTACCCTGATGACAGATCTGTTAAAATGCATTCACTATATATACCTCAGCAAGGAAAAGAAAAGTACAAATAGAAAGCATGGCTTTTTATTATATACTTCGTTTTAATAATCCTTCCTGGCCAGGTAGTGTTACAGATGAAATTCTTTCGTCATCCACAAATACTCTGGAAACCACCAAATGCAGAATTATACATCCAGAACATCATGCAACACTTAACAGCCTGTGTATCTTCCTTCTATTTCTAATATACTAAAATTGTTTCTCCATAAAGGGTTCTATAACCCATTATTATAGGGGTGTGGAAATGCTGTTGTATTGGGCACCCATGGTAAGGTGTTGGCAGCTGGAGGGATGGTTGCAGGGGTGGCATCTGCGAGAAGAGGCCAGGGGCTGCCCCATGCCAGACCAAAGTGACCTACCGCTGGCCACAGCTGAGCCCATCAGCCACATGCATAGCACCTTTGGAACAATCTATTTAATAAAGGGCAAAAAAACCCAAAGCTGAACAGAGAGAAGAGGAAGCAGCACGGGGAACACCTAGGTCAGAGAAGGAGGAAGAGAAAGTGGTGCTCCAAGCTCTGGAGCACGTATTCTCTGCAGCCTGCGGAGAGGACAGTGTCAGAGCAGAGATTCACACTGCAACCCATGGAGGACCTCACACTGGAACAAGGAAACATGCGAGAGGGAAGGAACAGACGAGAGAAATCGCTATATACTGACCATAACCTGCTCCACCGACCCCTGGAGTGTTTAAGGGAGAGCAGAAGAGGAGCAGAGAGTGAAGAAATAAATTTGAGCCTCGGAAAGTAGGGACGAAAGGGATTGTTTTAATGTTTCTCTTTGTTTCTCACTACCTGCATCTATTTCAGCAAGCAATAAATTAGATTTGTTTTCCACAAGGCTAGTCTGTTTCTCTCCTGACAGTACCTGGTAAGCAATCTCCCTGTTTCATCTTGACCTACAAGCTTTCTCATCCTATTTTCTACCCCAGTGCTGCGAAGAAGAGGCAGTGTGCAAGTGGTTGTGTAGGAGTTAGACCATCACAGCTGTACAGAGATAGTTTTTGCTTATATTTTATCTCTAAAATTTTTATCTATAAAAAGTTATTAACAGACTGAGATAGGAATATAAAAACCAATCAAAACACTCCGCAGACCAACAATATAAAACACGGCAAAGCATACCAGACAAAGGGGATTAAATTACATTTTAGGATCTCAGGAATTAGATATCATTTTTTTCCCTGGAATTTGCTTTCCTACATATAGTTCTGAAACCAGATTCTCTATTTTTTGCTCTTTTATTGAATGGCCATTAAGTAAGCATCAAATTCAACTGCAACAGTATGCTTGTTGAGGACCTTAATAAAGTTATTGAGCAACACTGCACAAAATGATTGATACAGATGTTTTGAAAAACCAGCTGAAAAGCTAAACTGTATTGGAATTTTCTTCTACTTTTCAATACTGAATACAACATTCTGAGCAGCACTTCTTGAAAATTAGTTAAGAATTAGATCTTGAATAAAGAGATGGAACGTTACATTATAAAATATTTGATGAAGTTCAGTAATCTATTATTAAATACCGAAAGGACATTCTAAAGATAATCCCCCTACAGGAATGTAACTGGAGCGTTCTGCAAGACTGACATAGTAAGACAGAACTGTTCAAGATTCACAGTTTAGGCTAGGATAATAATTGTTCCAAACTCCACTGCAGTTTTTAACACTCCTTTGAAACAACTTGCAATTTACAGAAAACTGTCCTGAAAAGTCATAATTGTGTTTCTCAGAAATTGTGAATGCTTTAAATAAGTCAACTAATTAGTTTTCAGCGGATGCTTTTCAGGAGTGCATGAGACACTGCCTTGCCCACTAATAATTTATCTGAGATTTAAATTAGTCAAAATTATTTCCATAAGCTTTCTCCAAAATGAATAGAAGAAAATACCTAATTAATGGAAAGAACAGCTAGAGCCACTTTGGACAGCCCGCAATTACTGACTAAAGTTAGTATTTCAGTAATGAACAAAAGTTTACAGGCAAGTAAGTGAACCCTCTTGGACATGTTATACACCTAAATGCAAAACCTATAGCTCCTGAACCTCGATGTTGTTGCCTTCAGTTTGTTTTCAATATGAATAGCGGTTTCTTTTCAGAAAGGATTCTTTCAGAAGGCTGTCCTTCTGAACAGCATTACTGAGGTAAATGAAAATAACTCTATTACCATGTAGCTTCTTACTGAGCTCACACGAGCTGTGTAAAACATGTCTTCCAAAAAATCCTTTTGTTGAAGCTCATATTCACAAATTATAAAAAAAAAATTGCAGAACTAGAAGAGTAACTTGCAACTGTGCTAGGAAAAGCAATCAACCCTGACACTTACCTCTTCAGAGAGCTCCCCAAATACTGTCAGAACATCTATCAGGAGACTTGCAGTATAAAAGGACTTTATCATGTTTCTGTAAAAAAGGAAAGCATTTCACTGACTTGATAATGTCAGCCTCTTAGGATCACATTTTAACAGTTTAGATTACGCTGGCTTGTTTCAAACCAATAATCCCTATTTTTTTTTTTTTTATTTTTTAATCTGATGCTACAGAACTTCACAATGTTTAAATTTAGGAATATATTGACTAATCTCATGACCACTATACAGAAAGTCTTCAATATTTTTTAAAGCAGGTCATATGTTCTGCACTTAGCGTCTAGTTTGGAATGTTCAATACAGGACATTGGATATCCTGCACTATCTTCTAAAAAGCCCAGCCAAATCATCAACATGCTGTAGTTATCACTGTAAATCAAATGACATCATGCATCATCACAACTATTTTGATATCACTGGACACTAAAAAATATAATATGCTCAATGTCAAGTTCACTATTAGTCTGGCGTTTAGAAAGAACACAAGATGGAAGATACCAGTTAAACTGTGAAATGAGAGACAGAAATAGTAACAAATGGAGTTTTCTGGAAGACAAATGCATTAAAGCACAATTCCTGATTACAGTCAAATTAAAAAGAGTTTGAAGATTCAAGTTTCCTGACCAATATCTTAATTCAGACAACAAAGCAAAGATTTTCACCTACTTATGAAACTGCCCAGCTCTGTCTTCATTGTCTGCATACAAAAACATTTTCAAAGCATAATTCTCCACATGAGCAGAACCAACAATTTCCTGAGTAATTGCTTCATTATCACCAAATTGCTTTTTCATCTGAAAAAAGTTGAAAAAAATACATTCATTACCTTATTAGACCCGAAGACTTCTTCAATCTAATTCAAACACAAGAAGCAGCTGCTGATTTAGACAAATTCAAGTACAATTTAAAAAAAGAAACCATATACACTTTGATTATTTTTCAAATCTCCACCTTCTAACATAACAAACCCTAAAAGCAGCATGCCAAAGAGAAAACATATTCTTTCAGAGAGAGAAATATTAAGTAGCTCTTAATACTATCTTCTATCAGAAAATACTTTTTAAAGAAAAATCAAACCTTAAAAACAAACACAAAAATACACAACTGTAATATTCTGAAGGAATAGCTGCAGGTATTTTTCCCGCTTACCATTCAAAAGACCAAGCACTGTAATGCATGTGTTGCAATTCAACACAGTTCAATTGATAAAGTAATGCACGCTTTATAAAGGTACTGTAGGTCAGAGTGATTATGTATCGTCTCTCTTGTAAGAGATATTTCACTGCAGTGCATTACATCTTTCACCAAGTTTGAGCCCCACCTTAACTGGTCTAGTGACCCATGTATTTACTGGAATTTTCAGTCTTAGCAGTGTACTGCAATTGAAAGACCTCTTTTCAAAGATGGTGGCGTACAAGAATCCTCAGGTTTCCTATAAAAATCAGTAAAGCAAATAACCCACTAACAGTTACAACAGGTGGACTTACAGCTTCTGAATAGGCTTACTGTTTGCACATAAGGAAATCTCAGGTTATCCTTAGAGAACAAAAACAGGAACACTGCATGATACTAACCTGCAGACTTTATTTTGCCAAACCATTTAAAAACAGCATCTGAATGGACGTTATTTTTCACTGCGAATGTGTGAGGAAAATTTAATCATGCAAGCTACATTTCTATATTTGTTTACTTTGCTGCCAACTTTTTAATACACTGAATGTTTTTAAAAAAATTGATTTCAGTAGTGAAAAATAAACTTTCTAAATAGTACTTCAAATCTGTAGACTTTTGTCAAACTCCTATTCTACATACTTTTCAAAAAGTATTCATTTTACAAATTATGGCACACACAAGAAAAACAAAATTATACTTTCTAAGCTGCAAGATATATACCTGAAATGAAGTATTGTTGAAGTTCACTGAGAAAGCAAATTGTTTATATATGTTTTACCAGCCTATATACATACCTTACACTTGGAAAATAATTTATTGCTATACTTGATTTAATGTTCAATGGAGATAATTTCAAATGCATAAACAGCACTCAGATACATAAGCTTCTAAAACTACTAAAGTCAACCAAGTTGTTTACTTCTGAAATTATTTTCACAGATCTGAATTTGTGATTCAGTAGAGCATTACTGATTTTTTAAATTACGATTTATAATTCGAACCTAAAATTGAGCAAAACTGATTTAACTTTACTAATTAAACACATTTAAATGAAATAGTTACCTATTGAAAAAGCAAAACAACACAATCGTATGTAAAAATATTTCTGACTGAAACAAGCATTTTGGATCTAAAATCACTGTATTTAATTACTTACACAAATTTGGAACAGCATGAAATTCCTTGCAAAGCAACCCATTTGGTAATTTCCAGATACATCTATATTGCTTTATTCTTTGCTACTGTAAAATTCAGGATCATTTGTAAGTTTCTGTCTTAACCTCTAAAATAATCAATTGTAGCAAGCCACAGAAAGCTGTGAGAACCATTTAGCACAGACCTGCAACACCCCGTTGTGCCCCCTGCTGGTACGGGCAGACTGAAAATGGCTGCTGTTAAACACACCAACTAATCAATATACCCAAGCTTCCCAGCCCCCAAAATGTTGTATTACATCTGCTCAGAAGCGGTCTCTCCAGTCTTCCACCACCTGGCTACATAAAAGGAATTTCAATACCTTAGCATCGGTTGTCACAGAGACGATCTTACCAGCAACTCAGAGATTATACCATGGGTTTTGATGGTTTTCTAATCTTTCCAAATTTGAAACCAAAAGGGGTAACTGCACACTGAAGATAGATTATTTGCTCCAGTACCACAAGGGATCCAATACATCATCAACAATCCTTATGGAATAAAGAGGAAAACCTTTCAGAGATTCAAATCTCTTCTCCTGCTACCTATTCCCTTTTCAGCATGAAAATCAGGCCCATTAAAGATGTCAAAATTTGATGCAATAACACACCAAGTCACTGCACACTGGATTTTCCATTGCTAAAAAAATCAGTAATAAAACACAGCAAGAACAACAAGGTATGAATACGAGACAAACGGTTCATGTTTCATTTTTTTTTCCTGAAGAATTGAAGGCTGTTGCACTAGTTTCACATCAATTCTTCAGGCATTTCTACAGCCAGTTTGTGGATGGAATCATTAATGCTGAGCACAAAAAGAAGTGCCACTTCATTTCTCAGTATTACTTTCTGCTTCCAAATGAGCACTTAAACCTTAAAATCCATGTACTACTTCCTTCCACACTATTGAAAACTACTGCACAGATCAGGAACATAAACATCTCCCTGAACTTAAACTGACTATCTGTACACTGACTTTACCTTTCTTAGTTTAACTCTGTTCTATTTAAGGCTGTTTGCTTTTTAATACTATCAGGTCTGCCCAAAAGAGCAAGGCATTACTACCTCTTAACCACAACAGATAAGGCTATGCTTACAAATAGTACAAGATCCCCAATCACTAACAGAGGATAACATCAAAAATACCTTTATCTTTTAGAGAACATTTGAAAAAACTCCCTGGGTACAACAACTTACGTCAAAAATTTCGAAAGCAGTAAGAACTAAGCTAATTACTCCTATAGTGTTACAAATAACTCACAGACTTCAAGCAAAGACAAATCAATAAAAAGGTCTCCTGCATTTATTTCATAATTAATTATGATTTCTCTTGAGAATATATATGAATAAAGTACCGTAATTCACACTGTCTGATCAAAATCTTATGGCAAATGTCCACTGTATGAAGTTAGTTATGACTGCATGCATACATATATATAAACATATATATACACACACAGTTTTATCTCCTTCCAACCCTTCTGCTGATTTATTGCATACCACTTGAATTCTTACAGCATGCCTGCATACAGAACAGTTGCCTCAATGAATGATGACAGAGAAAAGACAGTATTTGCAGAAGCTTAAATAGAAATTAAAATAACATCATGAATAATTTTAAAGGACAGCAATAAATTATACTTACAGCTTCCAGCTGATCCATAAGCTTAGATAAAAATTTACGGCATTCTGGGGTTTTACTATCAATCTTCATTCCTGTTTGCATTGCATACAAACGACCTTAAAGGAAACAAAACATGAAAAAAATAAAATAAACTCAAGAGTATCTAAGGCAAAACCCATAACCAGACAAAGCCATTCACCCCCTGACATATCTGAAAGACTAACGCATCAATGAAACAATGCACTGCTGTAGTGCTGCTGAGCACTGACAGGTAAATCTAGATTTATTTAACCTTGCAGAGATACTAGGAAATATTTTTCTAAGATTTATGCTTGATTTTTCACAATGAGTATTCCTGCTGATTTCAAGTTGATGGTTGTACCCCTATGATGTAATACTAACTGCTTTTCTAAATAATCACCACTCTTCAATGCAACTATTTCAAATACAAGCTTCAAGTTGACTTTTTATCCCTAAATATCCATGAATAATTTTCATACAACTCATATATATATGTATATAGTGTATGGATAAAACTAAAAAAAATGGAATTTCATACAGCAGGAACTACTTAGCTCTAAAACTCTAACAAATGGAATTAACGATCTATTATACCTACATATATGAATACGAATCATCAAAAGGCAAGCAAGACACAAACCTGATCTTTAAATTAGACAAGACAGACTTTATTGAACTTTCCCTGTGAGCAAAGTTTCCAGTTTTTCATATGATCTTGAAAATGAATGATTACCATCCTCTAGTTAAAAATCATGAACAGAACTACCAAAAACGTATGGATTTAATGTATGTACATGGCAAAACTTTCTATGCTTTAGGAAATTGCGGATATAACCAAACAACTATGATTTACTAGGATTAACACGCACACAAGGGATAATGGACAGAAACATTCAGTAACCCAATGGAGAATATTTTTCCACAAAACCACTCAATGAACTTTCACTTCCGACAGTCAAGTAAGTCCTGCAGAACACCTTCAAACGCAGAGCTTAAGAACTAAATTTTTTAACTCTCCTGAACGCTATCATGAACATTATGACACATCCCAATGCCCTGCTTCAACCTTAACTATGCTAAGGCACACAGAAAACAAAAAGGTGATTAGTGACAGCCAACATGACTTCACTAAGGGCAATCGTGCCTAACAAAGTTGGTGGCCTTCTCTGACAGGGTTACAGCGTTGGTGGATAAAGGAAGAGAAACTGACATCATCTACCTGGACTTGTGCAAAGCATTTGACACTGTCCTGCACAACATCCTTGTCTAAATTGGAGAGACATTGATTTGATGGATGGACCAGTCGGTGGATAAGGAATTGGCTGGATAGTCACAAAGAGTTATGGTCAACAGCTTGATGGCCAGGTAGAGACCAGTGATGAGTGGCATTCCTCAGGGGTCAGTAATGTGATGGGTGCTATTTAACATCTTTGTCAGTGATATGGACAATGGGATTGAATGCACCCTGAGCAAGTTTGCCGATGACACCAAGCTGTGTGGTACAGTCAACATGATGGAAGAAAGGGATGCCATCAAGAGGGACCTTGACAGGTTTGAGAGGTGAGCCCATGCAAACCCCATGAAGTTGAACAAAGCCAAGTGCAAGGTCCTGCACCTGAGTCAGGGCAATCCCAAGCACAAATACAGGCTGGCCAGAGAATGGATTGAGAGCAGCCCTGAGGAAAAGGACTGGGGAGTGTTGGCTGATGGGAAGCTCAAAATGACCCAGCGATGTGCACTTGCTGCCCAGAATGCCTGGGCTGCATCGAAAGAAGCCTGGCCAGGTCAAGGGAGGCAATTCTGTCCCTCTGCTCTGCTCTCGCGAGACCCACCTGGAGTACTGCGTTCAGGTCTGTGTCCCCCAGCATAAGAAGGACATGGACTTGTTGGAGTGAGTCTGGAGGAGGGTGACAAGGATGATCAAAGGGCTGGAACACCTCTCCTATGAAGGCAGGCTGAGAGAGTTGGGGTTGATCAGCCTGAAGAAGAAAAGGCTCCGGGGAGACCTTATAACAGCCTTCCAGTACCAAAAGGGGTTCTTACAGGAAAGCTGGAGAGGGACTCTTATCGGTATAGTGACAGGACAAAGTGTAATGGCTTTAAATTGAAGAAGGACTGATTTAAATTAGACTTTAGGAAGGAATTCTTTGCTATGAGGGCTATAAGGCACCAGAACAGGTTGCCCTGATTGTAGTTGCCTAAGCTGTTGGTGCCCCATCCTTGGAAGGCCAAGTTGTATGGGGCTTTGAGCAACCTGATCTAGTGGAAAGTGTCCCTGCCCATGGCAGGGGGGTTGCAACTGGGTGATCTTTAAGGTCCCTTCCAACCCAAACCACTCTATGATTCTATGAACAAAAATATAAAAGTCTATTCTGAGTCAAAATTCAGGAATGAAAAAAGGCCATGAACAACTAAAACAACTGACCATGACAAATGAAAGACTCAGCAATTTCAACAAAAATTGTATTTGCTATGTAGTTATGTGGCAACACTAACATTAAACTCATTATTGATAGGCACTCTTAAACCCACCTTACTTATCTTCAGGATCCTGCCATGTTAACGTTTAAATTATCAAACTAGCACATGTAAATTTGAAATTACGTTTGAAAGAAATCCAAACACAGACAGATACAGACATTTGTATTTAAGGCACTGAAATTAATTTGAGTCTACTGCCGATTAAAGTACCATAATCATATGTTGGTACTTACAGTCTTCAGTTAAACTGATCTTTAAGTACATACTTGATTGCAAGTTTCCCTGAACACATTTCTGTACTGGGTCTGGCCGGGATAGAGTTAACTTTCCCTGCANGACCAAAGGGATATTCCATACCATGTGATGTCACACTCAGCAATAAAAGCTGGGAAAGGGAAGGAGAAGGGGGGGGCTCTCGTTGCGAAGACGTCTGTCCTTCCGATCAACCACTGCGGGTATTGAGGCTCTGCGTCCCAGGACGTGGCCGGGCATCGCTCGTTGGTGGGAGAATCACTTGTTTTCTCTTTTCCTCTGTGCTTGCGCACAGGCTTTGCTTGTACATATATATATATATTTTGTTGTTTTTTTTTCTTCCTCTTCTCTAATTAAACTATCCTTATCTCAACCTGTGAGTTTTTCTTCTCCCCCTCTTCCTTTGAGGAGGGGGAGTGAGAGAGCGGTTGTGGTGGAGTTCAGCTGCCCAGCAGGGTAAAACCACCACAATTTCATGGTATGATTTAATAATGTAAAACTTTGGAATTAGCATAAGGTATGACAGGCCTATGGGCCATCTAGATCAGCCATTTCTCTTTGACAGATGCAGATATCAGACATTTTCAGAGCACAGTAAATTAATATTAAACAGATATGAGTTAGTGACATAAATTTGGCATACCCTTGATCATTACTGGATACAGATTTCTCTAACATACTGAAGTACGTGTGTTCGTATCACTTCCAAAATTCTTTTACATAAAAAGAATTCTTTGTTTCCATACATATGGAAATCTTGCAAATGTCTTTTAGTCTTGAGGATCAGTTTCATCATTAGAAGAGCTACTTACTTGTAACTGTTTCTCTTCTGTTACCTATATATTGCTTTCTTTTTTTTTCATATTCATTGCAAATACACCTATTTAAATAGTGAAAGCAAGAGAATTGTTTTCCTCAATAATATCCAAAGAGGAGTATTTATAAAACTGTGGCATCTTTATGTTTTGTAGGCAGCCCTAAAAAGCCAGCCTTCTCCTCTTTGGATTTCAGAGACTGAGAAAAACTCAGGAACTCCTTCAGGTACTCCAATGAACAAAAGCAGAAAACAGAATCTTGAACACAGAGAACACAGCTCAAAGAACAACAATTACAGACAAGAAATATGTTTTTCTCTTCTAGATATAAGTTTGCACTGTGGGAGACTTCAAGCAATATTCCCTACCAACATCACTTTCCTATTAACAAAAGAATGCCATCAAAGTGCCCCAAACTCCTCAGATCATTCAAGATTGAAGGACTATTACTCAAAGTGTATATACTCCATCAAGAAAACATGAAGGTGCTTTAGGCAGCAGCTCTACCGATATGAAGAGATATTCTATAGATTACTATTGTCACCTGAGTTAAGGTTAAATGTGCTCCACCTGTCACAGCGATTGCATCTCTGTACCACACAACCAAATATATAGTGAGACAGTTACCACATCTAGCCATCAAACCTTCTCATATTTACCAACGTCAATATAAATTGGAAGGAAGATTTCCTGCATCTTATTAGCTAGCAAAATGTCAAAGCACATTTAAGTTAGCTTAGCAAATTAAAAGAGTTAGTGACAATCTTCAAGAACTTTCAAAGTTCAGAATTTTTACATGCTCACTTCTTCACATACCGTAATAGGTTCAAAAGGAATACTGCATATCAAAACCTGCCCGGAGACGCACCTCTGATGAGGCAAGCAATGAAGTAAGGGCAAAAGCTTTTCCTTCTTTCTCAAGTAAGTGGTGACCAGGACTGTGATGTTTATGTAAACTACTCTCGACAGATCATGACAACCTAGTTGAGTCAAGGTACCCTTTCAGTACTGAGTTCTAATACGTTTGACAAAACAACCTGATGGTATTAAAAAAAAACAGGCAACCTGCACATCAGAAAATGCAAACCATACCCTACCAGTCAAAGTCATCTGGAACATCAGTTTCAACTCAAGAATTGAAGTTGCAGAAGGAATTCTCCACAGTTTGAAGCTCACCTGTGACAAAATGCTGGTAAGTACATTTAGGTACACCTACTGCTTTACTCAAGTGCTGCTCTAGTCAATTTGTGTTCGGAGGTTGAAAAGCTGTTACCAATCTTTCAACTTATTATGCAGACAGCAAGTGAAATAGTTGAAAAACTGGAAGAACTGGGAATTTATCTGACAAAAGCAGAATAGGATACAGAAGAAATAATATTGTATTTGCCCCTACAGACACTACTGAAATACAAATAATATTCTGACAAATACAAATAATATTTTGACATTTTGCTTTTGAAATTGTGTATATAGAGCAATACATGAGTGAGTATGAAGGCAATAATCAATCAAGTCTCGTCTCCTTTAAAAAAAAAGTTGTAATTATTGCCTTTTGACCTATATGAGTAATACTTGACTTATTATAGACAGTAGGAAAAAGTGTCCAGTAGTTTTACATTTTTTGTGTATTATTATTACACCATATTCCTAAGGCAAAGAACCTTAATTTATTTCCAAACACAAGTTTTTCCATGTCTACACCTTTTATCACCATCTCTGCTCCCTCTAATTTCAAAATATCACTAGTATTTTATATGAAGGTGATCTACAAGACTATACTGTTTTCAGAAGTACTACTTTTGCCAATTAAAGTGTCAGAAGTCTTTCACGTATCTTTCACTTTTACGTGCAGTTTATCACACAAATATTACTTATGGTAAGCATACATGATAGTAACTAACGATACGCTTTGATCTAGTGAAGGAAATCTATGTGCCTATCCTATCTAACTCGCAGCAAATAGGCAAGCTCACTTCATTACTGAATTTTCACCGGGAATAAACAAAACCTATCATTTTCCATTGTTAGTATCTTCAGTGAAATTTTAAACTAGCAATTAATGGTCATAGAACTGTCCTTCATGTTTATGTTGATAGTTAATCTCAGTAGCAAAGGACTCCTGAGCAAGAAGCGAAACATTTATCATCTCCAACATCTTTGTTTGCTGTGAAGGCCAAATGTAACATGAGTTCAGATTTTTTTCTCTATTTCTGTAGGAAAGCGGAGCAATTATTTACATTAGTTTAAATACAGCTGTTTTGGTTTCTATAATACTACAAAAGCAATGGAATGCATTATTACTGTGCTTGATAAGTCACAAAAATTTTCACATTTTAAAAATACAGCACATGAATTTTTAAATGACTTGGGATGTCATTTTACATCAAAATGATTTTGGAGCACTTTTCTTCAAGAACTTGAGTTGAAAACGTTTAAAACGCATGTCCCTAATAACCACACTAATGCACCATAAAACTAAACAACAAGACTTACATTACCATTTGCTTGGTAACTTTTGATACTAGATTTCCTCTAGGAGAAGCCAAACTGCTGAAAACCTTGATACAAAAAGACAATTGAAACCACACTTTGTAGCTGCAAAAGTTTTCAAGATTTTAAACCCTAAACAAAGCACTCGGAGAACATAGCCACTCTTGGAAATAAGTGACCAGTAATTGCCATCTCTGTTCAATATTGTGATGAAAATCCGGAATACCTGGAAACAAATAAATGAATGCAATTTCTGAGTCTTTTTTAATCTGCATTTACAATCTACATTTTTTGTCCCCTTTATCCAAACCAAGCAGCAGAGAAGATTTTTATGTGGCCGACAATGGGAGTATATGCAGAAAGTAAAGCACAAAAAAGTTAAAGACTGCATCATGCTTATGCCTAGTATTATTAATATTTTAAGTAGGGCTAAAGTCACTTGTAATCTTTTATGCACAAAGACAGGACTGTTTAGCCAATTATTAACTAAAAGAGGGTTTGCTCTCAGCTTGCAGACAGGACATTTATCTTCAAATTCATAAAGACTTGGCAAGCAATCATTCTCAGAAAAATGTTTTGCCAAGACAACTACAAAATTTATGTCTTGATTTGTTGCCCTTAATCTTTGTTCAGTAAATACTAAGTGTGGGTGTGCTGGAAGGAATTATACAGTGAGCTTTACAGAAACTTCTCTGCTTTTATTTATGTCACGTAATACCATGTTATTTTTCCTTTGCTAATACACAGCACAATTTCAGAGCGAGTATTTCGTCTTCAGTATGTGCCAGGCATTCATTCCTAATACACAGTAAGTTATTCCAGATTTATGTTTGGATAACAACTGAAACTCCCCCCACTCCCATTTTAAACTAACTCTGTGCCAAGTAAAAATACTGGAGAACCAAAGTTCTAGCCAGCAAGTATGCACAATACGTTGATTCTATCTTCTCAATTCTGTCCTACTACCTTGCTTGCTTGCTTGCTATCTTGCTTTTTCCTGGACTACCAGGATCAAAAGATTACAGTTCTTTTCCTCCAACACATATTTAATTCTCTTCCAGTACAGAAAAATAAATTAATAAGAACCAGAATACTTTCAATACTTTTCATTCACATATTCCACAATTGACATTAAATAGTAACAAAAACATTTCCATAACCTTTAGCTATATTTTGATTTTGATTAAGAGATGAAACTTTTTCACTCTGTAATTTATTATTCACTGATATTCTACACCTTCCTCTTCCCACTGTCAATCCATTGACAGAAAAATGTTTGTTAACTGCTTGGAACAGGAAAACAACAGCTGGAATACAAATGTAGGGAACAGGGGACACAAAAATATGAAACTGGATTGTACTCAAACTACCATAAAAGTATCTTCATAAAGAATACAACTGCACAGAAAATGAATTCTTGCTTTCATGAACATTATCATGTTCACACACTCATGAACATGTACCAATCATGTAATTTTTGCATGCAGATCACGAATACATGCTATTTCTGCATGGCCAACTCAAAGCTGTCTGAACTAAGAGACTTTAAAATATATTTAATAGCACTGACAAACTAACTTTGGAGGGTCTTATACCTCCTCTCCCTTATATGATGCTGAAGGAAACTGGCACAAGACAAGGTAAGTATTAGACTGATAACATCAACTCAAAATCTGAAATTTTCCAGAGAATACAAATTATTTATAAATATTTATTTTCAAGTAAAATTAGGTAATGCAAGGGGGAAAAAAAAAAATCTTTCTAATGAGAAAGGTGTGGGCTGGGAGGAAGACAACACAGAAATTTCACTAAGAAACCCAAAACAATAAAAGGCTTGACACCCTCTTCCCCTCAGATTCTTTTATAATATTCTAAATCCTACAGGAAATTTCAAGGTTACGTTACATGCTAGACAAACCTTGTCAAATCAGAACAATATCAAGTAAAACGTCTCTTTCTTAAAACTACTGAAAGTTGTAGTGAATTACATTAAATTCAGAATTATTTGAAGAACAGCAACTTGTAAACAAGCTAGATGAAAAAATCTGCAATTACAAACAAGAGTGGTAATTATTAAGGTTAGATGACAATGTAAGTAATCTAATAATATTTATTATTCATCCTAAGAAATGACTCAGTATTCTGTACTGCCATTCTTCGCTGCAGTTTAAGGACCACCTTTGCTCTCAAAAACCTCAATCAGAGATCTGTATGTGGAATTGATATATTTCTAAGCTTTTGCACATTATTTAAACTATCAGTATTTTTCAAAGCTTATCTCTACATGCTAATACAGAAAATGAAATATCTATAATTAAAATAGAAAAACTACCTTAAGTGTAGGATATAGCAATTTAGCTCTCAAGAAGGTAGAAGAAGGAGAAGGCAGACACTCCGGACCAGTTACGGCCAAGTTCATATGGATAAAACAGCTTGTAGTGAGTAGAGCACAAATTTGTAACACTCCTGTGGAACACCTTCTGATTTAGTTTAAACTGGAAGAAACCCATTTTATGCTCACAAACTACTGTGAGGTGAACCAAAGCACCCTAGGTGGGCATGACTGACACACGTTTCCAAAGCGCACTCCTGACGTTAACTGCTAACAGCATCCTGTGCTGCGCTAGGAGAAGCGCTGCCAGCAGGTTGAGGGACATGATCCCTCTCTTCTACTCAGGACTGGTGAGACACACCTGGAGTGCTGGGTCCAGTTCTGGGCTCCCCAGTACAAGAGGCATGGGAAGGGCCACAAAAATGATGAAGGGCTAGGAGTGTCTGTCATACCAGAAGAGACAGAGAGCTGGGGCTGTCTGGCCTTGTCGGGGATAATATCATCATGCATCAATACCTGACCTGGGGAGGGGGCCAGCAGGGAGTGAAGACAAAGCCAGACTCTTCTCAGTTGTGTCCAGTGACAGGACAAGTGGCAATGGGCACAAAATGAAATACAGGAAATTTCATTTAAACATAAGAAAAAAACTTTTACTGCAAGGGTGGTCATACATTGGAACAAGTTGCTCCTAGAAGTTAAGGGGTCTTCATCTTCGCGGATGTTCAAAATCTGCCTGGACACAGTCCTGACCAACTGCATTAGTGACCAGGATTTGAGCAGGGGACTAGACTAGATGACGTCCACAATTCCCTTCAATGATTCTGTGATTCTGCAAATTGAAACGTTGGTATTGATGCATCCCTTCTTCAGAAGCAGCAGCAAATCTGAGGCAGGAAAATAGTTCTTTGTTCTACTTCCAGAGGTTCAAGTTAAACAAAGATCCACCCAAAAAATGTGAATTACTTGGTGGAAAAACGCATATTAGTATATTCACACCGTACAATTGAACTTTAGGAGTTTAATACAAATACACACACCTCAGACATAAAGTTTTAATCTGTGAAATGTACTTGTTCTAATTTATTGTTCTCAATTCCTATCTCTGTCATAGCAGTTTCTTTTAAAATATTACCTATGTAATCAGAGCATGTGCCAGAAATACTACACAGTAGTCAACATCATCTTTACTATTTGCTTCTACATACAGCTTGTTCTGAGGACTGTGGGTTTCATGTGTTTATCTTTGTTATTCCAACCAGTTCTCCCTGTTCTTCTGTCTCTACAGTTTTGAGTAGTTTTCCCACTTACAAATCTCTGAAAGAAATCAGAGCAAATAAGCTAAGATTGAAGACAGAAAGAATAGAAAGCACAGGGAAAAAAAAAAAGAAATTGAGAAATATTTTTAGCACAATCAAAACAAGTCTCACAGTACACTATGAAATGGATATCTTCTTAAATATTTGACTCGATCAATTAACTTATTCTGAGTAAAGAACACAGTAAATCTAATCTTCAGTACCTGATCTCTAATAATAGGCTTTAAATCGTTTGTAGTATTAGTAGCAAGCAAAACTGTTTTATGCCACCAGCAACGTAAGAATATGATAAATATACTTTTACAAATATAAAACTAGTATAAAAATGAGTGCTTAAACTGGAAAGCTAGGGAATGTGATCTTAGTAGATTAACTGATGTTAAGAACAATTCTAGAATGTCACAGTTAAACCAAGTCAGTAAGCATATGCTGAACCTCTGCAGTGAAATACAGCAAACACCAGTTACTTTTATTTCCATTAATACTTCCAAATTATATGCATCTTCTTAACTGATCGTTCGGTCAAAATTAGGTCAAAACGCATCAAGATAAGTAAAAAGAATGAATAAAATACTTCAATTAAAGTATTTGTTATTAATTTTCTGCTTTGAGGAAGGATCATTAAAAAAATAAAATTAAAATATTATTTCAACTGTAAAATTAGACGGTAGTTTTATATTCCCAAAGTTCTGACTCGGGCCATGAACTCTTAACTTCTGTCTTTCCCCCCCCCTCCCCCCCTATATAATTGAGAGTTTTATAATTAGTTTGCATTGAGAAGCTTGCTTCATGGATGTCTGATTAAACCTGAAAGTAAAAAGACAACCAAATTTAGCAGATGGGTATTTCCAGTAAGAGCTGAATGACTTCTGATTCAAGAGACTGTCAACTAGTTGCGGGAAAGAAAAATCACCTCTCTTTTTCTCTCCTGCTGGATCCCACAAAAACACAAATCCCAACACAATTGTAAGATCCTTCAGAAGGCCTTCTCTTGCACTTTTGTATCTGAAGAATTGTGGGAGATTTTCTTCACACCTTTTAAAACAGATCAAGTCTGCTGATTTCACATTAATGTTTTCTGATGTGTAGCAGACCATAAAACAAAAACTTTCAGGAGTTACTAGAATCATATGATTTCATGTTGCATTTACTGGACATCCAAACACCATTTGGGTTTTAGGATGTTACACATCACTTAGAATCTGTGTTTTTCTGGCAACTCACTGGCACTCTCTCAACACTTTTGAATTAAAGCATCAATAGGCAACATGTAGAAAGTGTAAAATAAACAGCACTACCAATCATCTTTGAAAAGATGTACTACTACAACACTATTGAAAGCCTGAAACAACAGCTATAAAGGAAAATTTTCCTTTAAACATTAAAACAGAAGTTTTCAGAAGACAGACCTACCTCTCAAACAATGCAAATTTTCAGTAAGTAACTTTTCAATAAAACTACCTATGGCACAGTTTAGGGATTTCTTTAATTATTATGCAGGCCGAAGATTTCTTATCAAAGCCTGCCTCCCTGTGTTTGCAACACAACATCTCAAAGTAGTTGAAGAGTCAGACTCATTTAAGTTTTTTAACATAAAAAAGTTATTCTATTGACCACCAATCACTTATTTTCCTTTGCTGGACAACCTACGTAGCATTCTTTGCTGGTATTCCTTTATACCTCTTGAATCAACTGAACTTTACTGAACACAAGAAAACTACAATATGACTATAATTAACAAAATAATATGAAATGTGAAAAAAGTATCATATGGAACAGTACAGATTTTAAAAGAAGGTGGTAGAGTATAACAGTCCTGAATATTGTATTAAGTATAAAGAATCTTCTAATCTCTTTAAAAGGAGAATTGTCTTGTGAGATTGGCTTGCACAAATTATAAAATAAACTTGGTGTCTTTGTTTCTCTACAGTCTATGTTCTAAGAACAAATTTTACAACCAAGTAAATTTATGGTACATGCTGTCAGATACCAAATATACTTTTATTGTTTCAACCAACAGTTGAAAGTTCTGTTCAGCTATTAACAGCAGCTAGGGCTAAAAGAAGTAAATGTTTTCAAACAATGTATAAAGTCAATTTGATCATGTGCCAATTTGAACTCCTAAAAACTGAGTTAAGCACTAATGGTTTGTAAGGAATACACGGGACCACCAGAAATAAAATCAGATCTGTGGTATTTCTAGCAAGCACCACAACAAAAACCACTTGTCATGGGTCATGATGCACAAGAGCATCAATGCTGTTCTGTAACATTTTATTTTTCATGTGGAAAACGACGTGGTAGTTGAAAAATACAAACCACCCCTGCTGCAGCTATCCACATTGCGTTAAACAGAGGTCAACATCCATCAGATTACATTTTCTTTAAATCAACATAAGCAATATCAAAAAGATGGAGTCCTGCTTTCTCCCCAGGCTACTGCTACTTGTCCCTTGTCTTTGTGGGTGAGCACAGCTGTTTAAGCAGTAGTGAACCAGCCTGGCTGAAAATGCCTGTTGTTGGTCACCATACAATTACATCCAGGTTTGCTTCTGAAGTATCTTTGGTGTGGGAATGCAAGACCAGAGAAGAACTACAATATCTTCTTTATGTGGCAGTGCTGTTTTATGCCAGCTTAATGCTTCAGATGAACTACACCCAAAAAAAGTAAGAGAAGAAAATTTAAAATGGTATATGCAAATGAAATGTGCAACTGCCATTCAAATTCCAGACTTTAAGAACACACCTCCGGCACCAGCAGACGCAGAAGACGCAAAATATTGACATGAGCAGTAAGTGGTTCCTTGTGACAATTGTATTGCTAAGGTACAGAACCTAGTATTTTAGGTTGTAAACACATCTTACCAGAGTTCAGCTGTTTCTGGTATTCAACTTAGCTTGTGTAACGGCACTTACTATTGGAAATATATATATATATATGGAATCAAATTAAAATGCACATAAATCAAAACCCTAGCCAATAAATGTCCATACCCAAAACAACTGCCGTGAAGACATTAATATCAGGATGAAAACTTTTGGCTGTGGATGAACCACTTCTGGCAGTACTCCAAAGCTATAAACACCTTACTGGTATCTCCGGACTGCCAGTTACTCCCATCACATTACCAAATTGCAGACGTTCCCCCTCACGCAGTGGCTGTGCAAGCAGCCCTGTGACAGATCACGCAGCGCTGTCCCATCTCATGAGCGTTCACCACCAGTCTGGTCCCATGATGTGCGCGTTTCCAGGCACGTGCATGCAGCCAAGGGCAGTGGCGCTGTGTCAGTGTGCTCAGCACACAGCAAGCTTCTCTCGCACAATACGATATTGCACATGTGTAGAGCTCCTCTGAAGCATATCCCAAGGCTCAACAAAGAGATGTTCTGGGCTTTTTTTCAGTGAAGCATCTAATGAAAAACACCGCTTTCTTTTAACTCTACATAAAATGTGCTGGCTTCAAAGCATTACCTGAAAAATACCCTGAAATTTTTTTGTATGCCCAGATTTACACTTAAACTACGTTTTTAGGAAAGCTTTTATTATTCGTAGCATGGTAGAAATAGATGTTTGGAACCTTATATTTTTTGACAGTAGCATTATTAATAATTAGTACTTTGGGAACACACACAATTGTTCCAAACCCACAATATTTAAAATTAATGGTTCATAAACTTATGTTAGCTTCAAAGCCAGAATTAAAATAACAAAAAAATCCTATGAAATATAAATTTTGTATTTTAGTCAATCCAGCCAAACTTATCAACCATAGAAGGAAGTAAGTGTCATTAGTGGAAAACGGGTGAAAGTTACTTCTTCTCCTTTGTGTATTCAAAAGGACAAAGGATGTAGGCAAGACTTGTCTTGAAAAAGCCACTGCTTTAATTTTTTTAAAAGAATGTAGTCAGAAAGATATCTCTACAACAGTCTTTACTATACTCAGATATGCTGATTTACTAAGATCAGATATGCTGAAATACTCAAATGAAAAATAAATAAATACAAGTTTTCAGGTTACTCAAGGCAGTGCCAAGGACTCACAGAAAATGCTAATTTTTCAAAGTAAACTTTCCTCCTGTATATTAAGGCTTGCATTAAATTTCAGAATGGAAAAGACATTAAGAAAAATAGAGATCAGCCACAAAAACATTTCAGTTTTAAATTAAAATAAAAATGAACTTGTATTTTGTTAGCAACTTTTTTTTTTTAATAGCTAGACATGGTGTCATTTCTGGTATAAAAGAACAAAAATATACAAAAATACAATGCATCTTGACCTAGCTGGTGTTTCCTGTCACACAAAGAATGATTTGTCCTGTTTTTCCAGTAAAAAGTGGCAAATACTACTGAAAACAGTGTTCTAGTATGTGGCTATTTGGCTTCTCTGGTGGTGCTTTTCCACATTAGCACAGTATTCCCATATGACATGTGAAAATTAAGATTATTCCTCTGACACTAAGTTAACAGTTTTTTAGAGCTTTCTGAAGCCTGAATTTCATGAGTTCATCCTTCTAAAACTAAGACTGCATTACAAATTAAACCACCAGTTCCACCTGTATTTTTTTAACGTTTTGTAGACAAGTTGTTGACCTCCCATCTCAAAAAAGAAAAACAAAAAGGCAAACAACATAAAGATACATTTCTTGTGACTGCAGTTTGTAACTAGTTGCGATCTGTTGGTCTTAGGGATCTTTCAAGCGTGGTGATCAACTGTGACAGGAATTGAAGATGACTAACAGGCCTGCATTTCTTAAATAGCAGTGGGAAGCTTTTAGAAAGGTTCACAGATCACACCCTGACAACCACTGGATTAGATGGGTTTGTTTGAGAGATTTACAATGAGAAAGCATGAGTTTTGCTCTGTTCATTTCAAAGAAACGCGAACAAATGAAAAAAACGAGCTACCCCCACCCCCAAAGAGCCCTGAAGAGGTGAGAATGCTAGCTCGACAGAAAATGAACCTAACGTTATTAAAAAGATTGAACACTCTCACATTGCTTGCTCAGACACACGACAAAAAGGAGGAAGACTTTTCAGCAGGAGGAAAACTTTGCAAAGTCTCTCCGTGTTAGCTTTGAGCGACACGTACCAGGACTACCTGGCTGGACTACCCCAACACGGGGCACTTTGCTTTACACGCGCGTGCACAAGCACACGTTTAGGCTGCTGGCACACCCACTGCGACCGCTAAGAGGCTCAACCCTGCCAAAAGCAGAGCACGGGAACGGCGGGGTGGGGCTGGCCGCTGAGGCGGCGCACCGGCAACAACACCGGGAACACCGGGCGGCGGCCCGCGCCGCCCCAGGAGCCCCGCGCAACCCAGCGACCCGCGCCGGCAGAGGGAGGGGCGCGCCGGGCCCGGACCAGCGGCCGCTGG